>CM033473.1:89763034-90325534 GCA_019447015.1 Hymenochirus boettgeri
GTACAATGCTGTTTTGACACCTTACTCTGGGCATTCCTATAACACCTCTTAGCCACTATCCAATCACACCCTTAACACCTGGCTGTGATATGCTAATTGGGATTTTCCAGGGTACATAATTGCCACAGTTTCTTGTACAAGTCATTCTGAATTGAGAAAGCCAGTCGGATGACTAGCGAAACGTCTTCAAGAACTACATTTCAAGAACAGTTGATCTAATTGAATGCAGCAGATGTCCTTTAAGCTAGGTACACTCCAGCGGTATTGGGGCTTTATTGGTACTGTGTGTACCTAGCTTTCCCGAAATTGGAGTGTACTAGCTTAAAGGACATCTGCTGCATTCAAAGATCAACTGTTCTTGAAATGTAGTTCTTGAAGACGTTTCGCTAGTCATCCGACTGGCTTCTCAATTCAGAATGAATTGTACAAGAAACTGTGGCAATTATGTACCCTGGAAAATCCCAATTAGCATATCACAGCCAGGTGTTAAGGGTGTGATTGGATAGTGGCTAAAGAGTGTTATAGGAATGCCCAGGAGAAGGTGTCAAAACAGATTGTACATGGCAGACAGTTGGTGTCGAACCCCCCACCTCTATTTAGGCTTGGTCTTTTATTTTCACATAAATGGCCTCCTTAACACCTCTCTTGAACCAGTCACGTTCCTTCGCCAATATGTTAACATTACAATCTTCAAAGTCCTTTATCCTTAAGATGCAGGTACACAGGCTGAGTCCGACCCGAGGAATTGGCTCTTCTGTGCTGGGCCATACATTGATGCAGTTGCTGTTTGGTCTCCCCCACATACAAATCAGAGCATTCTTCACTGCACTGCATTATGATGTCGCTTTTCTTGTGTTTGGTATTGGGTCTTTCGGATGTACCAATTGCTGCCTCAGTGTGTTGTTGGTTTAAAGCAGACAGGGATACAATGTTTTTTGAAAATTCTTTAATTTCTCGGAGACCCTGCTAAATATGGGATGACCATGTTTCTCCTCCTGTCTTGCTTTTCCCCTTCACTGTTGGTATTTGTGTTCTTTTCTTTCCTTCTACTTCTTTTGACAAAGGCCCAGTCTGGATATCCACAAGTTTAAGGCTCCTCTGAGATGTTAATTTCTTTAGCCTTCGCCTCTGTGCTAGTGGGGATGTTCTCGGCTCTGTGTTGCAGGGTTCTGATGACACCCAGCTTGTGATCTAAAGGGTGGTGGGAGTCAAACATCAAATACTGATCTGTGTGTGTTGGTTTTCGTAAACCTCTACTTCCAGTTACCATTTTCCTTAACTTCTACCAAGCAGTCCAAGAAAGCCAGTTTAATACCTTTAAGGGCATAGCACCCAGCCACTGGTTCAGAATGTGGATGACACCTGGGTTAAAATCCACCAGAAGGAATTACAAGCTTACAGAACACATTAATGCGGTAGACCAAAACATTAAATTCACAAGGGAAGAGGTACAAAACAAAAAAACTGGCTTTCTTGGACTGCTTGGTAGAAATTAAGGAAAGGTAAACTGGAAGTAGAGGTTTACAGAAAACCAACACACACAGATCAGTATTTGATGTTTGACTCCCACCACCCTTTAGATCACAAGCTGGGTGTCATCAGAACCCTGCAACACAGACCGAGAACATCCCCACTGCACAGAGGCGAAGGCTAAAGAAATGAAACATCTCAGAGGAGCCCTTAAACTTGTGGATATCCAGACTGGGCCTTGTCAAAAGAAGTAGAAGGAAAGAAAAGAAACACAAATACCAACAGTGAAGGAGAAAAGCAGACAGGAAGAAGAACATGGTCATCCCATATGTAGCAGGGGTCTCCGAGAAATTAAGAAGAATTTTCAAAAAAAACATCGTATCCTCTGCGTTTAAACCGAACAACACACTGAGGCAGCAATGGTACATCCGAAAGACCCAATACCAAAACACAGAAAAGCGATCATCATATATGCAGTGCAGTGCAGTGAAGAATGCTCTGATTTGTATGTGGGGGAGACCAAACAGCAAATGCATCAACGTATGGCCAGCACAAGAAGAGCCAATTCCTGGGTCAGGACTCAGCCGTGTACCTGCATCTAAGGATAAAGGACATACCTTTGAAGATTGTAATGTTAACATATTGGCGAAGGAACGTGACTGGTTCAAGAGAGATGTTAAGGAGGCCATTATGTGAAATAAGGAAACCAACGCTAAATAGAGTGGGGGGGTTCGACACCAACTGTCTGCCATGTACAATGCGTTTTAACACCTTACTCTGGGCGTTCTATAACACCTCTTAGCCACTATCCAATCACACCCTAACACCTGGCTGTGATATGCTAATTGGGATTTCCAGGGTACATAATTGCCACAGTTTCTTGTACAAGTCATTCTGAATTGAGAAAGCCAGTCGGATGACTAGCGAAACGTCTTCAAGAAACTACATTTCAAGTCCAGTTGATCTAATTGAATGCAGCAGATGTACCATGACCTGGATGAATGAGAACCTTCACAAGTAGCTTAAAGGACAATTGTACTTTCCTCCCTCTTCTTCTTGCCATTAAATAATCCAGAGTGAGGGCCTAAACAGCTAGTTTACCTAAAGTTTCATTTGCTGGTCCAGTCCAGTACCCCCTCCATCATCAGTCTGCAGTTTAGGTCCTCACCATCAGTACTTTTAATGGGAGGATATGGTGGGGATTGTTTCCTTTTAAAAAAAATACCAAGCTTCGTTAACAATGTATATCATACCATGTGCAAGAAATGAAGCATTTAACATTTAAACAAATGACTATAGTTTAAATTAATTTAATACTGTAAACCCTTGTATCAGTAGATACTTACAATTAATTCTTTATCAATATAGTGTATTATAGTCTGAAATACCTGTTGACATTTGTGGATGAACCTGGCCCAGCCAAGGACAGCTAGCTTCTAATTCCTTCATTATAATCAGGGTCTCACTTTCCTTGTCCAGCTGTGTAAGGGAATGTTGTGCTGGCTAGAGTCTCACTAAGGTTTGCCAGGTTCACAAAGCATTGCCTAATACAGATAGATTTTCGCTGCAATAGTGAAATACAGTTGTGGAAATCCACGCAGCAAACTACTCTATGACTCGATTATTGGCAATAACTTTGCAGCCTAAAGTCATAAAAAATAATTTAAACCTAAAGTTTCTGTTTGCTATATGCTGTTGCCAAAAAGATTTTATTAGCCTCTGAGCCATGCAAACATCAAGCTTTCTTAATAATTTATATCTTAAAAAAATGATTATAATATTTTGATTTATATCAATTTTATGAAAAAAGCAAAAACAGAAAATAGAATTTACCATGCATACAATGTCACATAAATAATATTTTATTACATTTCTTGTTGTACTAATACATTGTCGTAATATAATGAAGTATCTATACTACATGAGAAATATTTTAAAGGAGAACTAATAAACCTTTACTACTTGCATGCCTGGTTGACCCCACCTCTAGCTGTGTCCATAAGAAAGAATGCCCTACAAGAAGCACGTCTTTTCCATTAGCCAAGTCATGGGTGTGGGACAGGGAGTATCATACCTGACAAACCAAATTAAGGTAAGTATATCTCCCAAACTATTTCAAACCCAGGATTGAGGATCTAATGGTTTAGGTCCTTAACCTAGGTGGCTTTAATGAAGGGGAGGACAAGATGGTGAGTTAAAAGTTTTATTTTCTTTGAACCTGTGATTGTAAAATGAAGTGTCCTTTTTTCAGTTTAAGTAACCCTATTTTTGTGTACAGAATCATTTGTAAATTCTAACATTTTATTTTAAGTATTTCAAAATGTAATTCATGTAATTCAAAATGTTCATGTTTGCGCTATAAAATAATGCTCTATTTTGTGCATCCTACAAACTGAAAGGACAACTAAAGTAAATCAAATTGGATTAGAACAAAGTACACATTACATTGTATATAATGCACCTACTCAGAGTGACATCAGCCAAAAGACATGGCTTGGCCCCTCTCTTGTACTCACTGGGTATAGCACATGCCCATTAGCCATGCTTTGGGACTGAGGATAAACAGCAAAACTTGTCTCTATTTTGCATGTATACTTACTTAATACGCACCTATATTAGATTAAAATAGTACTGCACTTTTATGTGCACCAAAACTGTGCATATGGGTTTTAAAAGAGCAAAATTACTAAATCCTGTTTAAAACTGAATATTATAAAAATATAGTTATGGTGCTTGCTTGTGTTTTTTCTATTAGATAAGCTGAACAAAGCCACCCTTTTCTGGGAAACATTTAGGTCTCAGGCACTGGTTTTCGTGTTCCAGGTTAAAACATATACATAGTTCCTTAACCTCCCAGTCTCAATCAAAACATTAAGGAATAGTTCACTTTTCAAGTGAACTATTCCTTTAAAGGGAATGTTGGAGAAATGTATTCAGAAATCTATCCTTTATGTGACTCCTATGTAACCTGTAAATGTTTGCTCATACTCTGTTTCTGGTGCGCTCGTGCAGAGGTACCAAAAAGAGGCTGATTGATTTTTAGGAGCGATATACTGCACAAAAACTTGTGCGCTTCTTAGTACCAACCAGTTTTCACTGAATACCACTAAAAAGTGTATGTGTGTAGATTGTGGCATTCCGTTACCAGTGAGAAAAAATTTGGCTCCTGACATTCTCTAAACCAATACTAAAATGTTTAGAGGTGGTTTGGATTTTTTTTTTGTGAAGAATGATATATCTAACCAATTTTTTTGACGCTATGATATTTGACGCTATGATATTTCATAACCAATAGGGGCTTTACAAAACAGAATAGTTGTTGAGTCCGAAGAGTGCAAAATTGCAAAAGAATTATAAGAAGAACTGCACCCACACCATTCATGGTATGAATGAACGAAATACAGTAGCTGAGGTATGTGATTCCAATATTATATAGTTTATGGGGGTATTTCTGACTTAGGGGGGTGCTTTTGAGAAACTGTTCATATTCAAAGTGGCTAAAAAAATGTTTTCGCTGTTTCTGAGCCATCGTGCATTGTCTTCACTTCATGGCTAGTCGCTTCAACGTCTGCGTGTGTACATTTGTGAGATAGATTTTGTAAAAAAATGTTTACATTCTAAAGGGATGATTTCTACCTTTGAAAGTTTTTTTTATTAATTTTTTAAAGAAAATCTGCTAAAAGTGTGAACTTCTGTTAAGAACTGCACCCAGAGCATTGATTGTATGAAGGAACGAATACAGCGTTATGAAGCTGAGTATGTAGTTTCCAGGAATATATAGTTTGTGAGGGTATTTATGAGTTAGGGGGGCGTTTTGTGGGAAAAACTGCAGACTGGTCACATTCGAAATTGCCAAATATTTTTGCTGTTTTTGAGCCATCATGCATTGTCTACTTCATGGCTAGTCACTGTGTCTAACCTGCATATGGCATACACCTTTGATTCAAGACATTTGGGAGATTGATATTGGTAACTTTTTTCTTACATTCCATGGGGTTTTGGCATAACTTCTACCTTTGAAATTTCTTTTATTCATTTTTTTAGAAAATCTGCTAAAGTGTGGACTTCTGTGAAGAACTGCGCCCACAGCATAATTATATGAAGGAAGGAACTACAGCTGAAGGTGTGTAGATTCCAGGAATATATAGTTTGTTGGGGTATTTATGAGTTGGGGGGGGGGGGGGTGTTTTGTGGGAAAAACTGCAGACTGTTCATATTTGGAGTTGGCTAAATATTTTCGCAGTTGAGGGAAAAAGGAAAATATGGAAAATGGAAAAAGTATCTGCATTCAGATAATAAAATCCCACAGGTATGTACTTTAAAAATATCTCACTTGTGGGGATATTTTAGTTAATTTGGTAAATATTAATGTAACCGTCAGAAGTGGTCATAAATTTCAATTTGGTGTAATATTCTTGAAAGTGATGTTTAGTTTGGGGTGGTCTCCTATATTTAAAAAGTGGGATATCTATGTCTTGTATCGTACCTGGGAGTATCAGAGCTTTTAGAAACAGTAAGATTATTGTGTGTAAACTTAAAGGACAACTCCACCCTCATAAGAACATCTTTTAGAAAGAATGGCCTCTTTAAAATATGTTAATATATCATAGTTAGTCTATGAATTCATTACTGTATACCTGCTATGCTTCTGGATGCCTCATGGAAACTGAGAAATTTAGTGACCTACTGAGCCTGGGCATGCTCAGAGAGGCAGACAGGGGATTAACATTCAGTCATGGCTGTGATGTCAACTGTCAAATCCCTAACTGACAGTTGTAACTAGAAGAACCAGGAAGCAGAAACAGGGGAAACATGACAATTGTGCAGGATTTAGGTTAGACTTATATATTTAGATTTCAAACTGTTACCATTTAGGGTTTGGGGGGTGATTTACCTGTATGTAAGTTTTCATTTTGGGGCTGGACTTGCCCTTTAAGATAATTAAATAAAAAATGGGAAAAATCATTGAAAATGTTACAAATTTACATTTATTTACAAATTTTACCAAAAAATCCAGTAAAATCGCAAGTTACAAAATTGTTTTATCTTGTTAAAATACACTTGTACTTAGTGGATACTTAGTACTTAGGGGTACTAGTATGAGAAACACTCCACAAATGTACTGACACCATCCATGGACATTGGCAAGCTAGATATAGTAATGCCCACTTATGCGTTTTCGCCACCTCAAACTTGGTGGCTTTGAATGGTGAACTTACGCAATAAAACACTCTTTGCAATTTATAATTATTATTGAGCAGTTACCGCAGTGATGCATGGTCTACAGCGAAATGGCTAAAGGTGGCGGTAATGACTTTTCTCCATGGCAATAACGGTGGAGAAAATTTTAGGAATCTTTATAAATATGCCCCTATGTTTTTTCTTAAAAGTGTAAAAAATCAAGGGGAATGTTGGGGGATATGTGATTTAATGTTGATGTTTTAATTAAATTAAATTGAGAGATTGTACATTCAAATCTAGACATCTTTTAAACTGAACAACATGAACACAACACCAGTGATTGTTAAATAAAAAAAACATCTACTATATACATATATTCCCTTTTAAAATCTGCAGTCTGTGCAGCTCCCTTTCAGGTGTATTAAACATTCAGACACACATGCTTTATTTTGAGTGCAAAGATTTTTTTGGGATTCTTTAAAATCGATTCAAAGAATGGGATCCTACAGATTTTTAGAAAACAAACTCTGATGAGACATTTGGTGTTGGGACACTTGATATTGATGCAATGATTTTGATAGTTATGACTCTATCGGTAATGAAAATGTGTCAGGTTGGACACTAGTGATAATGTAATTATATTAACAGATAATACCATGTCTTTGTGGTACTCAGGTAAATCTGATATTTTGAACGTCCAAACGTTATGTGATCTATATGAGGGTCAGACTCAGTCTATGGGGCGTGACATTTTATACAGGTCTTAAGAATAAGTCTACCTTTATCCGTTTCAAAGTTAAAATGTGATATTTATAGGATTCCTTACATATCGCCAGAGACATCAAGGCAACTTGAACTACTTAGAACATGTAGCCATGACCAATTAAGCCTCTAATGACAAAGTGGTTCATCTTGGATATAAAATAATACCTTTTATTGGCTAACTAAAATGATTGAAAATGCAAGCTTTCGAAGCAAACAGATGGGTGTGGCAATGGGAACACGATTTGCGCCACAATATGCAAATTTCTTATGGCAAATTTAGAGGAAAACTTCTTTCAACATGCCCCATCAGACCCATGGCCTACTTCCGCATATAGACGACATGCATCCTGATCACCGGACTGCAAGCGAAGAAGACCTACTGCACTTTCACCAAAAATACAATGATTTCCACCCCACCATTAAACTCAAAATGAACCATTCATCTACCGAAATAAGCTTTCTGGATACCATAATACAGATTAAAGGAAACAATACAACATCCATCTATGCAAACCTACAGACCGACCCACATACCTCAGTAATGACAGTTTTCACCCTAAACACATAAAGAACTCCATTATCTACAGCCAGGGTATAAGAATAACAGGATTTTCTCTGATACTACAGACACGAAGTCTGTACCTGGAACAGCTCAAAAAAGATTTACAAAACAGGGATACAGTCAGTCCATTACAGAAACACAGATCAAGAAAGCAACCAGCATCCCCAGAAACAACCTTACAATACAAAGATATCCAAAAGGAGGACATATCCCACTGGTTGTTACATACCACCCCCAAATGGAAAAAATCTATGGAAAATTGCCCAGAAACTCCAACCCATTTTACAAAAGGAGTCAGATTACTAGAAATATTCCCAGACTCCCCTCTCTTAGCTTACCAAAAACCACCAACTTAAAACAAATGCTTGTAAAAAGTTCCCTAACAGGTCCCACACAAAATGGAACATCCCTGTTTGCGAGAAAAAGTGTGAAAACTGCAAGTACACACACTGGAGGAAGGATACCAAACCAGGAACCCAACATAGGTTTGAAATAAAGGGAACCTTTTCCTGCAAATCATCCAATGTTGTATACCTGATTTTTTTGTTCTAGGTGCCCTCAGGATATATGTAGGAGAGACTGGACAGGCCATGAGGCAAAGGATGAACTCTCATAGATTCACAATAAACAACAATAAACGAGATGTCCCTGTGGGTGCCCATTTCTGCAGCCTGAAAGACCTAAAAGTCACAGTGCTCATGGGAAAATTCAGATCCCAAAAGGAGATGTTAGAATGGGAATTTATACAAAAATTTGGGACTCTGGACTCAACAAAGATCTAAACTTAATGTGTCACAATGTTTCAATCTTAATGTCATGTAGCGTTAATCAGACTAAATTCCTCTAAACCACCCAAACCCATAAATATCTCATTATAGCAGACCCTCCAGGACACTAGAGGGGAAGTGTATCTGATTGTTTGTTTAACTCTTGCTTATTCTTTTATTAATGCATGTGATCATGAATATGCATTTACTGTTTTATTTGGGGATGTGTGTATGATGGGACTTTTATTACCCTGACATTGATTGGTGCCAACACAGAAAAAGGCAATGAGTTCCTGAATTTGCTGCAGAATATTTTCTCTCACAGGTGGTTGAGGTTCCTACTAGAAAAGGAGCTCTGTTGGATCTGGTAACATTTTTCTGCTGTTCCCGCACACGGACAGGTTCCCCAGACCATTCCCAGGGTCCCAGGGCCTGTAAGGTAAGTTTACACTGCAATATTTGGAAATCCATTGAACTTTTTGAACTATTACCCCCCCATTAACTTTAATGGGTCAAAAGTTGGCCATCTCTACCCCCCACCTTTTTCAGGCTTGGTTTCTTTATTTCACATTAATAGCCTCCTTGACACCTTCTTGAACCAGTCATGTTTCTTTGCCAAGATGTTGACATTACAATTCATGTCTTTTTTCCTTAAAGGATGAGTGCACTGTAAAATCAAGTTATGTTCATTTGCTAGCTGCAGCTTTAAAAAGACTTGCCATTTTTTTTTTCCTGGGAAGAAAGAAGGAAGCATGCCACAAGGGCTCTTCTAAGAGCCAATGGGGTTTCTGGTTTCAAGTGCAGGACCCCCAACAAATCACTTGTCAGTGTCGCTAAGTGTCGGGGAGGGGGTTCCAGGTTCGAGCTGCGGGACCCCATATGCACTAAAGACACTTGGCAGTGCCACAAGGGCCTTCCAAGGGCCACACGGGCACTAAAAGTGCCATGGAGGGGAGTCCCAGTTCGAACTTTGGGACCCCTTAAGCCCCAAAAGGTACTTGTCAGTGCCACAAAGGCCATTCAAGGGCCACAAAGGCACTTAAAAGTGCGGGGAAGGGGGGTCCCAGTTTTGTGCTGCAGGACCCCTTAAGCCCAAACAGCCTTTCTAAGGGCCACAATGTTCCTTTAAGGACATGGAGGGGGTGCCGGCTGAGCACGGACCCCCGAAAGTCCGGCCTTTCGATAATCCTTGAACAGCAGAATTCGAGAATCATCGAAGGATTCTCGAATTCGAGCCGTTAGTGATAACCGTAAATGGCCCACAGAAAACGGATTATTCTGTCATAGAGCCATTAACAGTAAGGTACAATTGCAATTTGCCTAAATTTAGGTGGATATGTGCAACATTTTTTCTCCCCATAACTTTAATGGTTTTCTTCAAATTTTCATGTCCTAGAGTGCATGAAGAAAGTGGCATCTCAACCTTCAACAATCATTTAGAATATATTTCTAAGTATTGTAATAAAATAAAAATTTGGAGTCAAATGCTAAAAATATGAATAACATGAATCCTTCCTACAGCATGCCTGCTTTTACTCAACAATGCCTTCTTCTATCAAAAAACGAGCCATATTCAAAAAAATATGCCATTCCCACATATTTTTCCTTGCATCTAATTTACTTCTGCAATTTTAGTTCTTTATATATTGCTTACCTCTAAATGATGTAATCAATTTCAACACATATATTATGATGAGGATATCTAAACCTAAATGTCTCTTCTAACCATTCCCTTAAGTCCCTTCTAGCTTTTTTCCACTTTACCGCCCACACGGGCGTTTTAAAAGATTTAAAAAATAAATACCTGCAAAATTACATTTAATGATGCATTCTCCACAGTGTGCATCCACATTACTGATTTATTCTCCAGAGGACCTGACCAATAGGTGAAAGTGTTCTTGCCAGTAGGCTTTGAATAACATTTCTCTAAATAGCAAAGCAGAATTTTTATTAATGTCAACAAAAAAAGGGTATACTTTTAGCTGTTATACAGTGGATTGAGAAACCAGCATGGAACTATTGTGGTTGATGGAAAACAAGGATCATTTGACCCAAAATCTTACACACACAGCTGTGAGGGACCATCAAATAGACAGACTATGGACAAATCTGCTTCCCTATACCACATGTACGTTGCACATCAATGTATGAGATTTACGGAATCTACAACTAGAGGGATGTGGAAAAAATAACAAAGTTTCTCAGTCTATTTGAAGCATTTGCTACGTTTATTGGGTATGATTCCCTAAGTAAAGGGTCAATAATTTACCGCATTTCCCCTTTTCCTGCCTCTTTAACTGTCTGGCCAGTGGGTTCACACATTGGGTAGACTTCCAGTCGTGATCTTTTTGATAGAAAATAAACCATTTCCTTTTCCAAGCCACAGTTAACTTCAAAGATTTTAAGTCAGTTGAATAATTTTGTTTTTGGGGTTGTACTTATATTAATAAAATACAATATATACGAGTAAAGAACGACGCCTGTGACTTGCTTGGGGGTCATTTGTCAAGTGCAAAATCGTACAAGTGTACAAGGCTTTAGAAAGGTATCAAAGATAAATATAAGTGATACAGATTAGTTACTATGGATGAACAGAAAAGGCATGTCAAATATGTATTAGGGGCTTGTGTAGTTAAAGAGTAGCGAAAAGATAGGGTTGTTAATTTAGGGTACAAAAAATTGCCTTTGCTGTAATTTGCAGCAACTATTCAGATGATACCTTTTTACTGGTCTACTGCAGTTAAAGCCATTTTATTACTTGCTGCAGATTAAAAGCACATGCTAAGTTTTGCACTATTATTAAGGGCTTCTTCACACTGGAGCTTGTTTTGGTGCATTTTACATCGCACCAAAACACAGCGCACATAGAAATGAATAAAAGTTCACATACAAGCGTTGTGATGTAGTGCTGCAGGCAGCACTGCGATGTACTGCGAGCATTTTGGCGAGTTAACGCACCGTTGCCATGAAAATAATGGCATGCGTTGTGCATTACACAGTGGAACAATGCATGTAATCGCCAATGTGATGTTCTGCTGCACTCTAGTGTGAATGAGCCCTGAAAGACTTGAAAATAACAAATTTGCATATTTAAGGGACACACTGAAAACTTTTATTTGGCTTTTATTGTGATAAGAACATGCACAATGATTCAGGGTGCCTTCGGAGGAAGATACATGCAGATTTTACACTATATTTATAAAAGATTTTGGGAGATTCAATAAAGTTCATAAGTTAAAAATGGTGCTAATTTTGCCCCAACCAATCAGATCTTATTTAACATTTGAACCTAACATCTGATTGGTTGGGGCAAAACTGGCACCTTTTAAATGATAAGAACTTTTCTTGAATTATCCCTGTATAATTTTAATAAATAACTCAATAACTGAAGCCATAAATGTCTAAACTGCTGGCAACAAAAGTGAGTACACCCCTAAGTGGAAAATGTCCAGTTGTGACCAATTAGCCATTTTTCCTCCCCGTGTCATGTGACTGGTTAGTGTTACAAGGTCTCCAGTGTGAATGAGGAGGCAGGCATGTTTAAATTTAGTGTTATTGCTCTACAATCTCTCATACTGGTCAATGTTAGTTGAACATGGCACCTCATGGTAAAGAAAAAAAGAAAATTGAGTATCGTAAAAAAAAAAAGAATTGTGCTAACTTAAAGGACAACTCCACCCTCATAATAACATCTTTTAGAAAAAATGGTCCTCTTAAAAATGTTGATATATCCTATTTTGTGCTCTGAATTCCTTACTGTTGCCTCCTATGGTTCTGGATGCCTCATGGAAACTGAGCAACCTAGGAAATAGGGGCAGCAGGACATTGTGCAGGATTTCAGATTACACTTACATATTCCAGGGAGATTCAATAAAGTATACATTAAATATGGTGCTAAGTTTGCACCAACCAGATCTATTTAACATTGGAAGCTAACATCTGATTGATTGGGGCAAAAATTATCACCATTTTTAATGATAACAACTTTTATTGAATCTCCCTTTCAGATTTCAAACTATTACAGTTTAGGGGAGTGATTTTTCCTTGAGAAATTTTTATTGAGGGCTCGATTTGTCCTTTAAGATGGCTTGGTAGTTTAATAGGACAGAATCCACCCTGAACAGGCCTCACCATGGACAAGCAAAAAAGTGAGTGCACATACTCAAGGTTATATCCAGGGTTACTTTTGCAAATAGTATGCCACCATGAGTGGTACCACCATTGCTGCAGATAAAAAGGGGTGGGAGTTCAGCCTGTCAGTGCCCAGACCATACGCCGCACACTGCATCAAATTGGACTGCGTGGTGTTGTCCCAAAAAAAGTCACCCTCATATTTTTCCAAATGACTACAATGTAAAACTCTATAATTTTCCTTCACAGTCTGTATGTTTTCTCTCAAATTTGGCCCGTGTTGCATTCTCCTTCTAAGGTCATCTGTGATTACAGTGGGCGGGGCTATCAATCAAGCCTTGGTAATGAATGCAGAACCCCACCTCCTGACTTAGTGATGTGAGTTGCATATCAAATATAAATATAACCTGCAGTTAATTAATTTTTTAAATTATTTTTTTTTAATCAGTTGTTCCCTCCCCACCATATCCCCTAAAAACCCTTCAGTTCGGCCATTTTTTATTTAGAATCCATTTCTATCCATAAATCCCCCCTTCCCCCTGGTCCCCCTAAAGGTTTCCCACACACACCCAGACCCAGTTTGAACCATTTCATTGAATCATTAATCATTCACAAATCCCCCCCTAAGGTTTCCTCTTCCAACTACGTTTTCCCCCCAACCCCTCCACACACACCCTACCCTTGGTCCCCCTTTCCCATGTATTCAAAGACCACATTTACAGGAATTGCAAGATGCTTACTAAGCTAAAAAAAAGGCAGCAGTGGGTATTTGTAAGAAAGCTTTCCTGTGATTGGCGCCCTCGCCGTGTCTCCAGAGGGACACTCGAGATCTGCGACGCATGTGTTATATCTTCAGTATGTCCCATGAAAAGTGTTATAGTATAATATTTACAAAATACTCACATATATAAGGCATTCATAGTTACATAGTATTGGGGGTTGATTTGTCCATCTAGTCCAACCTTTTTCACTATGAATGAACCCTTGCCTAACAGTTCATCCAGAGCAGGTATGCCCAACCGCATCCCTCCAGATGTTTGCAAACTACAATCCAGCATTCCCTGTGGAAGAGAAGCAAGTTGAAAATCCCTGGTCTAGAGGAAGGCAAAAAGGGTATCCTGACTCCTGAATAAAAAAAAACTTTCTATTTGCCTGATTCACAGAAGACCATGTTAAGAAGAGAAATTTACATCCATTTCACATTTGACTCCCTTATAGGAAGATGAAAGCTAATGTATAAACAATGTACAATGTAAATCTTACTGCATCCTGTTAGTGTTGTCCCCTATTGTGAGTTACAGACTTAAATACATACATGATACAAATCTGCACATGCTCGGTGAACAAGGTTCGTTTTCTAGAGTTACAATATTTTAAAAAATACTTTGTAACATTTTTAACAAGTCTTAGCATTTTTTAAATGCAGCACATTTATTATAACAAAATGTTCTTCTATAGTCAAATCCATTAAAGGGCATGTCACCCCCAAAACTATAATCCCCCAACTACGGGCCCATCATGTAGTGTAGTGTAATCTTTACCTCACATCCAGCTCCATAGGGTTCTCCTGTAGTCCCCCCCAAAGTCCCAAAAACTGCCCACCAGGAGGCTAACAGGACTCTGCCTGCTACCTGGCCTCAGGGATTTTTGCCATGCGTACTGCAGCTCTTCTCCCCCCTCCCTCCCCCTCCCTCTCCCTCCGTTCTACTATCCCTCCCCTAGCATAAAACCCCGTAATATAGTAATCCCCCTGGTCTCCACCCCAACCGATGGTTTTTAATTTTAGAAGCTCCCCAAACTTTACTTACCTCTCCTCTTTCCTACGCTGGCACTGAATGACCGGCAGCCGCGTCCATGATTGGCTGCGCTCAGCAATCACAGACGCGAATGCCAGTCCCGTCCCTCTGCTTGCATTCTCGCAAGCAGAGGGCCGGCAGCGCGGCGAAGGAAAGAGGGGAGGTAAGTAAAAGTTTGGGGGCTTTAAAAATAAAACCACGCGGTTGGGCGTGGGGGACCAGGGGGAAGGCAATATTAAAAAATAGAAATAAGGGTGGACATACCCTTTAAACTTCCTTTCTATTCAGGCTCAGTTGAGGTAATTCTTGCCTTTATCATCTCTGTCTTATTAAGAAAACAGTCAAGGAATAGTGAGTAATGAGTTTCTCTCCCAAGATCAGCAGTAGCTCTATTTCAGAAGGAAACCAACATGGTTACTTGTGGAGTGTCAGTTGTATAATGCATGTTAAAACAGGTTCACTTAAATGTCAGGTTTATTTTGGCAAATACACTTACTAGGGATTAAGGCTGCAAAAACCACTGAATGGAAATATAGTATGCATTTTTGTTCAGGGTCACAAAAGAAATAAAATAATCTGAATTTGTCATAAAACTTAATAGATGTTTGTCACAATATAGTGTTCTTCCTGAACCATATATTCACAGCAATCTGAAATGTAATGTTGTAATGTGTAATGTATTATTAGCCGTGTTTAGGTGTCTTTCTCGAAACCATGATTCTTTTATTTCTGTACTAAACTACTTCATTAGCCTACTTACACAAACAGCTATTTCTTCAGTAAACAAAGTAAAAGCTATACCAATCTTTATCATTTTTAAAATTCAGTATTTGTTAATGTGCTGTACTAACTATTCTATAGAAATTTTACTGGCGATGAGCCCAGGTTCTAAATGAACCTGGTTTCGATTCAGAACTGCCGGTATCAAAATCTATGATTAAACACTTTTTCAACATTTGAACTTTTCAGTGATAAATCACATTTTAGAAATCAAAAAAAAATTAGATATAAAAATCAAACAATTTCATAGAGAAAATTAAGATAGAAAATGAAAACATTACTTTAAATCGATTTTCAGAATTTCTGTGAAACCGTTGTCAGAACTAAAAAAAAAAATTCAAAAGTTTTGTTTGTCTGTAAATTTTAACAACAAAATGATGTTTTTAATGGCCACTAAATGTATTTATATGTGAGTAATCCTTTGGCCTTCTATGGGAGTAAAGGGTTTACTTCTGATTATACTTGATTATGTGAAGGTTAAATCAAGTTTGTAAGCATTGTTTAAAAAAAAAACAGAAATGCTAAAAAAGAAAAATTGTAATTACTTATTTTTTAAGAAACAGCAGAGGCCAAACAGAAAGTTAGGAAAAGGAACGCAACAGTGAATAAAAGAAAACCAAGACAGAAGTAGTGGCAGGGTTTTTAGAAAATGGGTTAAGAACATTAGCATAAAAAAGAGGGTTAAAAAATGGTAGAGATGCAAGCACACAGATGTGGAACAGGGGCAGCAGGGGTTTAAAGGTCACTATACTCACTCAAACACTTTACATTATCTGAAAAAAACAATTTGAGAAATTATTAAAGTGGTGGTACTCACATATTTATTGTGCTTGCTTTGTCATTAAATTTTAAATGTTTAATGGGTGCTCTTAATTTCCCCACCCCCTCCCTTGCTCACTGCCTTCTTGTAGTGTCTGCGACAGTTATATGTTCTACACAGCCCTATTCCCTCCCTCTCAACCAAATCATTCTTTTCTTGACCTGATTTTTTTCAAACTGAGCATGCTCAGTAATCACTATTATTCAGCACTGAAAGAAATAGTGATGGGTAAAGGGGCATGATTATTTTTTTCCCAGAAGATAAATTATAAGCATTGAAACTATGCTAGAATTACTAAAAACATTGAAGTTTTAAGATAAATTGAAAATTGGCTTAAAGGGACAGTTCAGTGGAAATTATCAATATTTGTTAAATTGTTAGTTTGTGTAATGCCTTCTTAGTTATTCTACCTATTCTCTCCCATTAAAAAAATCAGTTGATTTCATACCCGTTGCTGTTCCCTGCTGTTGACTTAGTGAGCTGACATTTCAGGTTCTAACGGTCCTTTTTCTTCCCAGGATGCACACATCCTTGAATGTTCCTAACAGAATTTCTACTGATTGGCTGTTGGATGGGTCAAAGATGTTCAGATCTCTACTGAGCAACTGATCAACCCAGGCGCTGGGTCAAGGGCAAGACCATAACGGTCACCTAGGGGTCCTACAAACATGAAGTCAGTATTTCGGTTGCAGTTTTTATACACAACCCAACATGCTGAATGGGCAGATTAAGGCCACTGGATGAAAAATACTGCTCTTTTTTCTGAAAAGCATATGTATTTGCACTGAACTTCCCCTTTAATGCTAAATTCGATAATTTTGTGAGCTGGGTGTTGTTAAAATTTAGTGGATTTATCAAATTTGGAAAATACTACAAGGTTTATTAACCTACTTTTTTTTATTTAAAACCTTTAAACCTAAACAAATTGTATATATTTCATACATTTATAGGTGGCTTGCAATGCCACTGCTCCCATGATGCAATTTGAAAAACTTCCCATGTAAGTCATAGGAAACGATTTTATAGGGAGGCAGCACCATTTAGCTTACTGCGAGATTATTGCTATGCTGTTTTATTGCAAAATAAGAGAACAATAAAGTGGAATTAAATGCACATTGATCCGACACTCTTCTCAAAACATTGTAATCAGTGAGAAAAAAAATTAAAATCATTCCAATATAAACTCACCTGCATCTGGGAAACAAGCATTTGAAAATGCTTAACAGGGCAAGAGGCCATAAACAGAGAAAGAAGTAGTGGGTTATAAACAGGGCAATACAGCAATGTGTGCAAAACAGTCAAATACTTTATTTCAAAAAGAACCACAGACAATGTATTCCTTATAAAGTGCTTAGTAAAAAAATAGCCAAAAACACACCCCTATAAATACCTCAAACACCATATTTAAATATATACGGTATACATAAGAAAGTGGAAAGGGGCAAAACCATGCCCCCTCCAATCTATAAATCATAAATTAGGGTAATACAGTGGACACATATACAACTAAATTGAGCATATACACATAGCATATGTTATAGTTCACCAACCGCAGACGACTCCTTAAATAAGGAACAAAAAATATGTCTATGTGAGTCTGTCTCTTCGATACTTGCACCAATGCCGCACCGAATTGTTAAAGTCGCACTAAACAATATTGAATCAACCTAAAAAGTGTATTGCGGTAAATCTGCCGTTAGTGGGGTACCACTGAATTGACCCCACTTTGGCTCCACTGTGTAGTGTAGTGTCCACTGTTCCTTATGGTTGTCTTGCAGGGCCTAATAAAAGTCCAGAAAAGTAAAGAGTCTTCTACTTCCTGCTCCTTAGAGGACTCTGGCAGAGCAGTGGAGCTTCTCCCCACTCCACCTCTCCCCCTCGTATCCCTCACGCTTCAATGTGTTTAACAAAAAAAAAAAAATTGATATAATGTATAGGACACCCTCCCAACCCTAAACAACCGTGTTTAATTTATTTTACTGACAGGATTGGCACTACAGTATATCGCTAATGTGTTGTATGGTCGAAACTACTGTTTGCATTGCCGTGAACGTTCGGCATCGGCTTTGGGAAATGGTTGTTTCTGAATGAAATTTCCCTCGTTGCAGTCGACCCCCTGGTACTAACGTATGGGAGTGTCTGCAATCGTAGGGAGTATGCTGTTGTAACAAACGTTCTCCCTGTCTGTATTCCTTACAGGGATTGAAGGGTCTCTCATGGGCCAATAATTGAGTCTAAATACTTCTTGAAGGTGCACAGACCCCAAAAATGCATATGAGATCTAGCCATGGCCTACAGCTTTCAGTCAGTCAACTGAACCTAAGTTACATTGTTTCCAGTTCAGGCTTTGCTTACACGTGGTTACTCGACAATTCAGTTCTAAAAGGACCAAAGCAGTATGACAGAATTAGAGAAATGGCAATCCCTTTAGGATATTATTATGATCTTTTTAAGGCTGAGTGAGCTGTAGTAAGCCAGTACCAAACAGCAATGACTAGTGAGAGCAAGATATTGTTTTGTATAGGGAATGGATTCAAGGTAAGAAAAATACTATTCTAATCTTTATACAGCACTGGGTAAACCTCATTGGGATATGCAATGCAGTTTGGATTCCTCATTGAAAGGGAAATATTTGAAATTGAAAGGAGGTTTAAGAGAAGGGCAACTAAGGGGGTAGTTACTGAGCAGTTCCCGAAGGTTGGTAACAGTAGATTTATTTATCAGTAAACATCTGGACGATGCAGGTTTACCTCTGTTAAAAGTAGCTTAAGGAAAGTTCACACAAAAGTGAATATTCTTAAAGCAGTCATTGAGACCAGGAGGAAAGTAGCTATTCCAACTTCCATTCTTCAATTACTGACCAGGATCCAGGATCAAAGTATATTTACCCACGCAATGATCCACCGTGGCTCAGTTGACAATACCTGACTTTTCCATGGTTTAGTTCACATTGAGCACGCTGCCCGATAATGCGCGCACAGTAAACGTAAACCAGGAGGGTCTGCAATTTTAACTTGAGCTGCGGTTGGATGCGTGAGGGTTAATGGCAAGTCTATAGAGTAGCTGTAAAAGGGGGTCTGGCTAGAAAGTTCTAAAATTAAAATAAAATTGAGAATTACATGTATAATACATCTACAGTTACAGAGTTTTGGTCTGATGACAGGAACACTGTACCATGCCATTGGAGTCAGGAAGATTTCCCTTTTTCCGCGTGGTTTTTTTCTTTTGCCTTTCCTTGAGATCAACTGTTAGGTGGGTAATAAGTAGGGTATAAGGTTTGGACATACATTGAACGTAGTCTTTATTCAATCTCTATGCTTTTATTCAATACTATTGCTACTACTATGTTAAATGGATATTTCTATGGGATAAGTCAACAATCAGACAAGCAGTTTAAGCATACAGCATAGATGTAAGCAACCCTTTTGGACCTCGTGCCAGCTGATTTTGAAAATGAAAAATCGGTTGTTTTGGGTGAAAAATATTGGCCGTGTGGTCCATTGTAAATGTCTCCCAATCTTGTAGGCACACTAAAGGATTTTCCCACATTCTGGGCTATGGTATGACAGCACCACAATTTATTATTATTGAGGATTTACAAGCACCAGGCACATGACATGGAGCTTTACAATTACATACATACATAACCAGGCCCTGAGTATGCCTTTAGATTGGGGGAAACCAGGAGGTGCCGGTGGTGGAAACCCACGCAAGCACAGGAGAGAATACAAACTCTGTCCAAGGGCAGATCGAACTCCGGACAACAACATCTACAATGACAAAAATTTGATATAGTGTCAAAAGATTGCAAAACTGGAGAGGAATTTTATTTTTTTGCTTTGTGGTATGCTTAAAGGGCTGTCCACCCCAAAACATAACATGTTAACCCACAAATGACCCCACTGTGTAGCTTAAAAAGTAAATTTCATAGGGTGGACTTCCCTTTAATAAACCAGTTTTCATTCAATGAAAACTTGGTGTTTTATGTATAATGTTCTATATAACCGGTTTTAAACTGGTCTCATCATTAGTTAGCACAGATGACAGAAGGACAAACATAGCGTTAGAATACTAGAGAACAAAGAATGTAATGGCAGTAATAATTCCAGGATGATGATTAGGGCTCTCAGTTAGCACACACATTTCTTAAGAAAAGAGACACGGCAGCTATCATGTTGTTTTGCCAGCTGAACAATTAATACAATATATTATGTACCGAAAAGATTTGTCTGGGAGCCTCTCTGCACGAGCATTCTGTGTAAATTCCTTATAGATGTACATACAAGACAGTCACAAGCACTGATAAGTTCAGGACTCTGAAGATCATTACGTTTCCCAAAACACTTATAACAACTGTCACTGGTGATACTTTCAGTGTACATTTATGGGAGAAGATGTATCCTTTGTTTTACCCCGAAGCCAATCTGTTCATTACATGCCTTGGCCCAGCGTAAACACTTCCTCATAGAAGGGTAGTCCCCACAGTATGAATTGAGGAGGCAGCATCTGAATTACAGGACCCTTTTTGATTTGGTTGACAGAGGGGGGATGGTGTCCTAGTGAACTCAGTGTTTGGAATGCATGAGGAAGATTCAGTAGAGCTTCCTGAACAGTGATTGTACACCCATATGAGATCTTATTAATTAAAACGTTAAGACTTGCAAAAGAATACAAATTAATTAACGTCATACTATATAAAACGTTAGATTTAAAATTTTAATTGAGAAAGAACTGTATTGATTTAAATATCCAAAAAATACACTACGGGACTCTAAAACTACATTGTGTTTTTAAATGTTTTTCTGTTCCTAAATGATACATGTAACAGCATACGCCATTGTAATTTAACCACAAAATTATGTTGTTCTTGTCTTTTTAGACCCAGTATATATGCATTTATTAGTAAACACCTACAAGCCTTAATGGTGATGAAAAATATGTAAGCAGGCACTCTCCTTTTATCTCTGCCCATACTTAATGGAGCAATGCAGCACATCATTATGGTACACCGGGGCAGATTTTCCACACCGGACGAGCGTGCCCCAATACACGGTGGACTGGACCAACAGGTTTTGGTTTGTGGACCAGAGCATGACAATAACACAAAGTTAGACAAAAAATTGATTGCATGGTGGTACCTAGTTGGGGACAAATAGGAGGATGAGAGCCTCGGCGCATTACGCTTCTGTTGTGACAGCCTGGTACTGCCTCCTTACCTGCCTGCTAAATATTGTTTCAGGAGGACAAAAATTTTGGGTACATAGTTGATCTTTACGTGGCCTTTTTGGGGGAGATTATGTAGCATTAGTCTGTGGAGGAATTGAGATCAAAACAACGCATATTTGATTAGAATTACTGCAAACAAGCAGGCTGACATTCCTAAAGCGTCCATCCACCTATCGTCGATGGTGAGCCACAGCCTCAGGGACTCAGTGAAGTCCCTCCCTGATGTATGAAGATCCCACGTGAAGGTAAATTGCTCCCTACTTCTCCACTATGTGAAAAACAGCTTTTTCAGTGCAGAGTTCTCTCCACTCTGCCTGAAAATTGTTTTGTTTTGTTTTCACATTTTTTGTAGGGGGGGGTTAGTCGAGTGTCCATAAGCATTTTCTCGAGGTGGGCAGGGCCACTACACTCCCCAAAATGAGGACCACAGTGCAGTGTGTGACATGTGCAGGGAGGCTGATACCGGTGCTCATTACACGCCAATAGCAATTCACACAGTGATTTTGGTTTGTGATAGTGAAGTTAAAAGTAGAAAAGCTTTGCTCTGGAAGGTAAGCAGCACTGGGGAGCGTGTATCACTGCTTGACAAGTAAGATTTCTTTAGCTTTGAGGAGATAAAGGTGTGGGGTGTGTGTGTGTGGGGGGGGACTTTGTAATTGATTCTTTAGGTACAGTGCTACACTGGGAATTAACTAACACAGACAGCAGCTAACGCAGATTGGGTTTATCTGCACAGAAAGAGACGAGTAACAGAAAATGCTAATTCCCTCTAATCTTAATGCTGAATTCAATTAGCCATACAGTGACAGAGAAATGGCTTTCACTTTTATAGAATGGATAGTGTCTGACTGTAGTGTGTCAGGGGATGTTCTGGGTGATTTACGATAGCTTAGTGCACAGCCCCCTTTTAAAAATAAAACTCCCAGAGCTAAAAAAAAAAACAAGGATAGGAAGGTGCAGCAGCGAAGAACAAAAAAAAGGCCGATTAAGATTAAGATTGGTCATAATTAATCCTTATACGTGTTGAATAAGTTAAAAAAGATTTGTCCCAGTTTGAATGTCCTTTAATCTAACCAGCAACACAGTGAGCTTAGTCCTTCAATGGGAATTGCTGATATTGATGACTCATGGTTTGTTTACATCTAAAACCGTCTATCTAGCACAGATCACCAACACTTTTATTGTTACTGTTGTTTATCACTTGCACCAACTTCTAGGGGTATTAATCAGATGTGATATAGGAATTGATTAAAAACATTGTGTATTGTTACGTAACTTATTTTGGTGCTTTAACTGGAAAGGACTAACCGACACCTGAGCCTATACTTTAAGTTGAAGGATATGTTGGTGTGTATTTTTTTGTTTTGTGTATGACCGAGATTTGACTGAAAATCCAGTGGGGAGACACCTTAAAGGATAAGTACACCATTAAAAAACTTTTAGGTATTGCAAGATGTTATTTTAAACAACAGTTGGCCTAAAACCCCACATTTTTCATCTCCCCTCCCCCCCCCCCCCGAGACACCTGTTCTGCTAGCGGAAAGAGGAAAGAGATAGAAACATGCTTGGCCCTTCACCATTGTGAACCTTATTCTGGCAGCTCCACCCGACGAGATGTCCTGCTCCTCCAGCTTCTAGGGCCTCCAAACTTAAATTCGGTGTTCCACGCTGCAGTGCACATGCGACAGATGTCAGGCAACTGTGCACGTAGGTGACATAAAGCGCCGCCAAGTTGCACTCGTTGTTATTACGTAAACACGCGTGCACGGCACGTCGGAAAGTGTCAGTGAGACATCTCGTGTGCGCACTGAAGTACACCACACATGGAACCATCTGGAATCATCTTAGGTTGAAGGCTCAGGATAGTTGGAGGGACCAGTGACATACTTCACATGGGGAGCTGGAGCTGCCGTATGAAGTGTCCAGGAGGAGGAGTCTGCAGAACCAAAGTTGTTCCTTGGGAAGAGCGATGAATAATGGTTTAGCCCACACTTTAGCTTAGAAAAAACATCTTGAAAACAAAAAAGTTGTTTGAATGGTGTATGTCTTTAATATATGATGAATTGAACTGGAAAGTGACAAACATTACAATATAATGAACAATTGAAATTAAAAACTTTGAAGGAGACAAAAAACTGTGTCACACATCCTTGTTTTCCCGAGCAAATTTTTGTTTAAAAAAAATTGAGACAAGAATTTTGATAACACGTACATTGCATAATAAAGTCCTCCTTGAATGTTTGGCAACCGGACAGAAGAACTTTGAAATCGTGTAGACCTGGTACGTGTTCTTAAAATGCTCTAAATAAAACATGGTCCACAGATTAAATATTGTTCTACGGCTGCAGCAGTTGTCACCAATGTGAACAGCAGAATACAATCTTAATACTTTTATATGTTGCAAATATAAACAGACAGAAAAATAAATATAAATGAAATGGCTTTTTAAAGATATGCTACTCCGCAAGCAATATTAAACATCGTCCTTACATGAGAGTTATTAAAAAGGAAAATATACATTTTCAACATGACATAAAGGCGGCAAGATGTGTTTTGACATTTTTTTTAAAAAAAAGGCCTTAATAGAAATGGTTACATTATAACCATTTTTATTTTAATTAACCAAAAATAGATTGTAACATTAAGCGGTGTTAATAATAACACATATGAAGTAATGAATATTGTATTATGAGAGCAGGGATTTTATCCTGTGTAGAATTTGTGTAGAACTACACATACTCAATAAACCTATGATACATAATTAAATGCAGCATAAGATTGATAAGAGAAATCCCTAAATTTAAATTATAGCAGCAGTATGGATAATCCCCTTTTATGTCTTCATTACTGTTCCATTTCCTTTTTTTTAAAATCCAGACTACACACATACACTTTATTCGGATTGAACAAAATCAACCCACGTTCAATGCATCAACAGACAGCTGATCAAAGATTTCAGAAAAATTTTCGACTATCCCAGTCCACGTGTGCTAAATCATGAGCGTTTCAAGCTGAAATGTTGTGTGAAACATGTTAAAAAAAACAGGAGTTAGATTTTTTTTTTCAGCATGTTTGTACAGGTAAAGTGCAACCTAAAATATTTCCGTCCCTGATACTGTAGTAAAGGTAGTCGGACACACAGAATCTGTTAAAGGGCTGCCACCCCCAAAAAAAAAATTTAACTTTTTGATATACGTGTGGTAGGGCATGCTCCCCCAGCCCCAACGCCATATATTATATGTTAGAAGTCCCCAGATTCTTAAGTACCCCTCGTCTCCTCCGCTGCAGTGTGTCGGCCTTGCTGCATGGAATTGAAAGCAGGGGGCGGGGAACGGCAGCCTGTCCGTGATTGGATGAGAGGCAGGGAGGGCTGCACTTGACGCATGCCTCAACTTATGAGGTGGGAAGTCTCAGGCACAGCATGAGTACACAATGCTCCTACACCAGCCAGCAGTTTCCTGGACTTTGGAGGGGCACGCAGGGGAACTATTTTGAGCAGGAATGTGAAGGTAAGGATTGTTTATAAACTACTGATGTGGCCAGTAAGGGGTTAAATTGTAGTTGGGGGTGGAACTGCCTTTAAAGATTGGTATTGTGTGATTAGTACTTCATGAGGGAATGGCACACTGAAACAGGCCTCTGGTGCTGCCCCCATGCAATCACTCCTTATGGGTGAGGGAGGGGTGCACAAGCATTGAATCTCTATGGTAGGGGTAGCCAGTGACCTTGAGCAATTTTTTAACTTGCCTCATGGGATGGGGCACCCACTTGTGGTGAACCAAGTATGATTATGGCATTTATTGATGTCATTAAGGTGTTGGTGAGTTTGATTGAATGGTTGAGTGTTGATCAGGATAGTATGATTTGCTGCACCATCTATACCAAATATCGTGGGTGGTTCCTAAGTGTTATAAAACTACAGTATACAGCAATAAAAAGAGATGACATCGGACTAACAGTTTTATAATAAGGAACAGTGTTAAAGGGCACTATATCCCCAAAAATTAAAAGGCAAATTCTAATGGATTGACAGAGCCAAGGATCCTTCAGAACTGCTGTTCTCACCTGTCAGTCCCGGTGCTCCCCCACCTGGATAGCTAAGATAGTTACACTTGAACCAGAGAGGGAGGAAGATGAGGGAGGCAGGGGAAACTGGACAGGAGACACCAGCAGCGCATGGCAAGGTCACGGGTTTGGTAAGTATGTAGGGAGAACTAGTGTATATAACAGTTTATTTTTGTTTAAAAAGTTTCAATGTTTAAAAAGTATTTGGGACAGGGTTAAATTCCGTACCTCCCAATATGTTTACGTGAGGAGCACCAGCCGCAAGAGAAAACGGATATCTTTATACAGGATGTCCAGGACTTAACGGCAAAGGGAAAACTGTACATGCTTGTAGCTTCTCAACCATATTATGAAGGTAAATAATCAATCTACCTCCCGGCCAAGGGTACTTACTTTTTAAGATCTTCTGTTAGAACCACGCACAAAAGGTGGGGGGGGGGGGGCACAGTAAAAAGTGTTCCGTTTAGAAGTATACATTTAATAAGCAATGGTCAGTTGTTGGTGGGGTAATGTTATGTCATTTTTAAGAACTATCACACTGTTTATTTGCATCACATTTTCTTTATGACATTAAGAAACCCCAAAAAAAAAGTCCAAGGCACTGCAGAGATGTTTGACAACTGTGCCCTAATAAGTGCAGGTTTAACTAGTGCTGTTGGTCAGTTGGGTAAATTTCATGCTTAACTCCCCAAATTATTTAATGGCAGCTATTGCTTGCCAATCTGGTACACAAAACATATAATAAATAGTTTGTGGCTACCTGAAACCATGCAGCGGTGTGGATTCCGTGTTTTCAAAAGCGAGACATGAAAACCCAAAATACAAAGGAAGTCCCCAGACTCATATGTAATTGTTTAAACTAGCATGAAAGTTGCTATTATACCAGGGGAGGTCAGAACCAAAATTTGGTCTGATCACTTTATAAGCGTACCCACATAAAACCAAAACAGTTGATAAAGCTGTGCAAGCATTTTTTAAAGGGGAATTTGGAGCCTGGAAGTGGTGTTTTGGTTATGCAAATCTCTTCCACAGGCGCTATCCGCTGCATCATTATAGCCAATATGGCACTCCCCCAACATAAATTAATTGGCCATTAGAAAGAGCCTTGATACCAAACAGAAAAGTTAGCACACCTCCAACAGTCCCCCTTAATACGACACATACGAACCACCATGGCAGAGTTGCAGGGGGAGGATAACCGATAGTGAGGTCTGATCTTAGCATAGGCTGTGTGCTCATGCAGTGGCCAACTACTGTACCTGTTTAGATGATGGTGGGAAAGTAGGAAGTGGAAGAAAAAAAGTGTATATGTCAATATTTAATGGGGAATGTGTGGAGGTAGTGCAATAAAACATACCCACCAAACATGCCCCTTTTAAAGGTATCTCCACCCAAAGTCTAAACGTTCTGGAGTGTAGGGAACCCTCCCAACAAAAAGTCAAAGTGGTATAACTTAAAAAGGCCCACAAAATTGACTGCCCAGGCATATAGCAACACTCGAAAGATTAGCTGATGGCTATTGAGAGATCCGAGGGAACAAGGGCGGGTAACCTGTTTTGCCACTTTGTATAACCTGGATGTTGGCGGGTGGAGGTGGGTTCCCCTACACTAAAGAAAAGATTAAGATTTTTTTAAAAAATATTGGGGCAGCGCAAGAGGGATCCGGAAGGCGGCAGGGCTCCCGCCTATGCCAAGTCCTCCAGAGAAACGGCAGGGGCCATACTGGACCCCACAGGAGGCTCCTACTCTTCACTTTTCTGGACTTCAAATATGCACTGCACATGTGAGCAAGACCTCATCAATTGTAGTATGAGGAACTTTAATGTCCGTGTAGTGCACT
Source organism: Hymenochirus boettgeri (assembly GCA_019447015.1). Taxonomy (NCBI): domain Eukaryota; kingdom Metazoa; phylum Chordata; class Amphibia; order Anura; family Pipidae; genus Hymenochirus; species Hymenochirus boettgeri. Next base: position 89,790,438 of record CM033473.1, read on the forward strand.
GTTTAACTCTACCACTTGGCCAGCAGTGGTTCAAATGTTAGTTTTCAGGGTGGGACATTCCCTTAAATGGTACACTTATACAAACAACATGGGGTCAGAATGCTGGGGTGTGGGGTAACAAAAGAAACCTGATCTAGTACAGCTCGGGCCAACTTATTAAAAATGTGAATCATATTTTATAAAATTGATGCACCAGGAGGGCTCTTCCATACCTCCTAATTGGGTGCCAGATCATTTGGTTCTTAGTAGGCAACATTAAGGAAAATGTCATTACCCTTCCAAATCAGCCCTAATCAGTGATTTTACAACATAGTACAGAACTACATGGAGAGGACAAGGAATTTCAACCTATATCAGACAGAGGGTCAATGGTGGCGGATCTGAAAGTACCCATAAGCAGGGCGCACTGAAGTGTCTCCCTCAACATTCACCTTCAATCCGTCACTGTGAGAAAGTATTGCAACAGAGTGGTGCTAGGACGGGGTCCTTTTTTATCCTCCCTAGGTTTTTGACTATGTTGCATTCTATAAGTGTTCTCAGTTAAGGAGTGAGGCCACACTACAATGGATGGCACCCATTGCTGGGGCCTAACTACAAGTGGAGCAACTGCATGGGGGCACGGGAACCATTCTCCTTATTTTTCCCATATAAAAGATGTAGCCTCCTCCAAGAAAACACTATAAATGAAGCATGGACCAGGGGCATTCATCATTTTGCTGGGGGGGGGGGCGGTATTGGGGCTTTATTGGTACTGTGTGTACCTAGCTTTCCCGAAATGTTCGGGTCGGCCAAGTGGTCGTTAACGAAAAAGGGGGAATTTCCCTTGCCCACGGTAGGCCGCCTTTAGGGATGGTCAAAGTAAACACACAGTCCTGAGCATTCTCTCTATGCTGTGCATATGCTGTGCATAGGGAGAACGCCCGGGACTGTGTGTATCATGATTTTTGAAAAATGACAGACAGGATCTTGCAGATCCTGTCTGTCATCTTGCACGGACACCGAAAACGTCACCGGTTTTAATAAATTGTGATTTGAATTTTTGAATACTAAAGGACGGAGTGCGCTCTGAATTGCTTATGTTAGCTGGGACCCACATGGCAAAATTTTTGAGAGATTGACAGACAGGATCTGCAAGATCTGTCTGGTCATGTTTCAAAAATCATGATACACACAGTTCCCGGGCGTTCTCCCTAGCACAGCTATGCACCAGCATAGAGAGGATGCTCAGGGGACTGTGTGTTTAATTTGACCATTCCCTAAAGGCGGCCTTACCGGCGGGGAAAGGGAAAATTCCCCTGTTCGTTAACGGACCAACTTGGCGAACCCGAAACATTTTCGGGAAGCTAGGTACAAAACAGTTACCAATAAAGCACCAATACCGTGGAGTGTCCTAGCTTAAAGGACATCTGTGCATTCAATTGATCAAGTTAATGAAAATGTAGTTCTTGAAGACGTTTCGCTAGTATCCGACTGGCTTCTCAATTCAGAAGACTTGTACAAGAAAACTGTGGCAAGGATGTACCTGGGAAATCCCAATTAGCCTATCAAGCAAAGGGGTTATAAGGGTGTGGTTTTTATTTTGTTGGTTTTTTTTTTTTTTTTTTTTTTTGTTTGTTGTTGTGTTGATGTTTGTGATTTGTGTTATTTTGGTTTGTTTTTGTTTGATGTGTGTGTTGTTTTGTGTGTTTTGATTGTGATTTATTTGTTGTTGTGTTGTGTGATTGGTTGATAGGTGGTTGTGTGTTTTTTTGTGTTTGTTATTGGTTGTTGTTTTTGTTTGTTATGTGTGTTTTGTGTGTGAGGTGTTTTGTGGTTGGTTGTTGTTTGTGTGTTTGTTTTGTTAGTTGATTTTTGTTTGTGATGAATATTTGTTTTGTTTGTTGATTGTTTTGTTTTGATGTGTTTGTGTGTTTTGGGTTTTGTGTGTGTATTTTAGGTTATTGTTTGTTTTGTGAGTTTTGTTTTTGATATGATTTTGGTATTTTTGTTGTGGTGGGTTGTGTTTTTTGTTGTTTGGGTTCGTGTGTGGTGTTGTTTTGTTTTTTGTTGTATTGTGTGTTTTGTGTTTGATGATGATGATGTGTTTGTTTGTGGTGATTGATTTGTGTGTGTTTGTTGATTTGTGGTGTGATGAGAGTGATTGATTATGGTTTTATTGTGTTGATGTGTATTGGTTTGTTTTTGTTGTGGTTGTTAAGTGTTGTAGTTGGTTTGATGTGTTGTGTTTTGTGTTGTTGGTTGATTTTAGAATGTTTTGTTTGATTTATGATGTTTGTTTTTTGAATGATTGTGTGGTTTGTTTTTGATTATGTTGATTTTGTGCTTTTGTGTTTTGTGTGTTGGTGTGAGATTTTTGTGTGTGTTTGTTTTTGTTTGTTGGTTGGTTTGGTTTGTTTGCTGTTTTTGTTTTTTTTGGTGTTTCTTTTGGTGTGTTGGGTTTTTGTGTTGTTTGTTGATGTGTGGTGTGTTATTTTTTTTTATGTGTTTTGTTGTTGTTTTTTTGTGTGGTTGGTTGTGTGTTTTTGTGATTGTGTGATGTTGTTTTTGTGTTTTTGTGTGTTTTTTGTTTTGTTTATTTTGATTGTGTGTTTGATGTGTGAGTGCTGTTGTTTGTGATTGGATAGTGGCTAAGAGGGTGTATAGGAATGCCCAGAGTAAGGTGTCAAAACAGCATGTACATGGCAGACAGTTGGTGTCGAACCCCCCCACTCTATTTAGGCTTGGTTTCTTTATTTTCACATAAATGGCCTCCTTAACACCTCTCTTGAACCAGTCACGTCCTTCGAATATGTTAACATTACAATCTTCAAAGTCCTTATCCTTAAGATGCAGGTACACGGTGAGTCCTGACCCGAGGAATTGGCTCTTCTGTGCTGGGCCATACATTGATGCAGTTGCTGTTTGGTCTCCCCCACATACAAATCAGAGCATTCTTCACTGCACTGCATATATGATGTCGCTTTTCTGTGTGTTTGGTATTGGGTCTTTCGGATGTACCAATTGCTGCCTCAGTGTGTTGTTCGGTTTAAAGCAGACAGGGATACAATGTTTTTTTGAAAATTCTTCTTAATTTCTCGGAGACCCCTGCTACATATGGGATGACCATGTTCTCCCTCTGTCTTGCTTTTCCCCTTCACTGTTGGTATTTGTGTTTCTTTTCTTTCTTCTACTTCTTTTGACAAAGGCCCAGTCTGGATATCCACAAGTTTTAAGGGCTCCTCTGAGATGTTTAATTTCTTTAGCCTTCGCCTCTGTGCTAGTGGGGATGTTCTCGGCTCTGTGTTGCAGGGTTCTGATGACACCCAGCTTGTGATCTAAAGGGTGGTGGGAGTCAAACATCAAATACTGATCTGTGTGTGTTGGTTTTCTGTAAACCTCTACTTCCAGTTTACCATTTTCCTTAACTTCTACCAAGCAGTCCAAGAAAGCCAGTTTAATACCTTTAAGGGCATAGCACCCAGCCACTGGTTCAGATATGTGGATGACACCTGGGTTAAAATCCACCAGAAGGAATTACAAGCTTTCACAGAACACATTATGCGGTAGACCAAAACATTAAATTCACAAGGGAAGAGGTACAAAACAACAAACTGGCTTTCTTGGACTGCTTGGTAGAAATTAAGGAAAATGGTAAACTGGAAGTAGAGGTTTACAGAAAACCAACACACACAGATGTATTTGATGTTTGACTCCCACCACCCTTTAGCACAAGCTGGGTGTCATCAGAACCTGCACACAAGCCAGAGAAACATCCCCACTAGCACAGAGGCGAAGGCTAAAGAAATGAAACATCTCAGAGGAGCCCTTAAAACTTGTGGATATCCAGACTGGGCCTTGTCAAAAGAAGTAGAAGGAAAGAAAAGAACACAAATACCAACGTGAAGGAGAAAAGCAAGACAGGAAGAAGAACATGGTCATCCCATATGTAGCAGGGGTCTCCGAGAAATTAAGAAGAATTTTCAAAAAAACATCGTATCCCTGTCTGCTTTAAACCGAACACACACTGAGGCAGCAATTGGTACATCCGAAAGACCCAATACCAAACAACAAGAAAAGCGATATCATATAGCAGTGCAGTGCAGGAAGAATGCTCTGATTTGTATGTGGGGGAGACCAAACAGCAACTGCATCAACGTATGGCCCAGCACAGAAGAGCCAATTCGGGTCAGGACTCAGCCGTGTACCTGCATCTTAAGGATAAAGGACATACCTTTGAAGATTGTAATGTAACATATTGGCGAAGGAACGTGACTGGTTCAAGAGAGATGTTAAGGAGGCCATTTATGTGAAAATAAGGAAACCAAGCCTAAATAGAGGTGGGGGGGTTCGACACCAACTGTCTGCCATGTACAATGCTGTTTACACCTTACTCTGGGCGTTCCTATAACACCTTTAGCCACTATCCAATCACACCCTTAAAACCTGGCTGTGATATGCTAATTGGGATTTTCCAGGGTACATAATTGCCACAGTTTCTTGTACAAGTCATTCTGAATTGAGAAGCCAGTCGGATGACAGCGAAAAGTCTTCAAGAAATACATTTCAAGTCCAGTTGATCTAATATGAAGCAGATGTACCATGACCTGGATGAATGAGAACCTTCACAAGCTAGCTTAAAGGACAATTGTACTTCCTTCCCTCTTCTTCTGCCCATAAATAAACTCAAGTGAGGGCTAAACAGCTAGTTTACCTAAAGTTTCATTTGCTGGTCCAGTCCAGTACCCCCTCCATCATCAGTCTGCAGTTTAGGTCTCACCATCAGTACTTTTAATGGGAGGATATGGTGGGGATTGTTTTCCTTTTAAAAAAAATACCAAGCTTCGTTAACAATGTATATCATACCATGTGCAAGAAATGAAGCATTTAACATTTAAACAAATGACTATAGTATAAATTAATTAAAACTGTAAACCCTGTATCAGTAGATACTTACAATTAAATTCTTTATTCAATATAGTGTATATAGTCTGAAATACCTGTTGACATTTGTGGATGAACCTGGCCCAGCCAAGGACAGAGCCTTTAATTCCTTCATTATAATCAGGGTCTCACTTTCCTGTGCCAGCTGTGTAAGGGAATGTTTGTGTCGGCTAGAGTCTCACTAAAGGTTGCCAGAGTTCACAAAAGCATTGCCTAATACAGATAGATTTCGCTTGCAATAGTGAAAACAGTTGTGGAAATCCACGCATGCAAACTACTCTATGACTCGATTATTGTACAATAACTTTGCAGCTAAAGTCATAAAATTAATTTATAACCAAAGTTTTGTTGCTATATGCTGTTGCCAAAAAAGATTTTAAGCCTCGAGCCATGCAAACATACAGCTTTCTTAATAATTATATCTAAAAAATGATTATATTATTTTGATTATTTATATCAATTTTATGAAAAAAGCAAAAACCGAAAAATAGAATTACCATGCATACAATGTCACATTAAATAAATTTTTACAATTTCTTTGTTGTACTCAATACATTGTCGTAATATAATGAAGTATCTATACTACATAAGAGAAAATATTTAAAGGAGAACTAATAAACCTTTACTACTTGCATGCCTGGTTGACCCCACCTCTAGCTGTGTCCATAAGAAAGAATGCCCTACAAAAGCACGTCTTTCCCATTAGCCAAGTCATGGGTGTGGGACAGGGAGTATCATACTGACAAACCTAAATTAAGGTAAGTATATCTCCCAAAAATTTCAAACCCAGGATTGAGGATCTAATGGTTTAGGTCCTTAACCTGGTGGCTTTAATGAAGGGGAGGACAAGATGGTGAGTTAAAAGTTTTATTCTTCTTTGAACTGTGATTGTAAAATGAAGTGTCCTTTTTTCAGTTTAAGTAACCCTATTTTGTGTACAGAATCATTTGTAATATTCTAACATTATTTTAAGTATTTCAAAATGTTAATTTGTAATTCAAAATGTTCAGTTTGCGCTATAAAATAATGCTCTATTTTGTTGCATCCTACAAACTATGAAAGGACAACTAAAGTAAATCAAATTGGATTAGAAACAAAGTACACTACATTGTATATAATGCACCTACTCAGAGTGACATCAGCCAAAAGACAGTGGCTTGGCCCCTCCTCTTGTACTCACTGGGGTATAGCACATGCCCATTAGCATGCTTTAGGGACTGAGGATAAACAGCAAACTTGTCTCTATTTTGCATGTTATACTTACTTATACTGCACCTATATAGATTAAAAATAGTACTGCACTTTTATGTGCACAAAACTGTGCATATGGGTTTAAAAGAGCAAAATTACTAAATCCTGTTTAAACTGAATATTATAAAATATAGTTATGGTTGCTTGCTGTTTTTTCTATTGAATAAGCTGAACAAAGCCACCCTTTTCTGGGAAACATTAGGTCTCAGGCACTGGTTTTCTGTGGTCCCAGGTTAAACAATACATAGTTCCTTAACCTCCCAGTCTTCAATCAAAATAAAGGAAATAGTTCACTTTTCAAGTGAACATTCCTTTAAAGGGAATGTTGGAGAAATGTATTCAGAAATCTACTCCTTTATGTGACTCCTATTTGTAACCGTTAACTGTTTGCCTCTACTTTTCTGTTTTGGTGCGCTCGTGCAGCAGTACCAAAAAGAGGCTGAATTGATTTAGGAGCGATATACTGCACAAAACTTGTGCGCTTCTTAGTACCAACCAGTTTTCACTGAATCACTAAAAAGTGTATGTGTTAGATTGGGCATTCCGTTCCAGTGAGAAAATTTGGCTCTGACATTCTCCTAAACCAATACTAAAATGTTGAGGTGGTTTGGATTTTTTTTGTGAAGAATGATATACTAACCAATTTTTTTTTGACGCTATGATATTTGACGCTATGATATTTCATAACCAATAGGGGCTTTACAAACAGAATAGTTTGTTTGAGTCCGAAGAGTGCAAAATTGCAAAAGAATTATCATGAAGAACTGCACCCACACCATTCATGGTATGAATGAACGAAATACAGTAGCTGAAGGTATGTAGATTCCAATATTAATAGTTTATGGGGGTATTTCTGACTTAGGGGGGGTTTTTGAGAAACTGTTCATATTCAAAGTGGCTAAAAAAATGTTTTCGCTGTTTTGAGCCATCGCATTGTCTTCACTTCCATGGCTAGGCGCTTCAACGTCTGCGTGTGTACATTTGTGAGATAGATATTTTGAAAAAAATGTTTACATTCTAAAGGGCATGATTTCTACCTTTGAAAGTTTTTTTTTTATTATTTAAAGAAAATCTGCTAAAAGTGTGAACTTCTGTTAAGAAACTGCACCCAGAGCATTGAGTATGAAGGAACGAACTACAGCGTTATGAGCTGAGTAGTAGTTTCCAGGAATATAGTTTGTGAGGGTATTTATGAGTTAGGGGGGCGTTTTGTGGGAAAAACTGCAGACTGTTCACATTCGAAATTGCCTAATATTTGATTTTTGCTGTTTTTGAGCCATCATGCATTGTCTCACTTCATGGCTAGTCACTTGTGTCTAACATGCATATGGCATACCCTTTGATATCAAGACATTTGGGAGATTGAATTTGGTAACTTTTTTCTTACATTCCATGGGGTTTTGGCTAACTTCTACCTTTGAAATTTTTTTATTCATTTTTTTAGAAAATCTGCTAAAGTGTGGACTTCTGTGAAGAACTGCGCCCACAGCATTAATGATATGAAGGAAGGAACTACAGCTGAAGGTGTGTAGATTCCAGGAATATATAGTTTGTTGGGGTATTTATGGTTGGGGGGGGGGGGTGTTTTGTGGGAAAAACTGCAGACTGTTCATAATTGGAGTTGGCTAAATATTTTCGCAGTTGAGGGAAAAAGAGAAAATATGAGAAAATGGAAAAAGTATCTGCATTCAGATAATAAAATCCCACAGGTATGTACTTTCTAAAAATATCTCACTTGTGGGGATTTTTAGTTAATTTGGTAAATATTTATGTAACCGTCAGAAGTGGTCATAAATTTCAATTTGGTGTAATATTCTTGAAAGTGATGTTTAGTTTGGGGTGGTCTCCCTATTTAAAAAGTGGGATATCTAGTCTGGTCGTACTCGGGAGTATCAGAGCTTTTAGAAACAGTAAGATTATTGTGTGTAAACTTAAAGGACAACTCACCCCTCAAGAACATCTTTTAGAAAGAATGGCCTCTTTAAAATATGTTAATATATCATAGTTAGTCCTATGAATTCATTACTGTATACCTGCTATGCTTTGGATGCCTCATGGGAAACTGAGAAATTTAGTGACCTGTACTGAGGCTGGGCATGCTCAGAAGAGGCAGACAGGGGATTAACATTCAGTCATTGGCTGTGATGTCAACTGTCAAATCCCTAACTGACAGTTGCTAACTAGAAGAACCAGGAAGCAGAAACAGGGGAAACATGACATTGTGCAGGATTTCAGGTTAGACTTATATATTTCAGTTTCAAACTGTACCATTTAGGGTTTGGGGGGTGATTTACTGTATGTAAGTTTTCATTTTGGGGCGGACTTGCCCTTTAAGATAATTTAAATAAAATGGGAAAAATCATTGAAAATGTTACAAATTTACATTTATTTACAAATTTTACCAAAAAATCCAGTAAAATCGCAAGTACAAAAATGTGTATCTTGTTAAAATAACTTGTTACTTAGTGGATACTTAGTAATTAGTGGGTACTAGTATTGAGAAACACTCCACAAATGTACTGACACATCCATGGATCCATTGGCAAGCTAGATATGTAAATGCCCACTTAGCGTTTTCGCACCTCAAACTTGGTGGCTTTGAATGGCTGAACTTAACGCAATAAAACACTCTTTGCAATTTTATAATTATGATTGAGCAGTTACCGCAGTGATGCATGGTCTACAGCGAAATGGCTAAAGGTGGCGGTAATGACTTCTCCATGGCAATAACGGTGGAGAAAATTTTAGGAATCTTTATAATATGCCCCTATGTTTTTTCTAAAAGTGTAAAAAATCAAGGGGAATGTTGGGGGATATGTATTTAATGTTGATGTTTTAATTAAATTAAATTGAGAGATTGTACAATTCAAATCTAGACATCTTTTAAACGAACAAATGAACCAACACCAGTGATTGTTTAAATAAAAAACATTCTACTATATAATATATTCCCCTTTAAAATCTGCAGTCTGTGCAGCTCCCTTTCAGGTGTATTAAACATTCAGACCCACATGCTTTTATTTTGAGTGCAAAGATTTTTTTGGGATATCTTTTAAATCGATTCAAAGAATGGGATCCTACAGATTTTCTAGAAAACAAACTCTGATGAGACATTTGGTGTGTGGGACACTGATTTGATGCCAAGATTTTGATAGTTATGACTCTATCGGTATGAAAATGTGTCTAGGTTGGACACTAGTGATAATGATAATATATTAACAGATAATACCATGTCTTTGTGGTACTCAGGTAAATACTGATATTTTGAACGTCCAAACGTATTGTGATCTATATGAGGGTCAGACTCAGTCTATGGGGCGTGACATATGTTATACAGGTCTTAAGAATAAGTCTACCTTATCCGTTTCAAAGTTAAAAATGTGGCATATTTTAGGATTCCTTACATATTCGCCAGAGACATCAAGGCAACTTGAACTACTTAGAACATGTAGCCTGACCAATTAAGCCTCTATGACAAAGTGGTTCATCTTGGATATAAAATAATACCTTTTATTGGCTAACTAAAATGATTGAAAATGCAAGCTTTCGAAGCAACAGATGGTGTGGCAATGGGAACACGATTTGCGCCACAATATGCAAATTTCTTTATGGCAAATTTAGAGGAAAAATTTCTTTCAACATGCCCCCATCAGACCCATGGCCTACTTCCGCATATAGACGACAATCCTGATCACCTGGACTGCAAGCGAGAAGACCTACTGCACTTTCACCAAAAATACAATGATTTCCACCCCACCATTAAACTCAAAATGAACCATTCATCTACCGAAATAAGCTTCTGGATACCATAATACAGATTAAAGGAAAAAAATACAACATCCATCTATTGCAAACCTACAGACCGACCCACATACCTCAGTAATGACAGTTTTCACCCTAAACACATAAAGAACTCCATTATCTAGCCAGGGTATAAGATATAACAGGATTTTCTCTGATACTACAGACAGAAGTCGTACCTGGAACAGCTAAAAAAGATTTTACAAAACAGGGATACAGTCAGTATTACAGAAACACAGATCAAGAAAGAAACCAGCATCCCCAGAAACAACCTGCTACAATACAAAGATATCCAAAAGGAGCACATATCCCACTGGTTGTACATACCACCCCCAATGGAAATACTATGGAAAATTGCCAAGAAACTCCAACCCATTTTACAAAAGGACGTCAGATACTAGAAATATTCCCAGACTCCCCTCTCTTAGCTTACCAACAACCACCAACTTAAACAAATGCTTGTAAAAGTTCCCTAACAGGTCCCACACAAAATGGAACATCTCCTGTTTGCAGAAAAAGTGTTGACATGCAAGTACATCCACACTGGAGACAGGATACCAATACCAGGAACCCAACATAGGTTTGAAATAAAGGGAACCTTTTCCTGCAACAAATCATCCAATGTTGTATACCTGATTTTTTGTTCTAGGTGCCCCTCAGGACTATATGTGAGGAGAGACTGGACAGGCCATGAGGCAAGGATGAAACTCATAGATTCACAATAAACAACAATAAACGAGATGTCCCTGTGGGTGCCCATTTCTGCAGCCTGAAAGACAAAAGTCACAGTGCTCATGGGAAATTTCAGATCCCAAAAGGAGATGTTAGAATGGGAATTTATACAAAAATTGGGACTCTGGACTCAACAAAGATCTAAACTTAATGTGTCACAATGTTTCTAATCTTAATGTCATGTAGGTTAATCAGACTAAATTCTCTAAACCACCCAAACCCATAAATATCTCATTATAGCAGACCTCCATGGACACTAGAGGGGAAGTGTATCGATTGTTTGTTTAACTCTGCTAATTCTTTTATTAATGCAGTGATCCTTGAATATGCATACTGTTTTATTTGGGGAGTGTGCTCATTATGGGGGACTTTATTACCCTGACATTGATTGGTGCCAACACAGAAAAAGGCAATGAGTTCCTGAATTTGTGCAGAATAATTTTCTCTCACAGGTGGTTGAGGGCCTACTAGAAAAGGAGCTCTGTTGGATCTGGTAACATTTTTCTTGCTGTTCCCCGCACACGGACAGGTTCCCCAGACCATCTCCCAGGGTCCCAGGGGCCTGTAAGGTAAGTTACACTGCAATATTTGGAAATCCATTTGAACTTTTTGAACTATTTACCCCCCCATTAACTTTAATGGTCAAAAGTTGGCCATCTCTACCCCCCACCTTTTTCAGGCTTGGTTTCTTTATTTCACATTAATAGCCTCCTTGACACCTCTCGAACCAGTCATGTTTCTTTGCCAAGATGTTGACATACAATCTTCATGTCTTTTTCCTTAAAGGATGAGTGCACTGTAAAATCAAGTTATGTTCATTTGCTAGCTGCAGCTTAAAAAGACTTGCATTTTTTTTTACCTGGGAAGAAAGAAGGCATGCCACAAGGGCTCTTCTAAGAGCCAATGGGGTTTCTGGTTTCAGTGCAGGACCCCAACAAATCACTTGTCAGTGTCGCTAAGTGTCGGGGAGGGGGTTCCAGGTTCGAGTGCGGGACCCCATATGCACTAAAAGACAATTGTCAGTGCCACAAGGGCCCTTCCAAGGGCCACACGGGCACTTAAAAGTGCCATGGAGGGGAGTCCCAGTTCGAACTTTGGGACCCCTTAAGCCCCAAAAGGTACTTGTCAGTGCCACAAAGGCCATTCCAAGGGGCACAAAGGCACTTAAAAGTGCCGGGGAAGGGGGGTCCCAGTTTTGTGCTGCAGGACCCCTTAAGCCCCAAACAGCCTTTCTAAGGGCCACAATGTTCCTTCTAAGGACATGGGAGGGGTGCCGGCTGAGCCACGGACCCCCGAACGTCCGGCCTTTCGATAATCCTTGAACAGCAGAATTCGAGAATCATCGAAGGATTCTCGAATTCGAGCCGTTAGATGATAACCGTAAATGGCCACAGAAAACCGGAATTACTTTGTCATAGCCATTAACAGTAAGTTACAAAGCAATTTGCCTAATATTAGGTGGATATGTGCAACATTTTTTCTCCCACTAACTTTAATGGGTTTTCTTCAAATTTTCATGTCATAGAGTGCATGAAGAAAGTGGCATCTCCAACCTTCAACATTTCATTTAGAATATATTTCTCAAGTATTGTATAAGTAAATTAATTGGAGTCAAATGCTAAAAAATATGATTAACATGAATCCTTCCTACAGCATGCCTGCTTTTACTCAACAATGCCTTCTTCCTATCAAAACGAGCCATATTCAAAAAAATATGCCCTTCCCACATATTTTTCCTGCATCTAATTTAATCTGCAATTTTTAGTCTTTATATATTGCTTACCTCTAAATGATGTAATCAATTTCAACACATCATTATGATGAGGTATCTAAACCTAAATTGCTCCTTCAACCATTTCCCTTAAGTCCCTTCTAGCTTTTTTCCACTTTACCGCCCACACGGGCGTTTTAAAAGATTTAAAAAATAAATACCTGCAAAATTACATTTAATGATGCATTCTCCACAGTGTGGCATCCACATTACTGATTTATTCTCCAGGGACCTGACCAATAGGTGAAAGTGTTCTTGCCAGTGGCTTTGAATAACAATTTCTCTAAATAGCAAAGCAGAATTTTTATTAATGTCAACAAAAAAGGGTATACTTTTAGCTGTTATACAGTGGATTGAGAAACCAGCATGGAACTATGTGGTTGATGGAAAACAGGATCATTTGACCCATAAATCTTACACACACAGCTGTGAGGACCATCAAATAGACAGACTATCTGGACAAATCTGCTTCCCTAATACCACATGTACGTTGCACATCATGTATGAGATTTACGGAATCTACAACTAGAGGGATGTGGAAAAAATAACAAAGTTTCTCAGTCTATTCTATGAAGCATTTGCTTACGTTTATTGGTATGATTCCCTAAGTAAGGGTCCAATAATTTACCGCATTTCCCCTTTTTCCTGCCTCTATACTGTACTGGCCAGTTGGTTCACACATTGTGTAGACTTCCAGTCGTGATCTTTATTGTAGAAAATAAACCATTTCCTTTTCCAAGCCACAGTTTAAACTTCAAAGATTTTAAGTCAGTTGAATAATTTTGTTTTGGGTTTGTACTTATTTAATAAAAATACAATATATATGATAAAGAACGACGCCTGTGACTTGCGCTTGGGGGTCATTTGTCAAGTGCAAAATCGTACAAGTGTACAAGGCTTTAGAAAGGTATCAAAGATAAATATAAGTGATCAGATTAGGATTACTATTGGATGAAACAGAAAGCATGCTCAAAAATGTATTAGGGCTTGTGTAGTTAAAGAGTAGCGGAAAAGATGGGTGTTAATTTAGAGGTACAAAAATTTGCCTTTGCTGTTAATTTGCAGCAACTATTCCGATGATACCTTTTACTGTTCCTGCGTTAAAGCCATTTTATTACTTGCTGCAGATTAAAAGCACATGCTAAGTTTTGCACCTATTATTAAGGGCTTCTTCCACACTGGAGCTTGTTTTGGTGCATTTACATCGCACCAAAACACAGCGCACATAGAAATGAATAAAAGTTCACATACAAGCGTTGTGATGTAGTGCTGCAGGCAGCAATGCGATGTACTGCAGCCAGCATTTTGGCGAGTTAACGCACAGCGTTGCCATTGAAAATAATGGCATGCGTTGTGCATTAACAAGTGGGAACAATGCCTGTAATCGCCAATGTGATGTTCTGCTGCACTCTAGTGTGAATGAGCCCTGAATAAGACCTTGAAAATAACAAATTTGCATTATTAAGGGACACACTGAAAACTTTTATGGCTTTTATTGTGATAAGATACATGCACATGATTCAGGGTGCTTCGGAGGAAGATACATGCAGATTTTTACACTATATTATATAAGAGGTATGGGAGATTCAATAAAGTTCATAGTTTAAAATGGTGCTAATTTTGCCCAACCAATCAGGATCTTATTAACATTTGAAACCTAACATCTGATTGGTTGGGGCAAAACTGGCACCTTTTAAATGATAAGAACTTTCTTGAATCTCCCTGTATACTTTTAATAAATAACTCAAAACTGAAGCCATAAATGTCTAAACTGCTGGCACAAAAGTGAGTACACCCTAAGTGAAAAATGTCCAGTTGTGACCAATTAGCCATTTTTCCTCCCCAGTGTCTGTGACTGGTTAGTGTTACAAGGTCTCCAGTGTGAATGAGGAGCAGGCATGTTAAATTTAGTGTTATTGCTCTCACAATCTCTCATACTGGTCAATGTTAGTTGAACATGGCACCTCATGGTAAAGAAAAAAAGAAAATTGAGTATCGTAAAAAAAAAAAGAATTGTTGCTATACTTTAAAGGACAACTCCACCCTCAAATAACATCTTTTAGAAAAAATGGTCCTCTTAAAATATGTTGATATATCCTATTTGTGCTCTGAATTCATTACTGTTGCCTCCTATGGTTTGGATGCCTCATGGAAACTGAGCAGAACCTAGGAAATAGGGGCACAGCGGACAATTGTGCAGATTTCAGATTCACTACATATTCCAGGGAGATTCAATAAAAGTTATCATTAAATATGGTGCTAAGTTTGCACCAACCAGATCTATTTAACATGGAAAGCTAACATCTGATTGATTGGGGCAAATTATCACCATTTTTAATGATAACAACTTTTATTGAATCTCCCTTTTCAGATTTCAAACATTACAGTTTTGGGGAGTGATTTTTCCTTTGAGAAATTTTTATTGAGGCTCGATTTGTCCTTTTAGATGGCTAGGTAGTTTAATAGGACAGAATCCACCCTGAACAGGCCTCACCATGGACAAGCAAAAAAGTTGAGTGCACATACTCAAGGTTATATCCAGGGTTAATTTTGCAAATAGATGTATGCCACCATGAGTGGTACCACCATGCTGCGATAAAAGGGGTGGGGGTTCAGCGTCAGTGCCCAGACCATACGCCGCACACTGCATCAAATTGGACTGCGTGGCTGTTGTCCCAAAAAAAGTCACCCTCATATTTTTCCAAATGACTACAATGTACAACTTATAATTTCCCTTCACCTCTGTATGTTTTTTCTCTCAAATTTGGCCCTGTGTCTGCATTCTCCTTCTAAAGTCATCTGTGATTACAGTGGGCGGGGCTATCAATCAAGCCTTGGAATGATAGCAGAACCCCACCTCCTGACTTAGTGATGTGAGTTGCATATCAAATATAAATAAACCTGCAGTTAATTAATTTTTAAATTATTTTTTTTTAATCAGTTGTCCCTCCCCACCAAATCCCCCTAAATAAACCCTTCAGTTCGGCCATTTTTATTTAGAATCCATTCTCATCCATAATCCCCCCTTCCCCCTGGTCCCCCTAAAGGTTCCCACAACACCCCAGACCCCAGTTTGAACCATTTCATTTAGAATCATTAATCATTCACAAATCCCCCCCTAAAGGTTTCCTCTTCCAACTACGTTTTCCCCCCAACCCCTCACACACACCCTACCCTTGGTCCCCTCCCATGTATTCAAAGACCACATTTACAGGAATTGCAAGATGCTTACTAAGCTAAAAAACAGGCAGGCAGTGGGTATTTGTAAGAAAGCTTTCTGTGATTGGCTGCCCTCGCGTGTCTCCAGAGGGACACTCGAGATCTGCGACGCATGTGTTATATCTTCAGTATTGTCCCATGAAAAGTTTTATAGTATAATATTTACAAAATACTCACATATAAAGGCATTCATAGTTACATAGTATGGGGGTTGATTTGTCCATCTAGTCCAACCTTTTTCACCTATGATGAACCCTTGCTAACAGTTCATCCAGAGCAGGTATGCCCAACCTGCATCCCTCCAGATGTTTGCAAACTACAACTTCCAGCATTCCCTGTCTGGAAGAGAAGCAAGTTGAAACATCCCTGGTCTAGAGGAAGGCAAAAAGGGTATCCTGACTCCTGAAAAAAAACAGACTTTCTATTTGCTGATTCACAGAAGACCATGTTAAGAAGAGAAAATTAACATCCATTTCACATTGACTCCTTATAGGAAGATGAAAGCTAATGTATAAAAAATGTACAATGTAAATCTTACTGCATCCTGTTAGTGTTGTCCCCTATGTGGAGTTACAGACTTAAATACATACAATGATACAAATCTGCACATGCTCGGTGAACAAGGTTCGTTTTCTAGAGTTAACAATATTTTAAAAAATACTTTGTAACATTTTTAACAAGTTTAGCATTTTTTAAAGCAGCACATTATTATACAAAAGTTCTTCTATAGTCAAATCCATTAAAGGGCATGTCCACCCCCAAAACTAATTCCCCCCAACTACTGGCCCCATCATGTAGTGTAGTGTAATCTTTACCTCACATCCCAGCTCCATAGGGTTCTCCTGTAGTCCCCCCCAAAGTCCCAAAAACTGCCCACCAGGAGGCAACAGGACTCTGCTGCTACCTGGCCTCAGGTAGATTTTTGCCATGCGTACTGCAGCTCTTCTCCCCCTCCCTCCCCCTCCCTCTCCCTCCGTTCTACTATCCTCCCCCTAGCATAAAACCCTGTAATATAGTAATCCCCCTGGTCTCCCGCCCCAACCGCATGGTTTTTAATTTTAGAAGCTCCCAAAATTTATTACCTCTCCTCTTCCTACGCTGCAACTGAATGACCGGCAGCCGCGTCATGATTGGCTGCGCTCAGCAATCACAGACGCGATGCCAGTCCCGTCCCTCTGCTTGCATTCTCGCAAGCAGAGGGCCGGCAGCGCGGCGAAGGAAAGAGGGGAGGAGTAAAAGTTTGGGGGGCTTTCTAAAAATAAAAACCACGCGGGGGGGCTGGGGGACCAGGGGGAAGGCATATTAAAAAGAAATAGAAATAAGGGTGGACATACCCTTTAAACTTCCTTTCTATTCAGGCTCAGTTGAGGTAATTGCCTTTATCATCTTGTCTTATTAAGAAAACAGTCAGGGAAAGTGAGTAATGAGTCTCTCAAGATCAGCAGTAGCTCTATTTCAGAAGGAAACCAACATGGTTACTTTTGAGTGTCAGTTGCTTATAATGCATGTTAAAACAGTTTCACTTAAATGTAGGTTTATTTTGGCAAAATTACACTTACTAGGGATTAAGCTGCAAAAACCACTGAATGGAAATATATGTATGCATTTTTGTGCAGGGTCACAAAAGAAATAAAATAATCTGATTTGTCATAAAACTTAATAGATGTTTGTCACAATATAGTGTTTTCCTGAACCTATATTCACAGCAATCTGAAATGTAATGTTGTAATTGTAATGTATATTAGCCGTGTTAGGTGTCTTTCTCGAACCATGATTCTTTATTTCTGTACTAAACTACTTCTATTAGCCTACTTACACGAAAAAGCTATTTCTTCAGTAAACAAAGGTAAAAGTATACCAATCTTTATCATTTTTAAATTCAGTATTTTGTAGTGCTGTACTAACTATCTATAGAAATACTGGCGATGAGCCCAGGTTTCTAAATGAAACCTGGTTCGATTCGTCAGAACTGCCGGTATCAAAAATCTATGATTAAACATTTTTCAAACATTTGAACTTTTCAGTGATAAATCACATTTTAGAAAATCAAAAAAAAATTAGATATAAAAATCAAACAATTCAATAGAAAATTAAGATAGAAAGAAAACATTACTTTGCAAATCTGATTTTCAGAATTTCTGTGAAACCGGTGTCAGAACTAAAAAAAAAAATTCAAAAGTTTTGTTTGTCTGTAAATTTTAACAACAAAATGATGTTTTTAATGGCCACTAAATGTATTTATATGTGAGTAAGTCCTTTGGCCTTCTATGGGAGTAAAGGAGTTTACTTCTGATACTACTTGATTATGTGAAGGTTAAATCAAGTTTGTAAGCAGTTTAAAAAAAAAACAGAAATGCTAAAAAAGAAAAATTGTAATTACTTATTTTTTAAGAAACAGCGAGGCCAAACAGGAAAGTTAGGAAAAGGAACAGCAACAGTGAATAAAAGAAAACCAAGACAGAAGTAGTGGCAGGGTTTTTAGAAAATGTGGGTAAGAACATAGCATAAAAAAGGGGTTAAAAAATGGTAGAGATGCAAGCAACACAGATGTGGGAACAGGGCAGCAGGGGTTTAAAGGGTCACTATACTCACTCAAAACTTTACATTATCTGAAAAAAACAATTGAGAACATTAAAATGGTGGTACTCACATATTTATTTGTGCTTGCTTTGTTCATTAAATTTTAAATGTTTAATGGGTGCTCTTATTTCCCCCACCCTCCCTTGCTCACTGCCTTCTTGTAGTGTCTGCGACAGTTATATGTTCTACACAGCCCTATCCCTCCCTCTCTTAACCAAATCATTCTTTTCTCTGACCTGATTTTTTTCAACTGAGCATGCTCAGTAATCACTATTATTCACACTGAAAGAAGAATAGTGATGGGTAAAGGGGCATGATTATTTTTTCCCAGAAGATAAATTATAAGCATTGAAACTATGCTAGAATTAAAAACATTGAAGTTTTAAGATAAATTGAAAATTGGCTTAAAGGGACAGTTCAGTGGAAATTATCAATATTTGTTAAATGTTTTAGTTTGTGTAATGCCTTCTTAGTTATTCTACCTATTCTCTCCCATTAAAAAAATCAGTTGATTTCATACCCTTGCTGTTCCCTGCTGTTGACATTAGTGAGCTGACATTTCAGGTTCTAACGGTCCTTCTTTCCCAGGATGCACCAATCCTTGAATGTTCCTAACAGAATTTCTACTGATTGGCTGTTGGATGGGTCAAAGATGTTCAGATCTCTACTGAGCACTGATCAACCCAGGCGCTGGGTCAAGGGCAAGAACCATAACGGTCACCCTAAGGGGTCACAAACATGAAGTCAGTATTTCGGTTGCAGTATTTATACACAAACCACAATGCTGAATGGGCAGATTAAGGCCACTGGATGAAAAATACTGCTCTTTTTTTCTGAAAAGCATATGTATTTGCACTGAACTTCCCCTTTAATGCTAAATTCGATAATTTTGTGAGCTTGGGTGTTGTTAAATACAGTGGATTTATCAAATTTGGAAAATACTACAAGGTTTATTAACCTACTTTTTTTTATTTAAAACCTTTAAACCTAACAAATTGTATATATTTCATACATTTATAGGTGGCTTGCAATGCCAACTGCTCCCATGATGCAATTTGAAAAACTTCCATGTAAGTCTATAGAAACGATTTATAGGGAGGCAGCACCATTTAGCTTACTGCAGAGAATTATTGCTATGCTGTTTTATTGCAAAATAAGAGAAACAATAAGTGGAATTAAATGCACATTGATCCGACCTTCTTCTCAAAACATTGTAATCAGTGAGAAAAAAAATTAAAATCATTCCAATATAACTCACCTGCATCTGGGAACAAGCCTTTGAAATGCTTAACAGGGCAAGATGGCCATAAAAAGAGAAAGAAGTAGTGGGTTATAAACAGGGCAATACAGCAATGTGTGCAAAACAGTCAAATACTTTATTTCAAAAGACCACAGACAATGTATTCCTTATAAAGTGCTTAGTACAAAAAATAGCCTAAACACACATCCCCTATAAAACCTCACCACCCATATTTAATATATATACCCGTATACATAAGAAAGTGAAAGGGGAAAACCATGGCCCCTCCAAATCTATAATATTCAAAATAGGGTAATCACAGTGACACATATACAACTAAATTGCATATATCACATAGCATATGTTATAGTTCACCAACCGCAGCGGACTCCTAAATAAGGAACAAAAATATGTCATGTGGTGTCTCTTTCGATACTTGCACACATGCCGCAACCGAATTGTTAAAGTGCACTAAACAATATGAATCAAACCCTAAAAAGTGTATGCGGTAAATCTGCCTGTAGTGGGGTACCACTGAATTGACCCACCTGGCTCCACTGTGTAGTGTAGTGTCTACTGTTCCTTATGGTTGTCTTGCCGGGCCTAATAAAAGTCCAGAAAAGTAAAGAGTCTTCTATCCCTGCTCCTTTAGGGACTCTGGCAAGAGCAGTGGACTTCTCCCCCCCATACCTTCCCCTCCGTATCCCTACGCTTTATATGTGTTTAACAAAAAAAAAAAATTGATATAATGTATAGGACCCCCTCCAACCCTACACACCGTGTTTTATTTTATTTACGACAGGATTGGCACTACAGGATATCGCTAATGTGTGTATGTCGAAAATCTGTTTGCATTGCCGATGAACGTTCGGCATCGGCTTTGGACAAATGTGTTGTCTGAATGAAATTTCCCTCAGTTGCAGTCGACCCCCTGGTACGTAAACGTATTGGGAGTGTCTGCAATCGTAGGGAGTATGGCTGTTGTAACAACGTTCTCCCTGTCTGTACATCCTTACAGGAGTTGAAGGTCTCTCATGGGCCAACTATATTGAGCATAAATACTTCTTGAATGTGACAGACCCCACAAAAATGCATATGAGTCTAGCCATGGCCTACAGCTTTAGTCATGTCACTGAACCTAAGTACCAGTTGTTTCCAGTCAGGCTTTGACTACGGGTTACCTGCAGTATCAGTCTTCTAAAGGACCAAAGCAGTATGACAGAATTAGAGAAAATGGCATCCACTTTTAGGATATTATATGATCTTTTTAAGCTGACTGAGCTGAGTAAGCCAGTACCAAACAGCAATGACTAGTGATAGCAAGATATTGTTTTGTATAGGGAATGGATTCAAGGTAAGAAAAATACTATGTCTAAACTCTTTATACAGCACGGTAAACCTCATTGCGGAATATGCAATGCAGTTTTGGATTCCTAGTAAAGGGAAATATTTGAAATGAAAGGAGTCAGAGAAGGGCAACAAGGGGGTAGTTACTGAGCAGTTCCCGAGGTTGGATACATGTAGATTTATTATCAGGTAACATCTGGACGATCAGGTTTACCTCTCGTCTATAAAAGTAGCTTAAAGGAATAGTTCACACAAAAGTTGATGATTACTTAAAAGCAGTTCATTGAAGACCAGGAGTAAAGTAGCTATTCCAACTTCCATTCTTCAATTACTTGACCAGGATCCAGGATCAAAGTATATTACCCACGCATGATCCACCGTGGCTCAGTTGACAATACCTGACTTTTCCCATGGTTTAGTTTCACTATGAGCACGCATGCCCGATAATGCGCGCACAGTAAACTGAAACCAGGATAGCGGTCTTGCAAGTTTTAACTTGAGCTGCGGTGGATGCGTGAGGGTTAATGGCAAGTTTAGGAGTAGCTGTAAGGTGGCTAGATAAGTTCTAAAATTAAAAAAAATATTGAGAATTAACTGTATAATACATACTAAACAGTTACAGAGTTCTGGTTCGATGCAGGGAACCTCTCTACCATGCCCATTGGAGTTCAGGAAGATATTCCCTTTTTCCGCATGGGTGGTTTTTCTTTGCCTTTCTTAGATCAATGGTTAGGTGGGTTAATAAGTAGGGTATAAGGTTTGGACATACATGACGTAGTCTTTATTCAATCTCTATGCTTTTATTCAATACTATGTACTTACTATGTTAATGGAATTTATGGGATAAGTCAACAATCAGACAAGCCAGTTAAGTTACAGCATAGATTGTAGCAACCCTTTATTTGGATGTTGCCACTGATGTTTGAAAATGAAAAATCGGTGCTGTTTGGGTGAAAATATTGGCCTGTGGGTCCATTGTAAATGCTCTCCATCTTAGGCCACACTAAAGGATTTCCCACAGTTCTGGGATATGGTATGCAAGCACCAAAATTATTATATTGAGGATTTACATAGCACCAGGCACAACATGGAGCTTTACAATTACATTATACATAACACCAGGCCCTGAGTATGGCCTTAGATGTGGGGGAAACCAGGGGGACCCGGGTGGAAACCCAAGCAAGCACAGGAGAAACATACAAACTCCGTCCAAGGGCAGAATCAGAACTCCGAGGACAACAACATCTACCAAATGACAAAAATTTGCTATAGTGTCAAAAGATTGCAAAACTGGAGGAGGAATTTTTTTTTTTGCTTTGTGGTATTGCTTAAAGGGCCATGTCCACCCCAAAACTAACATGTTAAACCCCAAACTGCCCCACTGTGTATGTTAAAAAGTAAATTTTAGGAGTGGACATTCCTCTTTAAAAACCAGTAATCATTCAATGAAAACTATTGGTGTTTTATGTATAAGTTCTATATAACCGGTTTAACTGGCTCCATCATTAGTAGCACAGATGACAAGAAGGACAAAACATAGGTTAGAATACTTAGAGAACACAAGAATGTAAGGGCAGTAAAAATTCCAGGATGATGATTAGGGTCTCAGTTAGCACACACATTTCTTAAGAAAAGGACGGCATGGCTTCTGTGATTTTTGCCAGTGAAAATTAATACAATATATTATGTACCGCGAAAAGATTTGTTCTGGGAGCTCTCTTGCCAGAGCCACTTCTGTGTAATTTCCTATTAGATGTACCATACAAGACAGTCACACAGCACTGATAAGTTCAGGACTCTTGAAGATCATTATCTCCCACAAACACTTAAACAACTGTCACTGGTGATACTTTCATGGTGTACATTTGGGAAAGTATGTATCCTTTGTTTATAGCCCATGCCATCTGTTCATACTGCCTGGCCCATGAAGCACACATTGTCCTCTAGAAGGGGTAGTCCCCACAGTATAATTGGAGGCAGCACTGACATTACAGGACCTTTGATTGGTTGACAGAGGGAGGATGTGTGTCCTTAGTGAACGTAGCTTTGGAATCGCATGCGGCAAGATTAGTACAGCAGCTCTTCGAACAGGATTGTACACCATATAGACTTATTAATTAAAACGTGTTAAGACTGCAACAAGAATACAAAGTAATTTTTAACTGTCTAATTATAAAGTTAGATTTAAAATTTTAATTGAGAAAGAACTTATATTAATATCCAAAAAATACAAACGGTGATCAAAACTACCATTGTTTTTAATGTTTTTCTGTTCCTAAACATGAACATGTAACAGCTAGTACGCATTAATTTAACCAAAATATGTATGTTGTTTTGCTTTTTAGACCCCATTATATATGTCATTTATTGTCAACACCTACTAAGCCTAATGGTTGGAAAAAAATTAAGCAGGCACTCTCCTTTTATCTCTGCCCAATCTTAATGGAGATGCATGCACATACCATTTATGGTACACCGGGGCAGATTTTCCACCCACCGACGAGGTCGCCACCAATCAGCACTGGTGACGTGACCAACAGGTTTTGGCTTGTGGACAAGCATGATGAAAACACAAAGTTAGACAAAAATTACTGCATGTGTGTGGACCTCGTTTGGGGACAATAGGAGGAATGAGCGAGCCTCGGCCATTACCGCTCTGTTGTGACAGCCGGTTACTGCCTCCTTACCATGCCTGTCAAAATTGTTTCCAGGAGAACAAAAATTTTGGGTATAAGTTGCATTTGTACGTGGCCTTTTTTGGGGGAGATAGTTAGCATTAGTCTGTGGAGGAATTGGAGATTCAAAACCAATCCATATTTAGTTAGAATACTGCAAACAAGCGGCTGATCATTCCTAAAGCGTCCTCCACCTCGCTTCAGCTGGTGAGCACAGCCCAGGGACTTCAGTGAATACCGTCCCTATGTGAGGAAGATCCCCACGTGAAGGTAAATTGCATCCCTACTCTTCCCACTATGTGAAAAACAGCCTTTTTTATGTGCTAGAGTTTCTCTCAACTCTGCAGGAAAAGGTTTTTGTTTTTGTTTTCACAGTTTTTGTAGGGGGGGGTTAGTCTGAGTGTCCCATAACCTATTTTTCGAGTGGGCAGGGGCCACTACCTCCCCACAAATGAGACCACAAGCTCGTGTGAGCATGTGCAGGCGAGGCTGATCGACTGCTGCACTCATTAAATCAGCCAATAGCCAAATTCACACAGTGATTTTGGATTTTGTGATAGTGAAAGTTAAAAGTAGAAACTGCTTTGCTCTGGAAGGTAAGCAGCACTGGGAGCGGTACATCACGCTTGAATCTAAGTCCAAGATTTCTTTAGCTGAGGGTTAGTAAAGGTGGGGTTGTGTGTGTGTGGGGCGCGGGACTTGTTGTAATTGTTCTTTAGGACAGTTGCTACACTGGGAATTAACTAACACAGACAGCAGCTAACTGCAGATGGGTTTATCTGCACAGAAAGAAGAACAGAGTAACCCCCCTTTTTAGTAACAGAAAATGCTAATTCCCTCTTTAATCTTAATGCTGAATTCAATTAGCCATACAGTGACAGAGAAATGAGCTTTCACTTTTATAGAATGGATTAGTGTCTACATGTAGTGTGTCAGGGGGATGTTTCTGGTGATTTACTGTACTTGTGCAGCCCCCCCCTTTTAAAAATAAAACTCCCAGAGCTAATAAAAAAAAACAAGGATAGGAAGGTCAGAGCAGCAAAAAAAAGGCCGATTAAGATTTAAGATTGGTCATAATTAATCCTTATTACTTGTGTGATAAGTTAAAAAATGAGTTGTCCCAGTTTAATGTCCTTAATATACACAGCAAACAGTGAGCTTACCTTCAATGGGAATTGCTGATATTGACTGGACTCACTGGTTGTTCTACCATCTAAAACCGTCTCTCTAGCACAGATCACCACACTTTATTGTGTGTTTTACTCATTGTACCATTTTTGAGGGGTATTAATCGATCGTGATAGTGAATTGATCTATAACAACATTGTGATTGTTACAGAACTTTATGTTTGGTTTAATGGAAGGACTAACCGACACCTGAGCCTATACTTTAAGTTGCGAGGATTATGTCTGTGTTGTTTTTTGTTTTGTGTATGACCGAGATTTGACTGAAAATCCAGTGGGTGAGACACCTTAAAGGATAAGACACCATTTAAAAAACTTTAGGTATTGCAGATGTTATTTTAAACAACGTTGGCCTATTTAAACCACATTTTCATCTCCCCCCCCCCCCCCCCGAGACACCTGTCTCTCAGAGAAAAAATATAGAAAGTAGAAAACATGCTGGCCCTTCACCTTGTTGAACCCTTCATTCGCAGCTGCCACCCGACGAGATGTCCTGCTCCTCCAGCTTCTAGGGCTCCACACTTAAATTCGGTGTTCCACGCTGCAGTGCAATGCGACATGATGTCAGGCAACTGTGCAACGTAGGGTGACATTAAATGCGCGCCAAGTTGCACGTGTATTACGTAAACCAGCGTGCACGGCACGTCGACAAGTGTCATGGGAACATCTCGTGTGCGCACTGAAGTCACACACACATGGAACCATATGGAATATCTTACGGTTGAAGGCTCATTGGATATTGGGAGGGACAGGAACATACTCATAGGGAGTGGAGCTGCCGTTGAATGTCCGGGGAGGAAGTCAGCAGAAACTAAAGGTTTGATTCTTGGGAACGAGGATGAATAATGGTTTAGCCCCCACCTTTAGCTTTAAAAAACATCTTGAATAACCAAAAGTTTTTGATGGTGTATGTGTCTTAATATATGATGAATTAACTGGAAAAGTGACAACATACAATATAATGTAACAATTGAAATTAAAAACTTTGAAGAGAGACAAAAAACTGTGTACACATCCTCTTGTGTTTCCCGAGCAAATTTTGTTTAAAAAAAAATTGAGACAAGATTTGTGAGTAACACGTAATTGCTATATAAAGTTCCTCCTGAATGTTTGGCAAACGGACAGAAGAACTTTAATCGTTGTAGACCGTGGTAGTGTTTAAAATGCTCTCAAATAAAAACATGGTCCCACAAGAAATATTGTTCTACGGCTTGCAGCAGTTTTCAACCTGTGAACAGCATGAATAATCTTAATACTTTTTATAGTTGCAAATATAAACACAGCAAAAATAAATATAATGACATGGGCTGTTTAAAGATACTGCATCAAGCAATATTAAACATCGTCCTTACTGAGAGTTTATTAAAAAGGAAAATATATCATTTTCAACATGACATAAAGGAGGCAAGATGTGTTTTGACTTTTTTTTAAAAAAAAGGCCTTAATAGAAAGGTTACATTATAACCACATTTTTATTTTAATTAACCAAAAATAGTTTGAACATTAAGCGTGTATAATAAACAACTATGAAGTAATGATATCTTGTTATAGAGCAGGATTTTATCTCTGTGTAGAATTTTGTAGACACTACCAAAATACTAATATAATCAATGAATGCAACCCATGAATACGACATTGATTGCTAGAAGAAACCTAAATTCAATTATAGTCATGAGTTAAATCCCCATATGTCATTATTACATGTTCCATTTTTCCATTTTTTTAAAATGACACCACAACAATATTTATTGAGATTGAAAAAAATCAACGCCAACTTCACATGCAACCACAGAAGCTGATCAAAGCATTTAGAAAATTTTCTGACTATCCCATCCAACTGTGTAACTTCGAGCGTTTTCAAGCTGAAAATTGTTGTTGAGAAACTGTTAAAAAATAACAGGATGTAGTTTTTTTTTCAGCATGTTTGTAACAGGTAAAGTGACACCTAAAAATTTACCGTCCCTGTACTTGTAGTGAAAGGTAGTCGGACACACAGAATCTGTTAAAGGGCTGTCCACCCCCCAAAAAAAAATTAACTTTTTGATAATGTTGGTAGGGCATGCTCACCCAGCACCCAACGCATCATTAATTGAAGTGTTAGAAAGTCCCAGATTCTTACTATACGCCATCTCTCTCCGCTGCAGTGTTCAGGCCCTCTGACTGCAGGAATGAAAGCAGGGGGCGGGACGGCAGCCGTCCGTGATTGGATGAGAGGCAGGGAGGGCTGCACTGCGCATGCTCAACTTGATGAGGTGAGGAAGTCTCAGGCAACAGCATGGTACACAACTGCTCCTACACAGCCAGCAGTTTCCTGGACTTTGGAGGGGCACAGCAGGGGGAACTATTTTGAGCAGGAATGTAAGGTAAGGATTGTTTAAACATACTGATGTGGCCAGTAAGGGGTTAAATTTAGTTGTGGGGGTGGACTGCGCCTTAAAGATTGGTATTGTGGTTAGTACTTCATGAGGGAAATGGCACCTGAAACAGCCTCGGTGACGGCCCCCTTGCAATCACTCCTTATGGGTGAGGGAGGCGGTGGCACAAGAATTGAATTCTCTGTAGGGGTAGCCAGTGCTTGAGCAATTTTTGTTTAACTTGCCTCAGGATGGGGCACCCTTCTGTGGTGAACCAAGTATATGATTATGGCATTTATTGAGTGACTTAAGGTGGGTTGTAGTTTGATTGAATGGTTGAGTGTTGATCAGGAAGTATGATTTGCTGCACCATACTACCAAATATGTGGGTGTTCCTAAGTTGTTATAAAACTACAGTATACAGCAATTTAAAAAGGATGACATCGGACTAACAGTATTTATAATAAGGAACAGTGTTAAAGGCACTATATCCCCAAAATATTAAAATGGCAAATTCTAATGGATGTACAGAGCCAAGGATCCTTCAGAACTGCTGTTCTCACCTGTCAGTCCCGGTGCTCCCCCACCTCCGGAAGCTAAGATAGTTACACTTGCACCTGCAGAGGGAGTGGAAGAGAGGGAGGCAGGGAAACTGGCAAGGAGACACACAGCAGCGCTGCAGGTTCACGTTGTTTGGTAAGTATTGAAGGGACGAACTATGTATATAAAGTTTATTTTTTGTAAAAAGTTGCAAGTTTAAAAAGTATTTGGGACAGGGATAATTTCCTGACCTCCCAATTGTTATCGTGAGGAGCACAGCCCAAGAGAATAACGGATATCTTTATACAGACTCGTCCAGGACTAACGGCAAGGAAAACTGTACATGCTGTAGCTTCTCAACATATTATGAACGGAAATAATCATATCATACTCCCGCCAAGGTACTTACTTTTGTAAGATCTTTCTGTTGAACCCGCACAAGGGGAAGGGGGGGGGGGGCACAGTAAAAAGTGTTCCGTTAGGAATGTATACATGTTAATAAGCAATGGTCATTTGGGTGGGGTAATGTTGCATTTTTAAGAACTATCACATGTTTATTTTGCCATTCACATTTTTTTATGACATAAGAAACCCCAAAAAAAAAGGTCCAAGCACTGCGCAGATGTACAACTGCGACCCTATAATGCAGGTTTAATACGTGCTGTTGCAGTGTTGGCGTAAATGTCATGCTTACTCCCCAAATTATTTTATGGAGCTATTACTTGCAATCTGGTACACAAAACATTAATAAATAGTCTTTGTGGCTATCCGAAAACCATGACAGCGGTGGATTCCTGTTTTCAAAAGGAGATGAAACCCAAAATACAAAGGTAAGTCCACAGACTCAAGTAATTGGTTTAAATATAGCATGAAATACTCATTATTCAGGGGAGTCAGAACCAAAATTGGTCTGATCACTTTATAAGAGTACCACATAAAACAACAGTTGAAATAGGTTGCAATGCATTTTAAAGGGAATTTGGAGCCTGGAAGTGGTTTGTGGTTATGACAATCCTTCTCACAGGCGCCTGCTGCATCATTATAGCCAATATGGCACCCCCAACATAAACATTAATGGCCAACTTAGAAAGAGCATTGAGACCCAACAGAAATAGTAGCACACCTCCAACATGTCCCCCTTATTACGACACATAGAAACAACCCATGGCAGAGTTGCAGGGGGAGGATAGACCTAGTGAGCGTTGAATCTTAGCATAGCCGTGTGCATCGATGCATGCTCAACGTACCTGTTTAAAGATGAGATGTGGGGAAAGTAGGACGGGAAGAAGAAAATGATCATATGTCATATTAATGGGGAATGTTGGAGGGTATGCGAATAAACATACCCACCAAACATGCCCCTTTAAAGGGTATCTCCACCCAAAGTCTAAAACAGTGTTCTGAGTGTAGGGAACCCCTCCCAACAAAAAGTCAAGTTTATTACCTTTAAAAAGTGCCCAAAAATTGACTACCCAGGCAGAGTCGCAACCACTCAAAGATTAAGCTGATGGCTATTGAGAGATCGACGGGAACAAGGGTCGGTACAACCTGTTTTGTGCCCAACTTTTATAACCCTGATTTGGGCGGGTTGGAGGTGGGTCCCCTACACTAATAGAAAAGTTAAGATTTTTTTAAAAAATTGGGGCAGCGCCGAGGGATCCGGAAGGGCGGCGGGCTCCTGCTATAGCCAGAGTCCTCCAAGAGAAAGGAGGGGCCATACTGGCTTACCACACAGAAGGCTCTACTCTCGAACTTTCTGGCCTCAACATATGCACTGCAATTGGCAACCCATAATGTAGTAGAGTGATAAGGTGTAGTGCACTTTTACTCTACCAACTGTGCCAGCAGTGGTCACATTTACGTTTCAGGTGTTGGACATTCCCTTAAATGGTACACTATACCAAACAACATGGGGCGCAGTGGGTTGTGTTCGTTACACCTTCCTCAGACGTCTGAGGAAGGTGTCGCACGGACACCGAAACGTCACGTGTTTAATAAATTGATTTGAATACTCAAGACTGGAGTGCGCTCTGAATTGCTTCTGTTTGGATACTATTACCATTGGCTATGGTTTTTGGAGCAGCACCCAGCGATTTCAACAATATACTATAGGTGTGCGGGGGAACTATCTACTTCTGTACCCAGCTTAAGACTATAAATCATATCAATACAGTTATTTTATGTTTTTGAAGTTGCATAAGATAATTCCACTTTATTTATTTTCCCCTAAGCAAAGGTTAAAGGGTATGTATACTGTTCCAAATTATTTTCTAACTAATCACATAGTATTAAGAATTAATTGCCACCAAGCCTAAATCTGCTTTTCCCCCCTTCTCTTGCCCTCCTTTCTCTTATTTTTAGCTTTTAGAGTTTTAGTAAAGAACTGTCAATCATCCATGCCCTTTGCAAGTCCCATGTATATATCCCAGCACCTGGCCCCACTATGTGTAAAAACATTATCCTCTTTATCAAAGTAAATCTTATTCCTCTGTCACTGCATGGCTAATTTATTCAGCATTAAGTTCATGAAAAGAAATAAGAATTTACTGTTGCTGTGTGCTTTTTTACTGTGCTGTCTATTACTAAAGCATGATCCCAATCTAGCACTGCACCTAAAGGAATTAATTCCAAAGCCCCCCCCCCCACACACACACACACACACACATAAACGCACCATCCATACCCCTACATCAAAACATCACCCCATTACATGTCCACACTTCCAGCAGCTGAAATCACTTACTTACATTTACAGCAGTACTGCCTTCCCTTAGATATCACACAGCAAAGGTGAGTGCTATAAGCCCGCCTCCTAGATGGACCAGGGCCATGATTAACATATCATTTGTCATTCGCTGGTGGGAACATCTGTTGCAAACTCTCTCCTCCTCCTCTGCTGGTTAAACAAACTATTGCTGGGTACAACCTACATAATCAAGCTGATCAAGGATGGGTGGAGGAGTGTTTTCTTGCATGCTAGTTCTGAGTGAAAGTTAGTGGCAGACAGAATTGTTACGCTCCCTTCATAGCAGGGCTAATTGAAGGCAGAGAGAGGGTTCGAAATCAGGAAAAAATGAATGGGGAGGGCTGCATACCTTTACTCCTTTTAAAGTAATTTTTTTAAAAATCCATTGAGACAATACAGTTTTACTTTAATTCAAGCGGTGATAACAGCTGACAGCTGCTTACCTTTCCATAGCAAAGGAGTTTTACTTTCACATGACGAATGCAACTGGCTATAGCTAATTGTTCAGAGATACAGATCATCTTCCACTGCACAAAATTTTTTTAAAACTTAAATTTACCAACCCCTGTATGGCTGGTTGCATTAACCAACTAGTTTGTGTAAAAGGATACTTTCAGAAAGAATTATTGGTTCATGAACACATTGATTTAATTACTCTATGTACTAAAATACTATTATTTATTCTAATATTATTCTTTCCCTTGCTTAAGTGAACCCCAGCAATATAAGTCAATATACAGTATGTGTAATATAAAAATGAGCAGTGTGTTATATATGTTAAATTAGCAGAGAATGTTATACTGTAAAACTACTTTCAAAAAATAGCAGATTGTGTAAAGCCAGATAGTAAAGAAGTGTATATATTTTTTAAAAGGATTCCATAAATATGTAAAAAATACTCCTTCATTTATTATTGGTTTTAAAGGGATGAGTGATTAATTTTGTTCATTCGCAGCAGATTTGCATTAGATTAGCAAAAATTATCAGTGATTTACCTTTGCATATGGAAAAACATGGTTAAAATACAAAAAAATTGAAAGAGAAATCTGACAAGTTTCAACATTCCTTTTAACCTAGTTAAATTCATCTACAGTTATTCCATTTAACTCCCCTACAGTTATTTATGCCTAAAAAAAATCCTAACTGAAAACTTCATGTGGGAGAAAAAGTTCATCCTTATCATGAACATTACATTGTTTTTATTTATCTCCAAAATAGAAAAGCTTTGCAGTCCTGACACATTTTTGGATGGCTTTTGGATATAAAAAAACAGAAAGAAGTCATGCAGCAGGTTTCATTCTCTACCCCACGCAAGGCAACTTACCCCCTGCAGAGTAAGGATAAGAGAAAAATCATTCAATAGAATTGTCCCATGGGAATTAAAGCCAAGCCATATTACATAGTTTGAGGTATGCAGAGAGCATCTTACTCCCTTTTACTGTTAATTGTGATTTATTTTGTTTTGCAAAAGCATTACATCAAGTGATACATGTAATCACCTCAAGCACGAATTGGCCGAAAATACAGGTTTTTGGTGCAAAAATGATCTCCTGTATTACATCCATGTATCCTGTATTACATCCATGTATCCACTAGAAGATATTGAATAGTGCAATATCCATGAAGTAGTGCATTTGGGGTCACTATTGAAATACCTTGCATAGAAATGTAAGATTGACATAATACCATACAGAATATAGGCCAACGATAAAAGTGAAAAAACAGATAAAATATTGACTATTATTTAAACAGTTTTCTTTCAATATTCCAAAATTTCATTATTCTATTTACAGAATATGCACCTTTATGTCTATAAAAAGAAACATTTAAGAGAATGAAAAATAACCAATAATAGGGACGGTGCCTAAGCGCTTGAACGACTCTATTTAGCCACAAAACGAGCATCAAATTTACTTTTGCACTCAGATGGTAAACCGAATTCCTAGGAATTCTCATGGGTCCCAAAAACAAAACAACCGTCAGCCAGGAGGAAATAACGGACTTTCTCCATAGACCAGACACTCATAGGCTTTCCCAAGATGGCAACACAGCTGTAGAGTGGGAAGCAGAAGATTAACTACCATGCAAAGTGGAAGATCTTGAACCCTCTACCTTAACATAAAACGGGTAATACACTCGTCCCATGGGAAAATCATCCATGAGGTCAAACAAGAACTGGCTCAACTTGGAGACACCACTCTGGAAGCAGCCACAGATCAGCTGTCCACATATAGACAACAAATGGACATCGAATTGCAGAAATCAAATGGGACATCTTCCTACTAAGGGAGTCCTATGTAAACGCTGAAAACAGAATGCGGTGCGACAACATAAGGGGATAGCGGAAGAAACCCAAGGCCTAGAGGCATACCTCAAGAGTGTCTTTCAACAATTTCTCCCAGCAGACACAAAGGGGCCTCCATTAAGCTCTTCCAGGACTTATCCCCAGCCACATTGGCAAGAAGAAGAGAGATCAAACCCATAACAGACCTCTTACTTTCCTTTCAAGCTTTCAGTGATATCGAATGGCCGACTGCTCTTACTTAATTCACCAGAACAGGGAAATAACTTTCTTAAGAGACAGCCTGATGAAAGACAGGTTTTTCTTTGTTGGGATAGGAGAGGAGGTAATGCTTGACGTAACTTAACACTGCCATGTAACTTGTTGGGACAGGTTAATTCCGATTATCTGAATTTCATCACTTGTATCAAAATATATATGAACCTACAAAATGTTACTACTACTCTGAAGGGTAAGGGCTCCACTGGGCACTTAAAGGGGAACTGTGGTCCAAAAATGACTTTGATCACTTTGTGAGAATTTTTGCAATTTATTTTCATTGTTTATTTTGCATAGTTTTGAAGATATTTACATTTTTATATGCAGCATCACCAGGTCCCCTGCACTTCCTGCTTCCTGCTGTCAATCTGCCCTGTGTCTTCTCCTCCTCTTTGCAGCCCCCTGGTCCCTCCCACTCATGGGGACCCCCTTGGCCCATTTTCTTACAACCCCATGTGGCCCAGCCCACCTATGGGTGTTGTAGCCCCACCCATAGTGCATAAGCTGGTGCATAAGCCCTGCCCACTTGTGGGTGCATAAGCCCCGCCCACTCATGGGTGCACAAGCCTTGCCCACTCGCGGGTGCATAAGCCCCGCTCACTCGCAGGTGCATAAGCCCCGCCCACTCTTGGGTGCCATGGGCCACTCAGACCCCTCCCCCTACAGAAAACTCTGTGGAAACAGCCTTTTCAGGCAGAGTGAGAACTCTGCCTGAAGGGCTGTAGATTCCCTTACCTACTCTGTCTGGACTTCACACAGCAGAGAGGAGGAGGGACTTCCTGTCTCCCTTACACACTGAGGGAGTCTGAGGCTGTGCTCGCCAGCGCCACTGTGCAGGAGAAGCCTTAGGAATGTCATGTCAGCCTCCCACCCACCCATTTCTGGTCAGTCATTTCTTTATATCTTGGACTGTGGAGCATGTAGAGAGGTGGTTGATGGCTCGTTTTAAAGGTAGGAAACTGGCCTTTAATTCAATGTTTGGAGACCACAATTCCCCTTTAAGTCCCGGGTGGGCTTTAATCATCAGACCATTGTTAATTAATAGATTAACCTAAAAAGGACTGTTCAAAGTTAAAGGCTCACTATACTCACTAAAACAACTTTACATTATCTGAAACTACAATTTGAGTAGTAAAATGGTGGTACTCAAATACTTAGCTGTGCTTGCTTTGTCAATAAATTATTAATGTTTAGTGAGTGCTCCTAATTGCCCCCATCCTCCCTTACTTACTGCCTCCTTGTAGTGTCTGCACAGCCTCACCATGGACACTGCTCTGCTTACATATCTCCCTATCTACCTTTTTTTTTCCTGCTGATTCTCTTAAATGTTGCACAAAGTGTGCTGGCAGGCAGGCAGGCAAAGAGGTTAGGAATCGGTCACATAGCATAATTTCTGTGGAGTGACAGGTCTTTCCCTGTAAATGCTGTGATTTCAAATAATGATTTCTTATATTCTACAGCTCAGATTTAAAATCTGAATAAAGTTTTGAAGTAGTGTGATCTTGCTGTATCTAAAGGTATATTTTTTGAAAAATTGATTTTGGTATGGATACCCTTTAAGGATACTGTGAAATGGCAAGAGAGGAGCTCTATCAGGCAGGGAGGGGGTTGGAGGGTGAGAACTGGGAGTTATAAACATATGGTTTGCCATTATTATTCCTGCTATATATTAAGAAGCACCAGCCTCATAGGGCAACGCACCTCTGAAAGCTAGAAACAAAATGTTGAGCGTGAGTATATATGCTGGAAATTTGTAATTCTTAAAAGTATCTTACCTTCTCTGTATTTTATTTGCTTTCTGCTTTCTTGTTTATTTTGTCCCCTCCTTCGGCCTCAATGATACAAACAAAAAGTGGGATACTAGCACCAGGGAATCTGAGAGGGTGCCCCTAGGATGACTACCAAAACGTCTTCAAGAACTAAACTTTAAGTCCAGTTGATCTAACTGAATACAACAGATATACCATGACCTGGATGAATGAGAATCTTCACAAGCATATTCCAGAAGATATGTTGGACACAATATATATGATTGTATAATATAATAGTATTACCAAAAACAGAGAGACACCACACACTCTGCAAACTAAAGGCCCATCTCATTAATAAATAACAATTTATAGCTGGCAACTAGGCTAATAAATCGGTCTTCCTGTCTCTTGATGTAGAGAAGGCCTATGGTATACTGGACAAACCTACAAAGAGTATTAAACAAATTCGCATACTCAACACAATATATATATAATGAAATTGTGAGTCTCTGTAACCATCTAAATGCCATGGTCAGAAATATGAGTTTTCCCTCAGAACAAATAAATATTAGAAATGGCACTAGGCAGGGATACCCGCTATTTCCCCTGCTTTTTACTATTAGTATGGAACCGTAAGATAAAAAAACCTGTAAATCCACAAATATACACAGGATCGGCCTAATATGTTCAGAAGACAAAGTGTTCTTATTTGCCGATGACACTCTCTAATCCTTAACTCAACCCCTAATTTCACTTCCATCCCTTTATCGGCTATTTGAAGAATTCAGAAGTGTTTTGGGATTTAAAATCAATAAATATAAATCAGTAGCATATCCAGTGAATGTGTCTCAGAGATTACAGGATACATTTAAGGAACCTTTTTTTATTTCAAATTGGAGATCACTTCTTTTAAATACCAACTGCATAAAGTTATCCCCGTGCTATTCACATTAAATTACACCAAAACCATTACACACCTAACAAATGTATTATGATCATGGAGAGTCTCCAATGGGCAGTCAAAATGACCATTCTCCCGAAGTTCCTGTATCTTTTTCAGCTCTGCCCATAACTATAAGAAAAATAGATCTAGACCCCCTGCAAAGAGCCATCACTAGATTTATCTGGAAAAATAAGAAACTCTGTATAAGATACACATTTTTAGCCCGACACAAAGAAAAAGGAGGTTTTGGCCTCACTAAACTCTACCAGTTCTAGTAAGCCGCGAGGTTAGCACAAATGACCCAATGGATAAATGAGGAAAACAAAATGAGTTGGGTGGACATTGAGAATGAGTTACTGTACCCACTACACTCATCTTCTATTTTCTGGGTCATGTCTAAAGATAGACATTGCAAAACCTTAGATCCCCAATATACAACACACACTGTCACAATGGAAGAACTACAACACAGTAGCTCTCAGTGCTCCCTCTCACTAGATCTCCTCATGTCCTGTTCAGTTCACTCCTAGTTAGTGTGCATGTCTCCTCTCTATGTATCCACCCCCTCCCAATACTGAAGCATAGCAAAGTGTGGAGCATGAGCAGTGGAGATGATCTGTGCCCCCTTACAGCCAATAGCATTCACCCAGTGATTTTGTAATAACTGCTTAAATCAAGTAAGATTTTCTTTTAGCTGTAGGAGTAGGAGAGAAATGGTGTGTGTTTGGGGGGGGGGGTTTAGGTACTTGATTTCTTTAGGTATAGTGCTACATTGGAAATTCAGTAAAACAGACAGCAGCTAACTGCAGGATTGGGTTTATCTGCACAAAAAGACCACGGAGAAACAGGTAATGCTTATTGCCTTTCCTGATCTTAATGCTGAATCAATTAGTCATGCAGTGACAGAGAAATAAGCTTTACTTTTATAGAATGGATAGTTTCTACATGCAGTGTGCCAGGGGGCGGGGCTGGGTGATTGATAGTTCTTTAGTGACTAGATGTGCCCATCCTCTTTAAAAAGTAAAACTCCCAGAGTTTAAAAAAAAAAAGTGATAGGAAGGTCAGAGAAGTGGAAAAAAAGCAGATTAAAGATTGGTGGCAATTAGTCCTAATTACTTTGTGATTAGTTAAAAAATGATTTGCCCAATTTTACATGTCCTTTAAGTACAAAAGCTATGACCAAACATACAGAGACTGGAATATCCCATTCCAGATGAACAATGGAATAAGATATTCCAAATATCCAGCAAATGTTCAGCTAATATATAGGCCAAAGAAAAAACGTAAAATGTATTAAACAACTGGTACATCACATCCTCCTTTCTTCACTGTCAGACAGATGCTCTAGGGGATGCAGGTACCCTGCTGATCAATTGCACTGTTGGTGGCTCTGCAAGGAATCCCAACAGATGAAGAAAACATGCGAAAGCTTGTTATCTGAAGTCTTTTCTACATCAATTACGTTATCTCCATACCAAGCACTGATGAACCTCCCTAAATCAGGATCCAATAAGTCAGCTCATTAATAATGTACATTAGTACAGCAGCAACAATCTAGTCCCACAAAAACAGTTGTAATAGACAAAATTTGATGTATACACTCAACACCTCTCTAACAACATAGAGTAAAACTTGGGATATATGGGTACTAAAAATGGAAACACAAAATACTTACATTCACTAACCTCCACTCTTAGGATAGGTTCCACAATCCTCAATGTGGGTTTTGCTGGCTTCTCTTGAACAGGATTCCGAGGGTGAGATGCTTTTGGTATTATGTAGGACACTGTCCCAAATATCTTAAAGAATACTTAATATAAGGGGAACTACTATAAACTAAATGTTATGTTTACAAGTCATCTGGTACTGATTATTGTAAAAGAATTATGTATTTCATATGATTTAACTGCACAAACTGTTATTAAAGGACAACAATCTAAAAAAAACAACATTACCCCCATTACATGTCCACACTTCCAGCAGCTGAAATCACTTGCTCACATTTACAGCCAAGCTGCCCTACCTTAGATATCACACAGCAAAGTGAGTGCTAAAATCCCGCCTCCTAGACGGCCCAGGGCCATGGTTAACATATCACTTGTCATTGGCTGGTGGGAATGTCTGTAACAACCTCTCTCCTCCTCCTCTGCCAGTTAAACAAACTTGAACTGTTCGGTTGCTAGGATGTACAGCCTACATTATCAAGCTGATCAAGGATGGGTGGAGAAGTGTTTTCTCGCATGCTAGCTTTGAGTGACAGTTACAGGCAGACAGAATTGTTACGCCCCCATCACAGCATGACTAATTGAAGGCAGAGAGAAGCTCGAAATCAGGAAAAAAATATATGGGGAGGGCTGCATACCTTAACTCTTTATAAAGCAATTTAGGAAGGAAATCAATAATAATGTATTGAGGAAAAAAAAAAAAGAAAAATAACCAATAATATACAGAGACCCATTAAGGATAAATAACATTTGGGTAAAAACTTTACTGTATGAACTAATCTGTAAAGGTGAATCCTGTCCGATCCAATGGGATTTCCTGATAATTTGGCATGTAAATGTTTGGCTAGAAAATATCAGGCACCCGCCTAGCAGCCCCAGGAGGCGATAAATTATATTCACTAGTCTTACCTATCTTCTTACGAGTATAGGGTGGTCAATCAGGTAGATATATTTGCAAATCGGAGCTACCAGCAGATTCTTATATCATATATCACACAAAATAGGGGGAACAAACCTGCACCCATTATTAAATTGTGTTGTTTTTTTTTTTCTTCCTGTTTTTAGTTTTGTGACATGCTCACCAGACCACAAATAGGAGGAGTGAATAGAAGATACAGAGGGGATGATGCACTTAAATTCACAAACCCACCATGCTTGTGACAGTCTCAAAAAGTCTTATCAGCCCAAATGAAAAAAAAGGAAAAATTTTTACCGGAAATAGCAAGACTTTACCAGCACTTTTATTATACCGCCTGATGACCAACACAGGATAAAGACAAGATGGAAATTGTACTATAATCGCAAAATACTGCCTATCAAAAGCGATAATTGTAAGGCGCCGTTGCAGCTCATTTTACATTGTCCTGTGTACGAATTCAAAGTTTTCATCTTTTTTTTTTTTTTTTACAAAACTCTAAATTTATCCTCCTAAATAAAAGTTAGTGCAGCTTAGATAATTCATGTTAGCTGAATGACAGCAGGCTTGTCTCCACAGCTGTGTCCTACAGTTGGTAAATGCAGACCAGACTCCTGTTTCTTTTCAGTTTCTCAGCTACATATAATAGACAAGTCGGATTAGAAACATATTTTGTAATCCTACTTGCAATCATTTCTTTTTTCCCCTGCACTCCACTTCCTTGCTCCCTTGTCATACAATAGTTTAAACAATAACAAATACAAACTGCTCCAAGGATCATCCCTTCACAAGACAGTTACTGCATCTGAGGATAATTCACTCTGTTTTAATCAAACATGCTAGAAAAAATATACCTGCTTTACTGGAGTTGGCATAACTTTGTTTCTCTCCTTTTGATAGGATTTAAACCAAGAAACCAAGATGAACTTTATATAATAAATGACATACTAGAAAGGCGATGTCTTGATATTTTGTGGTTAGTGATAAGAATACCTAAAGGCAAATCAAGGTAGACTGGTGAAAAAAAATGGTATTTAGCCTTAGTTTATGCAGGAAACTTACTGTCCATTCCTTAAATGTGTAATATTGTGTTTGTGTTCATATATTCAGCGGCCGTGCAAGGTAAAACGATTCAAATGAATGTTTTTGATCTTTATCTGGGTTTGTAATATTATCAGAGTTTTCACACTTCTTTAGCATGACTTTGAAGCTTGTTTAATGTTACTTATAACCCTGCATTAAAGCTCGGTATCCTTGATCATGCATATCATTTCAAGGTCATTACAATAGCCTAATAGTCATAAATATGCCTGAAGGTACACACATAAAAGGTCAGTTCAGTAATTACTAAAGCATTTCACGTGTGCAAGTAAAAAAAAAAGGATTTTTTTTCTTCCATTATAAACACAAATAAAGCATTTTTGGCAAGTAGGTCCTGTAACTGAAAAGAGTTCACAGAAAATAAACGTTTGGTTTAAGGTATCTTGGGGCCAAGAAAACCTAATTTGTAAGGTTCAACTTTAACCTTCTGTGTTGTTGAGCTAACAGGGAAATCAAATATGTTTTCTTAAGAAACCTTGAAATTAAATCTTTCTGTAATGTTTCTCTTGAGAATGGAAGGTTTCTTGGAATATAAAATAACTGTGAGTTCATTAGATGTAGCTCCTAGCAATAATGTCTATGAAAAAGGTTTTGTTGATCAACAAGATTGTACTGGTAAACCAAAGCATCAGTACTGGTAATGCTGCAGATCTTTTAGGATAAGGGGTTTATTTTAAAATTGGACAAAGAAAACAGTGTAGTTCCACAGCCAATTTTGGGAGGAGAAAGGAGTATGCTATGATTAGCACCTACAACCAAATGTGTCAAGTCTTGGGTATACCTAACACTTAAAGCCATTCTTAACACATCAGGAGACCTGCTAAGCACTTAAAAACTCATAAAACAGATGCTAATTGTAACACAAGGATCACATGGAAAAGAATCAAAAAACAGATGGTGGCACTCAGGAAGAAAAGGTAGTACATTAAAAACTGATGCCTGTTCCACTTATTAAAATATAACTGTCACCCAGACTCTTCTCATTCCCCCAACACATACCTGTAGACAGTCACTGCCTGTGCATGATAAACCCTCAGCAGTCTGCAGCAAACAGGAATCTAGGAGGGTTTTCAATCCCTTAGGCCACCTCACCTCCTAAATACAACTTAATATGTAGAAATAGAGAGCAAGCACAGTTCAGCTGCTTAATGGGGTAATCCTATAGTGCATAGCCCAGCCAACACACAAAACAGTTTTTAGAAACAATGTAAGAAGTGTGCAAGCTTAACTGCCAGGTGGGTTAGTCGGGTCTCGCCTTCCTACTGCTCCGTACCCCGCAGTAATAGTGAATATGAATGTATAAAGGAAGGGGGCGCCATGTAGTGCTACTACATAAACCAAAAAGTGTTTTAATTCCAACAGGATTTGATCCCCAAACAGATACTTGTCAAGTGATGCCTTTACCAGTCAGTGCATCCCTGATAACAATTAACAACACCTGCCTCTTTCACCCCATTGGTTAGTGAAAATGTCTGTTACATAGCCCAAATGTTTTAATATAATCCATGGAAAAGTCCGTATTGTCCACCACCAAATGGGATATGCTCTGAGGAAGAAAATAAACTCACCCCAACATAATTTTACAGAGAAAATACATCTATATACATTATGTACATGTTTAAAATACCTATATTTGGTCAAATGTGCATTCTACACAAATCTACAAACAGTAAAATCAAGGATAAACATTGTTGCATGATTTACTACATACATGGTTGTGTTATATTACAGTAGGTCTATGTTCAAGTACCAACTCTACTTTTAATTGCATTCTCTGTTAGCAAGTTTCTCCTTTATTTCGATTAGCTAAAAAATGTATACAGACGCAATACAGCCTAATTATATAGAGCATGGGTGTAGAAATTTTCAAATGTTTAAAAAGTACAACTCCCAGCATCTTCTGGCTGCACAGAACGCTGTAAAATTTTGTTTTCATACATCCTAGAATAAAGCAATTTTTTCGTGCTTTAGCGATTCCTACCCAAGGGCTCATATATGTAAGTGATCCATCTGCCCTTCCCTTACATCCCTAGCTATTACACTATTGGCCTAGGGAAGGATTATTTAGGTCACTTCAGGCAGTAGGAGTCATGAACATTACCAAACTTTCCTATTGCATCTACCGGCCATCCAGGGGGTCTAAGTGGAATAAACCTGCAGGTCAAACTAAACAGCACCATTGGGTGACCTGTGACTCTAAACAGGATCCAGATTAACATGCTATGTTCATACTTATTAGTAATTACCACAGCAAGTTCCAGATTTAGAGTTGCTTTTAAGACTTGGGAGCACAGGATACTGGTTATCTTTATAGCTTAAGGTGATGTGGGGATAAAAGGAGCTAAAATGAAATAGAGCCTTGTTATAACAGAAGGTAACTCAGAGCATTATGTTATTATAATAGCATTGCCCTAATAATAATAATCTAACATATAAACACATATTTCTCTCTCCCAGGTTACCTAGAGAAATGGGCAGGGACATGCAATGTATCATGGTTTATATCCTCTTTCATACAGATCTGGTTAAAAAACTTGCTTCAGAGCACTTTTTAATAACTGCTTTTTTGTTTGAATTTTAAATCCTTGGTGTACCTGCCTGGCTTTACCACTAAGCCAAGGGCTAAGGACTTGCAAACAAACACCTTCATCCCAACCATTAATTGTGGCTGCCAAATCAAATTGTTCTAGCCAATCAGTCCACTTGCTAGTTACCCCATCAAATGGATCAGGTTTAAAAATAGGTTTGGTAATTGGGCCTGGTAGAGCTACTGAGTCCTGGGGCATTTCATCTGCAGGTACAAGAACAGGAGGATTTAAATCAATACTGTCAGTAGAGCAGCACGGTGGCTCAGTGGTTGGACACATCTGCAAGGAGTTTGTATGTTCTCTACGTGCTTGCGTGGGTTTTCTCTGGACACTCCGGTTTCCCCCACAATCATAAAGACATACTGATAGGTTTGCTTGTGAAGGTTCTCATTCATCCAAGTCATGGTATATCTGTTGTATTAATTAGATCAACTGGATTGAAGTTTAGTTCTTGAAGACTAGCAAAACGTCTTCAAGAAACAACTTCAAGTCCAGTTGATTTAATTAAATACAACAGATATACTGATAGGTTGTATGTGTCAAATAAATGTGCTTAGATTGTAAGCTCTTCGGGGCAGGGCCTGATGTGAATGTATACATGTAATTGTTAATAGCTACGGAAGATGTTAGTGCTATATAATTCCATAATAATAAATGAATACAAAGAATAAATATACAGAGAAAACAGAATAAAAGGTATTACCAGCCCCGCTGGCACCAATTTGTACCAGATTAGTGCTTTATGGAATGATTATGCGTAGCATGACACACATTGGGTTACTCTGGTGGTCTGGCACAAAGCAGACAGGGCACTTACTTTCTTTAAATAAGTTAAACAAGTTTTAATTAGAGATGTCCGAAGTTCGCAAAATCAGG
This sequence comes from Hymenochirus boettgeri, assembly GCA_019447015.1. NCBI lineage: Eukaryota > Metazoa > Chordata > Amphibia > Anura > Pipidae > Hymenochirus > Hymenochirus boettgeri. Next base: position 89,833,258 of record CM033473.1, read on the forward strand.
TCCGCTCGAGGATCCGCGAATTTTCGAAGAAATTCCAAAATTCAAAAATCCGTGAGCGTACCCATTAAAACACATTAAAATGAAAAAATCCTCGAAAATACGAGAAATCCTCGTAATTTCGAAACTTTTTGAAAATACGTATTTTCCCGCATTTTCGAAAATACGTGAAATCCTCGTAATTTCGAAAATTTTCGAAAATACGTTTTTTCATGCATTTTTGAAAATACGAGAAATCCTCGTAATTTTGAAATTTTTTTGAAAACGTGGTTCGGAAAAGTTCGGAAGGCAGAAAACCGGAAAATCCGTTATATCCGCCGTTCGCGAAAGAGTTAAAGCCGCTGTGGATTCGGGTTCGGATCCGCGAACTGGGCCATCACTAGTTTTAATTACATTTACCAGTAAGTATCGCAATGATTTAATAACAAAAAATAAACATTTTACCCACATAACATGTGCAATAATGGAGTAGTCCCTGCCTATGTTGCACCACTTTAAAAATTAACCATGCCTGTATATTGTGTGTCCTTGTAAGTTGGTGTACACCTATCTGTTGCCTCAGAGGTTGTATCCAATAAGGTAAATTGTCTATCCAATAATCTGTCATCCGAACAGGTGGTAACAGGATCGTATACACAGGATCTTGTGTTGCAGTCAATCATCACATTGTGTAAGGGATCACTCCACACAGATCAGTCCCATCAAGAGCACACACCACACACTTCTATCTACTTTCACTTACTCTCCTCCTATTTTTCTTATTTCTTGTCCTTCTTAATTTCTGATATTTTCTATAAAATGAAACAATCAATATAATATTTATGACTATATATGGCTGTGTTAACATCATAAATATTATATTGTTGTTTCATTTTATAGAAAATATCAGAAAAATGACAGACAACCAAAATATTTAAGATTATTTTTATTTAATCGTTGCAGCATCTACCGTATATACTCGAGTATAAAACGAGTTTTTCAGGCTGAAAAATCAGCCTGAAAACTCGGACTCGGTTTATACTCGAGTCAACCACTTACCTGGGCATTCCGGCATCCGCGCGATCCTTTCTGCACTGGCGCGCCGGCCTGACGTCACTGCCCGGGGGCAAGCCCGGCGCGGGCAGTGACGTCAGCCGGCGCGCCAGTACAGGAATGGGCGCGCGGCTGCGATGCGAATGCTGATACCGCACTGCCGGGATGGATGGAGGAAGATAGAAGAAGTCGTCCACAGGAGAAGAGTCCAGGAGAAGAGTCCAGGAGAAGAGTCCAGGAGAAGAGTCCAGGAGAAGAGTCCAGGAGAAGAGTCCACAGGGAGAAGAGTCCAGGAGAAGAGTCCACAGGGAGAAGAGTCCACAGGAGAAGAGTCCACAGGAGTCCACTGGGGGGAAGAGTCCAAAGGGAGAAGAGCCCACAGGTACAAACTGAACTGAGGGGGAGGGGGGCATTCAAGATGTTTGGGAACTACAACTCCCAGCATGCTTTATTAGCTGGGAGTTGTAGTTTCCAAACATCTTGAATGCCAAGTGAGGGTGGCATTCAAGATGTTTGGAAACTACAACTCCCAGCTATAAAAGCATGCTGGGAGTTGTAGTTTCCAAACATCTTGAATGCCACCCTCACTTGGCATTCAAGATGTGTTGGAAACTACAACTCCCAGCATGCTTTATTCTGGGAGTTGTAGTTTCCAAACATTGATGGCCAAGTTTCTACCCTCGGTTATACTCGGGTCAATAACTTTATTAGGATTTTTAGGTGAAATTGGGTACCTCGGTTTATACTCGGGTCGGTTTATACTCGAGTATATACGGTACATATTAAATAAAATCATAAAGAAAGATAACGTAATGGGATGAGAGACTCGAATACTTTATTAATGTTTTTAATGTTTTTATATTAAATAAAGGATTATTGTAAAAGATGTGCAAATAATACATAGTATTTATACACCAATAAGCACTTTAATATTATTTTTTAAATATGCACATTGACTTTTATATATTTTTTATATATTGTATAGATATGCACTTTAATCCATATGTATGTATAAACATGCACTTTAAACTACATGCACTTTGAAGATTGGTGTTTTTTGGATAATATACAACATATATAATAATATAATTATATTATAATATATATATATATATATATTATATATATATAATTATTATTATATATATATATAATATGGAATTGTGCAATGGTGTATTATATAAGTATGCATAGGGTTAAACACAGGTTAAATCAATTTAATGAGTGTTAATGATGATTAATTGGATAGTCACTTGTTTTTTGGCTTGATAAATGGTGGAGGTCCACCCGAAACGTTGCCTGTATCTCACATATTGGGTGAATAAAGAGGAACAATTTTTTGCAACATGTAAATATATTGTAATGCTGCCCTGATTCCGTTGGGGTAGAGTACAGGGAAGACTCAGTTTTAGTTGGATGAAGGAGGAAGTAGTGGGAACTGGATGCTGGAATGTGGAGACCGGAGCTGGATGCTGGAGTACACTGGAAACGATGGTGGATACAATAGCTGGATGATGGTAACAGGAACAGTGGCTGGATACAATAGAATGGTAACAGGAACAACGGCTGGATACAATGGCTGGATAGATGGTAACAGGAACAATGGCTGGATACAATTGGCTGGATAGATGGTAACAGGAACAGTGGCTGGATACAATTGGCTGGATAGATGGTAACAGGACCAATGGCTGGATACAATGGCAACAGGAACAATGGCTGGGTACAATGGCTGGATACAATGGCAACAGGAACAATGGCTGGATACAATGGCGACAGGAACAATGGCTGGATACAATGGATGGATACAATGGCAACAGGAACAATGGCTGGATACAATGGCGACAGGAACAATGGCTGGTACAATGGCAACAGGAACAAGGCTGGATACAATGGCTGGATACAATGGCTGGATACATGGTGGATACAAATGGCAACAGGAAACATGGCAACAGGAACAATGGCAGGATACTGGAAATTGGACTGCAAGAGTCCAAACAGCAAAAACCCTAGACGCCAGAAACAACTGACAACGGGCGTCTAGGGATGGACTGAGCGGCCTTTTAAACTTCGCGCGGCCGGCGCCCCTGCGTGGTGACGTCACGACGGCGCTCACGCAGGTCGGTGAGCGAGCGTCGGCGTCACTGGGGCCGGAGCACCGCCCAGCGGATCGTCGCTGGAGCGGACACCCGGGTAAGTACCTTACAGTACCCCCTCCCCACGGGGGGCCTCAGGACCACTGCCTCCAAGTTTGAAAGGATGATTCTTATGGAATGTCTTGATTAAACGAGGTGCATGGATGTCAACAAGTTTAATCCAGGAGCGTTCTTCTGGACCAAAGCCTTTCCAATGAATCAGTATTGTAGAGAGTTTCTGACATATCTGGAATCAAGAATTTCCTGAATTTCAAACTCCTGCTGACCATCAACTAAAATGGGGGCTGGAGACAGATTAGAACTGGAAAATTGGTTGACAATAAGGTTTGAGTAAGGATACATGGAGACATTTGAGATCTTCATAGTAGGTGGTAACTCAAGACTAATTATTTCGGAGATAGAAAAGGGGCCAATGAATTTGGGACTAATTTAGGGGTTGGTACGTGAAGATGAAATTTTGTGAGGATAGCCAAACTCATCTCCAAGGGATATCGAGGAGCAGGCCTTCGTCTTTGTCTGCAGCTTTTTTCTGAATCAACAAGGATTCAAAAGATTATCTTTGTAGAATCCCAGATAGCAGACATATGGGCAAGCATATCGTCAGCGGCTGGATTATTGGAAAAGAGAAATTTGGGGAAAACACATTGGATTCTGGCCCATATTACAAAAAAAAAGGAGAGTCCCAGAGGAAGAGTGTGGGGAATTATTATATGCAAATTCCACCCATGGTAACAAGTCAGACCAATCATTTGGGAAATGGAAATATGACACCGGAGGAACTGTTCAAGAGACTGATTAATCCGTTCAGCAGCACCATTGGTTGTGGATGATAGCAGAGGAAAATTGAAGTTTAATGTTCAAGGATTACATAAGGATCTCCAGAATTTGAAATGAATTGTGTTCCTCTGTCGGAGACAATTTCTGCAGGTAATCCATGTAAGCGGAAAATGTGTGAGACAAATAAATGAGAGAGTTCCAGTGCTGAGGGCAACTTGGGTAGCGGAACAAAATGAGCCATTTTGCTGAAACGATCAATAGTCACCCATATTACCGTATTTTTTTGGAAGGGGGTAAATAAACAATAAAATCCATGGATAGATGCGTCCAAGGACGAGAAGGTGTGGAAAGTGGTTGAAGAAGACCGTAAGGAAGATTACGGGAGGATTTGGACATGGCACAAATGGAACAGGATGCTACAAAGTTCTTGACATCTTTTCTTAGATCAGGCCACCAAACAGAATGAGATAGAAGTGAAATGGTTTTTTGAACTCCAGGATGACCCGCTGTTTAGAACAATGAGATATTGATAGTAGCGTGTGCGTAAGGCAGGGGGAATGAAAACTTTGTCATTGGGAGTAGTAGAGGGCAAGAGTCCTGAGCAGAATTAATTTCGGCAGACAACTGAGGAAGATATACCCAGAATTTTGGATTTGGAATAATAGGGCCTTTGTCAATTATGGTGGATTCTAGAGAACCAAAAGACCTGGATAAGGCGTCAGCCTTCTTGTTTTTGTTCCCGGGCGAAAGGTGATGGTAAAATTAAAGGTGAAAAAAAAGTGCCCAGCAAGCTGTCTGGGATTCAATCTTTTGGCGGTTTGGATGTATTCTAAATTTTTATGGTCAGTGAATATCGTTATGGGATGACTTGTACCTTCCAGAAGATGCCGCCACTCTTCCAGAGCAAGTTTGATGGCCAGTATTCTCGTTGCAATGTCATAATTTCTCTCACATGGAGTGAACCTCTTAGAAAAAGCAAGGATGAAGTTTTCTCTTATATTCCGTGAGTTTGAGATAAATAGTCCAATACAGCAAGACAATATAGAAGCGATCGACAATGAAGAATGGAGATGGTTATCAGGATGGACTAAAACGGGTGCAGAGGCAAATGCTTTTTTAATCCTTTTAAAGGCTTCTATAGCTTCCTCCGTCCGCATTAGGTTTGCCCCCTTTTCGGATGAGGTCTAAGATGGGAGAAATTATGGAGGAAAAGCCTTTAATAAATTGCTATAGTAATTAGCGAAACCGATGAAACCGTTGAATGGCTTTAGTAGAAGAAGAGAGGCCAATCGAGAACAGCAGACACTTTAGAGGAATCCATTTCAAAACCCTGGGCAGAGATAATATAACCAAGGAACGGAACTTTAGTGACTTCAAACAGACATTTTTCTAGCTTGGCATAAAGATGATTGGCACGTAATCGGGAGAAACTTGACGAAGATGAATACGATGAGAGGGTAAGTCCTGAGAAAAAACTAGAATATCATCTAGGTAGACCACTACAAGAATTGCCTAGAAGATCTCTGAAGATATCTTGACCAATTCTTGAAAAACTGCTGGGCATTACAAAGCCCAAACGGCATTACCAGAACTCAAAATGACCATCACGGGTATTAAGGCTGTCTTCCACTCATCCCCTTTCCTGATCCAGGTACAAATGTAAGCCCCTCGAGATCAAGTTTAGAGAATTTTGGCCCCCTTTAATTGAGCGAACAATTCGTGATCAGGGGAAGGGGATAACGATTCTTACCGTAATTTTGTTTAATCCCCTATAGTCTATGCAGGGAGTAAACCTCCATCTTTCTTTCGACAAAAAAGAATCCAGCCCCAGAGGAGAAGTGGAAGGACGAATGAATCCTCGGGACAAGTTATCCTGAATGTATTCTTTCATGGCCATGGTTCAGGCTGAGATAAAGGGTAAGTCCGTCCCGAGGGGGCATGGTTCCAGACAGGAGGTCAATGGAGCAATCGTAGGGTGTATGGATAGGCAAAGTCTCAGCGATTTCTTACAAAACACATCCAGAAAGTCTTTATACGGTTCAGGAAGAAAAGAAGCGTCCTTTTCCGGAAGAAGACTGGAGCACGGAATAGTAGGCAAGGAAAGACAATGGGAAATGCAGTTAGAACTCCAAGCAACTATTTCTCCCGAAAGCCAATCAATAGATGGGTTATGGAGTTGAAGCCAGGGAAGGCCTAAAATAAGGGGGTGGAGGGGCAATCAATGACAAAGAAGGACAACTTTTCATTATGCAGGGCCCAGTTTGGAAGGATAACTCTGGAGTGATTTGAGTGACATATTCTGAAGATAGGGGTCTATTGTCAATAGCCGTACACGGAAGGGTTAGACAATGATTGAAGGGGAATATCATGTTGTTGAACAAACAAGGAATCAAGAAGAGTCCAGGAAAGCGTCTCTGGATAGGACTTTAGAATTAAATTTTATTGTTACAGGTACCAGAAAACGAGGAGAAGGTTTCTTTTGCCTAGAAGATTTTCTCCTATAACCTCTAGGCAGAGTAGTTCCCGGCTTAACAGGGCAGGTTTTGGCAAAATGTCCTGAGCCAGCACAGTATAGACACAGGCCCAGAGATCTTCTAAGTGCTTTTCTTCTGGAGATAACCGAGTTCCCCCAATCTGCATGGGTTCTTCGGTAGTGGGCGTAGGAGCAGAGAAGATAGGTTTTACTGGCGAGGAGCAGATCTGGAAGGCCATTGACGATCTCGGTTTCTCTTCGACCTGTCGCTCCCGAAACCGTGTATCAATACGAATACAAAGAGCAATCAGATCTTCCAACAAGGAAGGCATGTCTTTGGAGACAAGGTCTCTTTGATGCAGTCTGATAGACCCTGTAGAAAGGCCGCCACAAGAGCCTCGTTGTTCCAGGAGACTTCTGCTGCAAGTGTACGGAACTCAATGGCATAAGTCCAACAGAACAATTGCCCTGTTGTAGTTGCAACAAACGGGTGGAAGCACTTATTTTATGACCAGGAGCGTCGAATACCTTCCGGAATGTAGCAAGAAAAATGGTGATGTCAGATACTAATGGGTATCATTCTCCCACAATGGAGAGGCCCAGGCCAGGGCTCCACCTTCCAACAAAGCAACTATATAACCCACTTTTGCTCTATCTGAGACAAAACGGAGGGTTGTAATCAAATTGAATTTGGCATTGATTAAGAAACCTCTACAGCCTTGGGGGTTCCCATCATAGCGAGGAGGAGAAGAGAATACGGGGTTCATGACCAACTTGCATTGCAGGTGCCGGATTAGACGGGAGAGAAGGTGAGTGTCAACAGGTGATAGGCGTGAGGCCAATGAGTCCATAAATTGTGCCATACGGTTCTTTGGTGTCAAAACGTCCATCCGGGTAGATAAGGCTTGAAGAGTTTAGATAGTTCGGACATTACTCCCTCAGAGGCATCCATGGCCCGCTTGTACTGTAATGCTGCCCTGATTCCGTTGGGGTAGAGTACAGGGAAGACTCACGTTTTAGTTGGATGAAGGAGGAAGTAGTGGGAACTGGATGCTGGAATGCACTGGAGACCAGAGCTGGATGCTGGAGTACACTGGAAACGATGGCTGGATACAATAGCTGGATAGATGGTAACAGGAAACGGGCTGGATACAATAGAATGGTAACAGGACACACCGGCTGGATACAATGGCTGGATAGATGGTAACAGGAACAATGGCTGGATACAATTGGCTGGATAGATGGTAACAGGAACAGTGGCTGGATACAATTGGCTGGATAGATGGTAACAGGACCAATGGCTGGATACAATGGCAACAGGAACAATGGCTGGATACAATGGCTGGGTACAATGGCTGGATACAATGGCAACAGGAACAATGGCTGGATACAATGGCGACAGGAACAATGGCTGGATACAATGGATGGATACAATGGCAACAGGAACAATGGCTGGATACAATGGCGACAGGAACAATGGCTGGATACAATGGCTGGATACAATGGCAACAGGAACAATGGCTGGATACAATGGCTGGATACAATGGCTGGATACAAATGGCAACAGGAACAATGGCAACAGGAACAATGGCAGGATACTGGAAATTGGACTGCAAGAGTCCAAACAGCAAAAACCCTAGACGCCAGAAACAACTGACAAGCGGGCATCTAGGGATGGACTGAGCGGCCTTTTAAACTTCGCGCCGGCCGGCGCCCCTGCGTGGTGACGTCACGACGGTGCTCACGCAGGTCGCGTGAGCGAGCGTCGGCGTCACTGGGGCCGGAGCACCGCCCAGCGGATCGTCGCTGGAGCGGACACCCGGGTAAGTACCTTACAGTACCCCCTCCTCCACGGGGGGCCTCAGGACCACTGCCTCCAGGTTTGAAAGGATGATTCTTATGGAATGTCTTGATTAAACGAGGTGCATGGATGTCAACAAGTTTAAATCCAGGAGCGTTCTTCTGGACCAAAGCCTTTCCAATGAATCAAGTATTGTAGAGAGTTTCTGACATATCTGGAATCAAGAATTTCCTGAATTTCAAACTCCTGCTGACCATCAACTAAAATGGGGGCTGGAGACAGATTAGAACTGGAAAATTGGTTGACAATAAATGGTTGAGTAAGGATACATGGAAGACATTTGAGATCTTCATAGTAGGTGGTAACTCAAGACTAATTATTTCGGAGATAGAAAAGGGGCCATGAATTTGGGACCTAATTTAGGGGTTGGTACGTGAAGATGAATATTTTGTGAGGATAGCCAAACTCTATCTCCAATGGGTATCGAGGAGCAGGCCTTCGTCTTTTGTCTGCAGCTTTTTTCTGAATCAACAAGGATTTCAAAAGATTATTCCTTGTAGAATCCCAGATAGCAGACATATGGGCAAGCATATCGTCAGCGCGCTGGATATTGGAAAAGAGAAAATCTTGGGGAAAACACATTGGATCTGGCCCATATACAAAAAAAAGGAGAAGTCCCAGAGGAAGAGTGGGGGAATTATTATTGCAAATCCACCCATGGTAACAAGTCAGACCAATCATTTTGGGAAATGGAAATATGACACCGGAGGAACTGTTCAAGAGACTGATTAATCCGTTCAGCAGCACCATTGGATGTGGGATGATAGCAGAGGAAAATTGAAGTTTAATGTTCAAGGATTTACATAAGGATCTCCAGAATTGGGAATGAATTGTGTCCTTGTCGGAGACAATTTCGCAGGTAATCATGTAAGCGGAAAATGTGTGAGATAAATAAATGAGAGAGTTCCAGTGCTGAGGGCAAATTGGGTAGCGGAACAAAATGAGCCATTTTGCTGAAACGATCAATAGTAACCCATATTACCATATTTTTCTTGGAAGGGGGTAAATCAACAATAAAATCCATGGATAGATGCGTCCAGGACGAGAAGGTGTGGAAGTGGTTGAAGAAGACGTGAAGGAAGATTACGGGAGGATTTGGACATGGCACAAATGGAACAGGATGCTACAAAGTTCTTGACATCTTTTCTTAGATCAGGCCACCAAACAGAACGAGATAGAAGTGAAATGGTTTTTTGAACTCCAGGATGACCAGCCTGTTTAGAACAATGAGATATTGATAGTAGCGGTGTGCGTAAGGCAGGGGGAATGAAAACTTTGTCATTGGGAGTAGTAGAGGGCAAGAGTCCTGAGCAGAATTAATTTCGGCAGACAACTGAGGAAGAATAGTACCCAGAATTGGATTTGGGAATAATAGGGCCTTTGTCAATTATGGTGGATCTTAGAGAACCAAAAGACCTGGATAAGGCGTCAGCCTTCTTGTTTTGTTCCCGGGCGAAAGGTGATGGTAAATTAAAGCGTGAAAAAAAAGTGCCCAGCAGCTTGTCTGGGATTCAATCTTTTGGCGGTTTGGATGTATTCTAAATTTTTATGGTCAGTGAATATCGTTATGGGATGACTTGTACCTTCCAGAAGATGCCGCCACTCTTCCAGAGCAAGTTTGATGGCCAGTAATTCTCGATTGCCAATGTCATAATTTCTCTCACATGGAGTGAACCTCTTAGAAAAGTAAGCACAAGGATGAAGTTTTCTCTTTATTCCGTGAGTTTGAGATAAAATTGCTCCAGCACCAATATCAGAAGCATCGACTTCAATGAAGAATGGCAGATGGTTATCAGGATGGACTAAAACGGGTGCGAGGCAAATGCTTTTTTAATCCTTTAAAGGCTTCTATAGCTTCCTCCGTCCAGGCATTAGGTTTGCCCCCTTTTCGGATGAGGTCTAAGATGGGAGAAATTGGAGGAAAAGCCTTTAATAAATTGCCTATAGTAATTAGCGAAACCGATGAAACCGTTGAATGGCTTAGTAGAAGAAGGAAGAGGCCAATCGAGAACAGCAGACACTTTAGAGGAATCATTTCAAAACCCTGGGCAGAGATAAATAACCAAGGAACGGAAACTTTAGTGACTTCAAACAGACATTTTTCTATTGGCATAAAGATGATTGGCACGTATCGGGACAGAAACTTGACGAAGATGAACGATGAGAGGGTAAGTCCTTGAGAAAAAACTAGAATATCATCTAGGTAGACCACTACAGAATTGCCTAGAAGATCTCTGAAGATATCATTGACCATTCTTGAAAAACTGCTGGGGCATTACAAAGCCCAAACGGCATTACCAGATCTCAAAATGACCATCACGGGTATTAAAGGCTGTCTTCCACTCATCCCCTTTCCGATCCAGATCAAATTGTAAGCCCCCGAAGATCAAGTTTAGAGATATTTTGGCCCCCTTTAATTGATCGAACAATTCGGTGATCAGGGGAAGGGGATAACGATTCTTACCGTAATTTTGTTTAATCCCTATAGTCTATGCAGGGACGTAAACCTCATCTTCTTTTTCGACAAAAAAGAATCCAGCCCCAGCAAGGAGAAGTGGAAGGACGAATGAATCCTGGGACAAGTTATCCTGAATGTATTCTTTCATGGCCATGGTTTCAGGCTGAGATAAAGGGTAAGTCCGTCCGAGGGGCATGGTTCCAGACAGGAGGTCAATGGAGCAATGTAGGGTATGGATAGGCAAAGTCTCAGCTGATTTCTTACAAACACATCCAGAAAGTCTTTATACGGTTCAGGAAGAAAAAAAGAGCGCCTTTTCCGGAAGAAGACTGGAGCACGGAATAGTAGGCAAGGAAAGACAATGGGAAATGCAGTTAGAACTCCAAGCAACTATTTCTCCCGAAAGCCAATCATAGATGGGTTATGGAGTTGAAGCCAGGGAAGGCCTAAAATAATGGGTGTGGAGGGACAATCAATGACAAAGAAGGACAAACTTTTCATTATGCAGGGCCCCAGTTTGGAAGGATAACTCTGGAGTGATTTGAGTGACATATTCTGAAGATAGGGGTCTATTGTCAATAGCCCAGTACACGGAAGGGTTAGACAATGATTGAAGGGGAATATCATGTTGTTGAAAAAACAAGGAATCAATGAAGAGTCCAGGAAAGCGTCTCTGGATAGGACTTTAGAATTAAATTTTATTGTTACAGGTACCAGAAAACGAGGAGAAGGTTTCTTTTTGCCTAGAAGATTTTCTCTATAACCTCTAGGCAGAGTAGTTTCCCGGCTAACAGGGCAGGTTTTGGCAAAATGTCCTGAGCAGCACAGTAGACACAGGCAGAGATCTTCTACGTGTCTTTTCTTCTGGAGATAACGAGTTCCCCCAATCTGCTGGGTTCTTCGGTAGTGGGCGTGGAGCAGAGAAGATAGGTTTTACTGGCGAGGAGCAGATCTGGAAGGCAATTGACGATCTCGGTTTCTCTCGACCTGTCGCGCGAAACGTGTATCAATACGAATACAAAGAGCAATCAGATCCTCCACAAGGAAGGCATGTCTTTGGAGACAAGGTCATCTTGATGCAGTCTGATAGACCCTGTAGAAAGGCCGCCACAAGAGCCTCGTTGTTCCAGGAGATTCTGCTGCAAGTGTACGGAACTCAATGGCATAATGTCCAACAGAACAATTGCCCTGTGTAGTTGCAACAAACGGGTGGAAGCACTTATTTTATGACAGGAGCGTCGAATACCTTCCGGAATGTGTAGCAAGAAAAATGGTGAGTCAGATACTAATGGGTATCATTCCCACAATGGAGAGGCCAGGCCAGGGCTCCACCTTCCAACAAAGCAACTATATAACCCACTTTTGCTCTATCTGAGACAAAAGCGGAGGTTGTAATTCAAATTGAATTTGGCATTGATTAAGAAACCCTCTACAGCCTTGGGGGTTCCCATCATAGCGAGGAGGAGGAGAAGGAATACGGGTTCATGACCAACTTGCATTGCAGGTGCCGGATTAGACGGGAGAGAAGGTGAGGTGTCAACAGTGTGTGTAGCGTGAGGCCATGAGTCCATAAATTGTGCCATAAGGTTCTGTTGGTGTTCAAAACGTCCATCCGGGTAGATAAGGTTGAAGAGTTTTAGATAGTTCGGACATTACTCCCTCAGAGGCATCCAGGCCCGCTTGTACTGTAATGCTGCCCTGATTCCGTTGGGGTAGAGTACAGGGAAGACTCACGTTTTAGTTGGATGAAGGAGGAAGTGTGGGAAATGGATGCTGGAATGCATGGAGACCAGAGCTGGATGCTGGAGTACACTGGAAACGAGCTGGATACAATAGCTGGATAGATGGTAACAGGAACAGTGGCTGGATACAATAGAAGGTAACAGGACCAACGGCTGGATACAATGGCTGGATAGATGGTAACAGGAACAATGGCTGGATAAAATGGCTGGATAGATGGTAACAGGAACAGTGGTGGAACAATTGGCTGGATAGATGGTAACAGGACCAATGGCTGTACAATGGCAACAGGAAACAATGGCTGGATACAATGGTGGGTACAATGGCTGGATACAATGGCAACAGGAACAATGGCTGGATACAATGGCGACAGGAACAATGGCTGGATACAATGGATGGATACAATGGCAACAGGAACAATGGCTGGATACAATGGCGACAGGAACAATGCTGGATACAATGGTGGATACAATGGCAACAGGAACAATGGCTGGATACAATGGCTGGATACAATGGCTGGATACAAATGGCAACAGGAACAATGGCAACAGGAACAATGGCAGGATACTGGAAATTGGACTGCAAGAGTCCAAACAGCAAAAACCCTAGACGCCAGAAACAACTGACGCGGGCCTCTAGGGATGGACTGAGCGGCCTTTTTAAACTTCGCGCTGGCCGGCGCCTGCATGGTGACGTCACGACGGTGCTCACGCAGGTCGCGTGAGCGAGCATCGGCGTCACTGGGGCCGGAGCACCGCCCAGCGGATCGTCGCTGGAGCGGACACCCGGGTAAGTACCTTACATATATATACAGCAAGTCATCCTGCAGACTAGGAGTAGGAGCAAGTGGCAAAAGACCCATAGGCTTATAGACTCAGGGATACCATCAGGGAGCAAAGGGAAAAGGGGACCGGCCAGACGCGTTTTGCTCTATAACTAGAGCTTTCTCAATGGCGCAAGGATGTCGGACTGCCACTCGGTGATATTTGGAGGCCAAAATAATCAAATAGTATAAAGGATCCATTATCCCAAAAGGTCATTTGGTAGCCAAGCCGAATGCTGAAATGGTAGATGGTGCAGACATAGTCACCCGTGCGAGTCCATCCTCTAGGGCTACACCATCTAAAAAGACCTAAGCAACAGAGAAGATGGAATAGATGAATTTTGCTGAATCTCTTAAATCAGTGGTAATACTGGATATTTTTCTCAACAGTCCGAAGGTGATAGGTCCACCAAAAGGGTACTGTGAAATGAGGAGAATAGGCAAAGATCAAATAAATATGTGTGAAATGAGGACAATGTCAAATCTAGCTCTTCATTTATCCCCTTAGGGGATAAAGTACCCAGACGGAATATCCACTTGGATTCCCTTTTGAGTAACATCTGCTCAGTGTTGCCTCCTCTGGTCTTGACATGTTCAAGACCAAAGCATCTTAGGCCACCATGAGTCTGTAGGAAATGCATTGCTATACTAGAGACAACTTTATTACGAGTAATGTCAATGTGTGCCCTTCTAATGTTAGACAGATGTTGACATATTCTATGCTTAAACTTTTGCGAAGTCTTACCCTTGTACAATTTATTACTTGGGCAACTTAACACATAGATGATATTACATGTATTACAGTTGAAATATGAATTAATATGGAACTGCTGTTCACATGAGGAATCCTACAGGACTGTTTCATTTTACATGTGTGTACAGTGAATATAGCTTCCACACGGATATGTACCCTTCAACCTCATACCACTTCTGAGCGTCTTTGTTTCATGTAAAAAGTGACTAGACACAAGTATGTCTCTGAGATTTTTACTTCTTTTAACAGTGATCTAAAGAGGATCAGAAATAAATTTGGAAATTATCTCATCAGATCGTAAATTATGCCAATTTTTTTTCAATATCCTATGAATCTCTGGGAATTCCTCATTGTAGGCAGTGATATACCTAATTGATGTATCCTGCCTTTTTTTGTTTCGATGTTAGCAGTTCCATCTGGTTATATTTGTCAATCAAACTTCTGTGTCTATACAGTAAATCTACAGGGCATCCCCTGTTACGAAACCTTTGTGTGAGTTTGTTGGCCTCTTATTTATACACTGCATCTTCCCTACAATTCCTGTGGACTTGCATGTATTGCCCCTTAGGTATACCTTTCTTTAAATTATCCAGATGTGCACTATTGTAGTGTAAAAAAGAGTTGGTAGAGGTAGGTTTTCTGTATAGTGATGTGAGAAGACAATGTCCATCTTTTTTTACTGTAATGTCGAGAAAGTCAACAGCAGTGTCTGAAATGCAAGAAGTCAAGAAAATGTTAAAGGAATTGTTGTTTAGACTTTTAATAAAGTTTTCAGCCAAAGACCTGTGGCCCCACCACAAGATGAAAATATCATCTAAGTAGTGGAGCCACAGGTCCACATGGGAGGTAAAGTCCAGCATGGAGTCTATAAAGACCACCTCTCTCTCCCACCACCCAAGGAAGAGATTTGCATATGAGGGCGCACATTTAGCGCCCATGGCCGTGCCCCTGAGTTGTAAATAAAAGCTGAAGTCAAACACAAAGTAATTATGAGTCAATATAAATTGTAACATGCGTAAAATTACATGGTGTCTAGCTCTTTGTCATAAGTTGCTCATCTCAAGAAAATACTCAACATGCAGGTAGTTCCAAATCATGGTTGATATTACTATATCAGTCAGTGTTTGTTCCCACTCCTTCTTAAATGCGAGTGTGGGTTCCCAAGGGGGAAGTGTGTGACCTCTGGGTACAATACCTAAACTGATGTATTGCTTACGGTCCACCATGTTTTAGTATAGCGAATATGTAATCTCTCAAATCTCTATTCTTAGATATTGAAAGTACTGACGTTGATTGAAAAGATGGTGTATCCCTAAATAGATTATCTAATTTATCTAGTTTTTCTTTATCGAGTGCTGACAAATTACTCATATCCAAATGAATGGGTAATATCTAGATACAGAAGGAGGCACAAGAATGTGCAAAAGATATATATCTAGAAAACAAACGTTAGGGCACTTGTGTAATATATCTATAATAATGAGTAATGTGATAGGAGCTCTACAGGTCAGAATAGGAAATACATACAGGGAGATTCAATAAAAGTTCTTATCGTTTAAAATGGTGCTAATTTTGCCCCAACCAATCAGACCTTATTCAACATTTGTAAGCTAACATCTGATTGGTGGGGGCAAAATTAGCACCATTTTAAATGATAAGAACTTTTATTGAATAACCCTGATAGTTTTAAAGGAAATAAAAGGAAAGCCTGTGGCACTCAATGAATAATATACAGTAAGAACCCTTTATTTAACACTTAAGTATGGGCATAGAAAAAGTTAAAAACACTTAAAAATACAAAAAATCCCAAACATGTTCCCAATCCACAAATGGTATAAGTAGTAAAGTGTAACAGTGCTGAGAAACAAAAGATGCCTATAATATAATACACATACAGTAAGTATCAAAGGAGTCACAGCCTATATGGTCCAAACACTGATTGCACCAATGTACCCTTTTTGTTGTTCTGTTTCCTATTTCATTAAATATCCAATCTGAAAGTTTTAGATTTCAGCTGTCAATCAGCTACTCTTATTATAAACACTTGTGTGGTGTGCCGTTCTATTGTACCAATCTGTCAGAAAGGACAGGTAATTTGTCGATAAGTGTGTGCCCAGCTTTAGAGTACCCCTCAGATCTTTAAATAGGAAAATGTTAGTTGAGTTTTGATGTAGAAAATAGGGAACAGAGACACTGCAGGAAAACATATTTGGACAGCAAGCTATAATAAAATGAACTCTTCATTTGGTATGCTTGTGTAGGTTCTCATTCATCCAGGTCATGGTATATCTGTTGTATTCAATTAGATCAACTGGAGGAACTGTAGGAACAAGTGTACAATGCTGTTTTGACACCTTACTCAGGGCATTCCTATAACACCTCTTAGCCACTATCCAATCACGCCCTTAACACTTGGCTGTGATATGCTAATTGGGATTTTCCAGGGTACATTATTGCCACAGATTCTTGTACAAGTCATTCTGAATTGAGAAAGCCAGTCAGATGACTAGCGAAACGTCTTCAAGAACTAATCTTCAAGTCCAGTTGATCTAATTGAATACCACAGATATCTTTATTTGGTACATCATTAAAAACCATCCTGAATTTACATACAAAAAGAAAAATCATACACATTTCAGATACTCATGTTACCCTCAAGCTAGGTACACACATCACAGATGTTTGAAAGATGACAGACAGGATCTGCAAGATCCTGTCTGTCATTTTTCAAAGATCAGGGAACATACATTTCCGAGTGTTCTCCCTTTGCCCAGCACAAGGAGGACGTTCAGGACTGTATGTTTCCCTTGACCACGGCCAACTCCCTCTATAGGTAGTCTAGCGTGGCTGAAGGAAATGTACAGTCTTTCCCAAACGACCACTCGGCCGACACGAAAGTTTGTCGGCCACGCTCTCCTTCAGGAAAGCCGACCGACACACTGCTGATAAAGCCCTGATACAGTTGGATTTGGTGGTAACAGGGCTTTATTAGTACTGTGTGTACCTAGCTTTAGTCATGGAATGCATAACAATAGCTATCCCCTCCTTTGAAAAACATCTAAACAATACAACAATGTAACCCTTTCTTAACCTCAATTACATTTTTAAGTGCTTTTATCCTAATGTTAGATCGATATCTAACAAAAGTTTGTATCAGAAGTTGGACAAAATGAAAGTAACCAATTATGGGCTCAATAAAAATCTATTATATCTAGGGTTTCTCAAACATAGAAGAAAACTGAAATATGAGGGAGATGTCCCACCTAGTATGTAAACCTTGTGGGGTTCTCGTTTCAACCTCAGATATCCAGAAGGCTTCCATCTCGTTTATCTGATCCAGAATATCTACTCCTCTCACCTTTTTTTTTTAATATTCTCTCCTAAAGCCTAAAATATTCTAAAGCCTCGTACACACGCTCGATTTTCGAACGAGGCACGACCCCCAACGGCAGAGCACAACCAACGAATCGCTGTTTCTGGCAAGAATCATCCGTGTGTATACGCTTGTTCGGGGGTCATTTGGTGATACGCCTGGCAGATCAGCGAACAACCGAGCGGATACACATGGAGGATTCTTGGCCGAAACAGCCGTTCATAGGGTGCACTGTTCTGCCGTCGGGGGTTGTGCCTCGCTCGAAAATCGATCATTTGTACGAGGCTTAATTCCTCTGCTGATCATTCTATATGTAATCTCTGATCTCCCTTTTCTATACTCCTCAAACGTTTTCTCACCCACTGCCTTAAAGAGGAAAGGTATGTATTGCAAAAGTGGGGTTTTAGGGGAATGATAAGTGTGTGATTAAAACTTTATTCTGGGGGTGACCATGCTCTTTTGTGCCTTTCTAGAAAGTTCCATTTAATAGGATAGTTTTGAAAATTGTCTACCGCAAAAGTGAATTCCTCTTTTTGCTGACAATCTGTATTAACCATTGTGGTTGGTTTTACACTAGGTTGAACTAAACTAAAAACATTACTACCTATATCAAATATTTTCCCATAATAATTACTCAAGTTTAAAAAACAAATTTTATTTTTCCAAAATATAATGCTCTTTGTTGCAACAAAACTATGTGGGAAGAAGATGATACTTCCAACATGAGGTTGCATTGAAGTCTTATTATCATTGCGCTTTTCCTGTAATATATTTTACCACTGCTGATATATAAGGCACTAATCCAGTAAAATTGCTTCCAATACACACAGTATATACACACGCTGTAATGTAGGGGAAAATATCCTTCTCAGACTTTTTGAATAGTGCACAGCCCTTTTTTGATTATGACCTTGCCAAAATCTAATGAAAAAGCTAAAGCAGAAATACATTTTTTTATAACTTAAGAAACATGGGAAATCTCTAATGTATGTAACTCATTTCAATGCTTGAAAATTATGCGAAAATTGCTTGACTGAGATGAAGACCTAAATCCTTGTGCTGAAAATTGGCAGTTCTTAAGAAAGGTGGGATTTTCAGCAAGGGTGGGAGTCAGGGTTTATGGAACATTTTACCACACATAGTTATTATTGCCCCAAGGGTCGCATTAATCTTACATTCCACAATAGAAAACTCAGTGAAGGCCATCTAATATGAAATATTGTTTTATGATCCACATATACATATAATAACATTTTCTTGTGATACTGGAGAATGTAACATATATTCAATGAAACTCCCATAGCTACAGATTTTAGCTTTGGACTTTTACATCCTGAGGGGTTCACTTAGGTTAAACATCCCTAATTAAACAGTCATTTGTCTGTATGTTGAGCACTGTCCAATAAAGTTTAATGCCTACGCTACATGCTTAAGTCTATAGGACATAAACCTTCTGTATCTTCAAATATACAAATATTAATTAAGGTTAAGTAAAAGGACAACCAAGAGCGACTTCTCTACTGCTTTACTAAAACCTCATTTATTTAAAGAAATTTACTGAAAAGCCCTGGAAATATGCTAGACAGTTGCCACCCGATGCAACCCTGAACAAACATTTTGATCAACCCTTGATCATTTTGATTCACCCCTGAACTGGGGTCTACAAAATATATAAAGATGGGATAGTATACATCCATTATAAAGTGCAACTAGTGACCAATTTAATATAGTATACATACAAAATAGAAGCCTAGTGCGCACCCCATTCAATTGCTTACATGTTTATTCCCTCTATGATGCTGCTTTAAAAAGCCATTCTCTTTGAATGAATGGCGTGCTTTTTAAAGCAGCATCAAATTGAATGAGGTGCGCACTAGGCTTCTATTTTGTATGTGAACTGGGGTCTACCAACATTGTTGAATGATTAATCTTGCCATATTTCTGAAGGATTTTAGTCACCGAGTATTGTTCTCCCCTGGCGGTGGGGATCTATGAATTGATTGCACTCTCTTCATACCACAATTGTCATTTGAATGATTGTGGAGCAATATTTGACAATTTTGCCTATGCTATGTGTACAGCTGTTAATCTAGCCAAACTGATTATTCAGTCTAACTTGTTGGATCATTTCACTTCTATGCATTTTATACAGCTACATGGTTCCACATGCAAGCAGTTAATGGTGTTAGAAGAAGTAGCATGAATGGATCTTCCTACATTCATGCCTAAAAGGTTTTGGCAATGACACAAATGTTTCATTCAGATTTACATGTTTCTTTGGAATACTGAATAACAATTATAAACATTTTATAAGTTTCAAAGGCTTTTATTGGGGGGGATCTAATTTATGCAGAGAGACACTTCTGAAATTCACTCTGACATGATGGATATCAGCTTTTAGGCCAGACTGATGGTTATAGTGCTTGGAGTTGATAGAGATCTGCTTGTTCCCCTGCTTTTTAAAAATGGTCAATGGGTTCTCAATGGGATTAAGATCTGTCCCTTTTACCTTGTCATATGGTGTACCATCATAAATAAAGGTCATGTCCACCTCCTGATAAAACTTTTTATATGTTATAGTGCTTGTTCCCCCAGCCCCAAACGCATTACTCTTACTTGCAGAAACTCCCCCGATCGTTACTTACCTTCCCTCTATCCTTCGCCGCATGTCCCGGCGCTCTGCTTGCATGAAACTACAAGTAGGAGGCTGGAATGGCAGCAGCGTCTGTTATTGGCTGAGAAGCAGCCAATCATGGACGCGGCTGCCTGCTGCTTAGAACGGCGGAGGATAGAGACAAGGTAAGTAACTATTGGGGGAGTTTCTGCAAATAAGAGTAATGCGTTTATAAAAATGGTTAAACCCTAGGGGGAAGGAGACCAAATCGGGAGGGAGAGGGAGGGGGGGTGAGGGCTGCAGGACGCATGCCAAAATTCTTCCGGTGGAGAGTCCTATATGGACTCTGCTATCATCCTGGTGGCCAGTTTTTCAGACTTTGGGGGGACATTACAGGAGAACCATTTGGAGCTGGGATGTAAGGAAATAATTTTTATGCACTACACAGTGGGGCCAGTATTGGGGGAAATTATAGTTTTGGGGGTGGACATGCCCTTTAAAAATACACAGATTATCACCAAATTGTCCCAGGATTGTTAGAATTGTTGCAGGGGGTTTTCAAATCATTCGATATTCATGGAAGAATTTTCAGCCTACTCTTTTAACCCCATGTATGGATTGTCTCGGGATGCTTCTTTGTGGGCTTCACTCTTTTTTGACTTTTGCACCATTTCATGAAAGTGAATGAAAGTAATGCAGAATTTTAGTTTGTTTGTGATGATGATCTTTGTTGTCCTTCTTGACACAAGGCCATTGTCCAAAAGGCTTTGCCTTATTGTGCCTGCAGATGCACTCACCCACCCATTGCCAACATTCAGCAAGTTCTGCACTGGTATCAACATAATTCTTTTGATGACCCCTTTGGAGGAGCTTTATTCCAGCAATTTCAGCAAATTGAACCTCTCATTGTGAATTTCCTGATAATCTAGTAAATGGGGCCATATATATAAACCCTTTTTAGCCATACTGTGGGTTAGTTAATTTACAATCGCGATTGTACATGTACGACTGAACGTTTGTTAATTAACAAATGTTTGATCGTAGAATACCGTGTGGCAGTAAACTACCACAATGGTATTCTATGGGGATCGAAAATCTACGATTTCGTTATACGATCGGTATCATGAATTTACGATCGTTAAACTGATTGTTAATCTCTGATTGCTTTAACGATCGTAGATTTACAATACCGATCGTTAAAGGCGATGTATTGCTAAAAAGCGATACCACGGCTTTATAAATATGGCCCAGGATTCTGAGAAATAACCAGATTTTTGTTTAAAGGGTATACAAGCAATTTAAAGCAGGGATGGGCAACCAGTAGATCTCTAGATGTTTAAAAATGACAACTCCCAGCATTCCCTGACCATAAAGCTTGAAGGGGAATGGTGGTTATAGTTTTCACACATCTGGAGATCTACTGGTTGCCTTTCCCTGCTTTATAGTGTACTGAAAGTTATTAGTATTAATATTATACATAAAGCTTAAGTTAAATGTTTTTGCCCTTCTCTAGATCAAAACTGAGGAAGGCATCACGAGTAGGGTAAAAAATTTGGACTAGAGGGACGTGTAATTTTATTCAACCTACAAAACTACATTAGTAATTCGATAAATGGCTGCAAACCCTGGACTAGCCAAACACAGCTATGCAAATGTTATATTAATCACCCATACTGGGAAAATTAGTTGAGATTTAAAGGGTAACTGTGGTATCCAATTCTTCCAAACTAGTAAGGGTTATATATACCTTCAAAATAAAAACTAAATCACATCTCTAGATAAAATTTGTGAAAAGTTATTGCTGGAGAAGCTCAGCAATATTACTTCCTGCTTGAACACTTTTTTTCACCTGTTTTCTGCCATGTTACCAGCTTGTAGTCATGTGACCAGCCTCAGCCTGCATTAATAGGCTCTCCTTCGCAACTGTCAATTTTTCCCCCCAGGTACTTCCTGATTTCCCTAGCATTGTTCTTACTGAGCATGCTTCTCCCCCGGGGCAGATGGGGGGGGGGGGGGGCAGAGGTCAGGTGATGTCACTCAATCCTGGAAGCAGGAAGTTTGAACATTCACCCCAATATAAATTCTCACAGGCTCCAGACAGATGTGATTGTTAGCTCATTTTAAAGGAAATACTGCAGGCTTTCATTTAATCCTAACTTGTTTGGAGACCACAGTTGCCCTTTAATGAAATAATCATAATATAAAAGCTTATCAATAAGTCACATGTTTTGATAATGGCCTTGCACTGGTCATGTTCCATTATAGAGTTTTCCATATGGACTGACTGTGGTGTCACTGACAGAAAATATTTTTGTGCTTCTGAGTACAAAGAAACTAAAAATCCCATCAAATTTATCAGAGTGCGAGATAAACAAAAGTATTTTATTAATTGCTGCTTTTCAAAATATCATACTGTTCCCCGAATTGTGACTAGCGTGCCGCACTGATTGTATTTGCATCCTATTCATAAAGATGACATTTAATGTGAATGAAATAATGATAACTTCATTTTGTAGTTAACTACTGTATATGAAGTATGAGTGCCACCTAGCTTTCAGATAGACATATAGATTAGACAGAAAGAGGCAGTAGAGTTGTAAATTTAAAAACACAGGAATGACGAGACAGAAATTAGTTTATGAAGTATGCTTCCTTCTGGAGAAGTTTGCAAACCGTTAAGATCTATTATCTATCTATCTATCTATCTATCTATCTATCTATCTCTCTTTCTCTATCTATATATTTCTCTATCTCTCTCTATCTATCTATCTATCTCTTTCTCTCTCTATCTATTTCTATCTATCTATCTATCTATCTATCTATCTATCTCTATATATTTCTCTATCTCTCTCTATCTATTTCTCTATCTCTCTCTCTCTCTCTCTCTCTCTCTCTCTCTATCTATCTATCTGACTGGTTCATGACTGGTTTCAAATTCCACTTCCTATTATGTGGATAACAGATTACTTTTTATTATGATGACTATCACATTTGGAAAATTAGTTCTTCTGAAATCCCTTATTGTGGCCTAATTTGGAAAGAGATTCAACAATGAGAATTCCATTAACATTATGAAATCCTCTGTGTAAATGGCAAAACCCTTTTCTTTCTGTCCTTCAGGATTTTTCTTTATTTCCTGCGTCCAAAGTTTAAAACATTCATTAGCAAAATTTTAATAGTGAACTCAAATACCGTATATGAAATTCATATGTATACACATATCTAAATAAATAAACAGAAAATATGGAAATCTTCATAAAGATCATACTTAGGTTTTTAGATATGACAGCAACAAACAACGTTATCTGAGACAATATTCTATAGCTTGATATTTCCCAGCTCTTTAGTTAAATAAACAAATTGGGGGGTTGATCTGTTGGAAAATGCAGAACACTGTATAAATAAATATGTAAATCCATCACTCATCAGCTCCTAATAAATCTGTTATAATCTTACTCAAATGAGAATTGCTCTAAAACCATTGACCCAAGCCAAGAAAAGGCACAATGTATACATGACTATGGATAGGAAATACAGGATGTGTTGTTTGTATCAATTATGTTCTATGATAGACAAAAAAAACATGAGCACTGAGGGGCTCTGGACGAATCTCTCCTAATTAATTCACCAGAGGCTGTGCAGCTCTGGGTAAATCTGATTCCATGTAAGTATTTAATGCCAGCTATTAGCTGTAAATTACCTACAATTCATTATTCCTGAAAGGATTTTAAAATTTTTGAATTTTATTAGTTTCAAACTCCTCATTTTCAAGATTAAAATAACTGCCAATGTTTAAACTACCATTTTTCATTACATTGTAAAACAATCATTCTCAAACCCTAAAACTATTTTGTGTCAGCCAACTGGAATTTTATTAAAGGGTAACTGTGGTCGAAAAATGACTTAAAAAATGACGGTAAATTGACAGGAATTGCCTCCCCGATTATTTTTGCAATTTACTTTTATAACTATTTTCACATAGTTTTAAAGATATTTACATTTTTATGTGTGAAACCATCTGACAATCCCTCTTTCCTGTGTCTCCTCCTCCATTAAAAAAAGACAAAAAGTGACACACCTTACACACTCCTGCTGGGCTGTGATGTTATCTCCCCCCTTCTCCACTTCAGTCACTGTAACTCAATCTCTTCCTGGTTTCTTCTGCTTTCTCCTGCACTGAGCATGTGCCAACTGAAGATCAGATTGAGGAACTAGTGACAGCAGATTCAGAACCTCCTACCCGCTGACTTTCTGAGCAGTGATTTCTTCATATCTTGTGCCGTGCAGCACGTAGAGATGTGGTTGGTGGCTCATTTTAAATGTAAGACTTTAAAATCAACTTGTTTGGAAACCACATTTAAATAACTTGCTGAAATAACTATATACAATAACTGAATTATATACAAACAATGATCTGTAACCCAAGACTATTGCTTAGTTAGGAAAGAGGTAATATGCACAAATAAATTTTTACTGGGTATTCTCTGGCAGCATGCTAAAATATTTATTACGAACATTTTAATGAACTCAAATATATTCATGTGTTCCTCAGTGTAAATTAATCCAGTTTTTATTTAAGCTCAGGTGGTCTATTGCCATATTTAAATATCTCTGAAGCCTAGTGGGAAAAGAGGCTTGGCCCAAGCATCCCACTAAAGAATAAAGTTGGAGCAGTAAATTAGCAGCTTTATGTTTGGGGTCTGCATCGTTCATTTTTGTTTTGAATATGACAAGCAGGTAACCACCAGGGCCCTCAATATCAAGCTTTCTAGGTTAAAAGATGAGACAATAGTCCATCAAGTTTAACCCTTGCAAGGATCCTGCTTCTCCATCTTTGGAGGGCAATATAAAAATGCTTCTGCTGTATAATATAATGATATTAAATAAATTAGAAATCATTATATTGAATAATACCAATTATACTGTAGCTGCAAGATAAATTATACTGCAACTGTAGGCTGATAAATAATGTAGCAAATTTCATTGAATATAATATCCCAGTAAAGGTAAAAAGATAACCTGGGCAAGATTGGCCCACCAGGATAACAGTAAAAGACCCCATGTTTTCACCTATGAAAATAGAAAAAAAATGTTAAAACTGAAACTATTAGGAAGATTTACCCAGAGCATCTATGGGTAAATTAAATCCAGCTATTAGCTGGCGTTAAATATTCACAGACCAAGAGCTGCACGGCCGCTGATGAATATGCTGCAACAGCTGAGCAAATGTCTTTTGCAACAGTGGTTAGCACTGATGCCTTGCAGCGCTGGAGTCCTGAGTTCAATTCCACCCTTGGACACATTTGCAAGGAGTTTGTATGTTCTCCCTATGCTTGCGTGGGTTTCAATCATACAATTATAAAGACATACTGATAGGTTGTATGCATCAAATAAATGTGCTTAGATTGTAAGCTCTAAAGAGCTACAGAAGATATAAATATATACTATATAAATCCACAATAATAATAATCACACAGCCGCCGCAAAAAAAGGGTTAAAGGGCAAGTCCAGCCCCAAGATGAAAACTCACATACAGGTAAATTACCACCCAAAACCCTAAATGGTAATAGTTTGAAATCTGAAATATGTAAGTGTAACCTGAAATCCTGCACAATGTCCTGTTTCCCCTGTTTCTGCTTCCTGGTTCTTCCAGTTAGCAGCTGTCAGTTATGGATTTGACAGTTGACATCACAGCCAATGACTGAATGTTAATTCCCTGTCTGCCTCTTCTGAGCATGCCCAGGCTCCGTACAGGTTCAGTACAGGTTTCTAAATTACTCAGTTTCCATGAGGCATCTAGAAGCATAGCAGACATACAGTAATGAATTCACAGGACAAACTATGATATATCAACATATCATCATATTTTAAAGAGGCCATTGTTTCTAAAAGATGTTCTTATGAGGGTGAAGTTGTCCTTTAAAGTCATGATAACCGATATTGAATTGGCTAGTGTGACTAACCCTGCTTCCATTCATAGTGATCAGTGGGGAAGACTAGAGATGGCCAACCTTCATGAAGTTCAGTCTGTTTTTGAACTTCAGTAAAAGTTTGAAAGGTCGAATTCAGACCCATTAAAGTCAAAGGGGGACTGATAGTTTGAAAAGTCCGGATGATTTACAGATAAACTAACAATGGTAACTTACTGTAAATGGCTGTGGCACCTGGGAACTGGTCTGGGGAACATGTCACTATCACAGAAACTTTTTTAAAACACTTCGTAAACACGAGCGGGCAATTGTTGGGTTTTGCGCAAGCTACATTTAAGGGTTACGGCTAATTTGAGGGTTACCGAACGATACATTCGAGGGTTACCGAAAAGAGAACCATAAATTTGAGGATTATCGAAATCTAATGCTACTTTTGAGGATTATCCAAAATGAACTATACTTACGAGGGTTGGCGAACGATACATTCTAGGATTACCGAAAACGATCCATACATTCGAGGGTTACCAAAAACGAATAATACTTTCGAGGGTTACCGAAAATGGAAGGCTACATTCGAGTGTTAGCAGACGATCCATTCTAGGGTTAGCGAAAATGATCCATACATTCGAGGGTTACTGAAAACGAACTGTACTTTCGAGGGTTACCAAAAACAAATGATACATTCTAAGGTTAGCGAACAGCCCGTAAATATGTTAATTATCACATTTTTGATAATTACCGTAAATACAGCCGCGAGTCTAGAAAGTCCAAGAAATCCGGGTGCGGGATAGTTCGAGAAATCCGATTCCGCTCGGACTTGTTAAGTTCGTCTCGAACTCGGGTTCAAGTTCTAGTCCATCTCTAGTGAAGATCCCTAATTGTGTCTTAAGATAACTCTGGAGGGAGAAACCAAAGCTGATATATAGCCATGTTTTTTGTACCTAAACATCTGTATAGATTTTTTTTTTTTTTACATGGAAAGCATTTTAAATTCATTTGTATGTAGCAGATACTTACGCCAACAATAAACATAAGAACATGATAGTCTTATATAAAGTGCATTCTGTAGACAATGCAATTTATTCTGTTTTCATTACAGACCAGTGACTACTTAGCACATTAATTAGGCAAATCTGTAAGATTAACATTGTGTTTTGCAAGATGAGAGTCCTTTAGTTGCCATTTTGAAATTTCCATGCAGATTTGAATGTATAAAGCCTAGGTCATTGGAGTGTGGCAGTAATTGCAGTCATCCCTCAAGTTCTTCTCTGCTCCATAAAATTTATCTAGAGCTAAGCAAGAGTGACTATTTGATTATTTGAACAAGAAAACAATAATGGATATTCCAAATGTGTGACCTTGTTGTTTAAGTTTTGCTCTGAAACACATGACTATGATCTCTCAACTATGATCTCTCATATATATATCTTTCCTAATCATGCGTAGTGAAAATAATTTGTAGAAATGTTAACAGTGATCAAAAGAAGGGAAAAGCTACATTAAAAATTATTTGTTAAAGGGTCAAATATTTTGCCACTATAGGGTACTACTGTAAGTGTTGGTAATAAATTGCCATGTTGCTGCAGTATACCAAACTCAATAGACACTTTGGTGCCTGTTAGATGAGGAATAGTTTACCATTTAATTGTCCCTTAAAAATGCTTTTACATTGCAAATTTCAAAATACAGTACATTGCTAATTAGCATTTATAGCAAATTCTTCTAGGATGTTAGCTTTGCTCTAATGATGGCCATAGATGTAGCAATACTATTATAGTGTATGGTGCAGGCCTGGCAGATCGAATCAGCCCAATTTCAGGTGGCCGGAAACTTTGTCCAATCTAAATTACGGTCTGCGTCTACCATAAGTAAAGGTTGGTTATGCTACAGAACAAACAATAATGTGTTTCAATACATCTTCAAGGAAATGGTGAATTGGTATGTCTTGTTTTTGTAGCCATATATATCTTTCAATTAAAATACAACCTTAAGGCCAAAAGCCTAAAAATGTGCATGCTTTTTTAAAATTGTTATTCTACACAGTGTTTATTTAACAATAGTTTATTCAAAATGTCATGTTATGTCAATGAGAGAAACCTTCTGTTTATTATGTCTACCAGGCTGATCATAACGATCCTTGATGTGTAATGATATTTTTAATAGTCACTGTTGCATACTCCACTGTTTGGACTGAGAGTTTTGTGGAACCTGATACAGTCTGTGACCTTTTACCATTAAAGTAAAAGAGATATTCTCTCAACAAGAAGTGCCCATTATCTTCAGAAGAGAGAAAAGGTGACACTGAAACAATCCTGCTGGTCCTCTGCTGGACTCTTCCCATACAAGTCTGGTCATTTCCCACGCTGTGCAGCAATATCCTAGAAAGAGAGCTTACCAGAAAGCTGAAATGTTGTGACTTCCTTATCCACACCTTGTCACTGTGCCACTGAGTGACAAAACAGCTTGTGAATGGCCCGTTATCTTTGTAAAAATGCAGTGTCAACATGTTACTAAATTTCAGGCTTTGGCAGCCATTCTAGAAAGGTGATATACCTAACCAAACTTTTATGACACTAGCATTTGTGAACATTTGTGTTCTAGAACTGGTGGTTTTACATTTTTTAAAAATGTAATTTAGGAAGATCAGAATTAAAAATGAATATTGATGTTTTTTAATTATGACACTAAATATTTCAACACAAAGCCTTTGGTTTTCTTAAAGAAATACTATATCATAATAGAAGAATGAAAGGAAAGCAATGCTTAATCGGGAAATTACGACAGCGGTACGATTGTTGTAAAAGAATCGTAAATTGGCAATTGTTTAAGCTAATCGCTAATAAGCCACCATATTGAGCCTTTATAAATATGGCCCTAGGTTGGATGTTGGAATAAAGAGACTCAACATCAAATGTAACCATTAACTGAGCTCCTTAAGTGGCCATACATCTGTGCGATATTACTTACCCGACCGAGCGCTCACGTGACTTTCATCGATCCTGCTGGAACCGCCCCTCCCGATCTTATATTCAACCGAAATGCGATTGCAAAATTCCATTCATTTGCGATCGCATATCGGTCGAATATAAGATCGGGGGGGCGGTTCCGGCAGGATCGATGAACATCACGTGAACGCTCGGTCGGGTAAGTAATTCGCACGATGTATGGCCATCTTCACAGTTGCATGTCTTGGAATTTATTAGGGGAGAATTATATATGACTACTTTCTGCTCCTCCCTCTTTTTTATCCTATCTGGGTGGAGTACAAGTTCCCAGAAGGCTTGGTCAAACCTTCAATGTAACACACAATATAATATAATGGCTGTTGTACATCCATATTAAAGTGCAACATGACCAACATGAGTTAGGTCATGTGCTCATTTAAGCAAAGTACTTTAAACTAGAGAGTCCGCTCAAGCATCCAGGCCACAAGGAGAAGCTGTCAGCTCATGCAGCCAAAAGGCAAGTACCAGTAGGGTAGGACCCAGTTAAAGAAAGCAACCTTGACATGGTGACTGGGCTTAAAATAATTGGCCAATTTATTGAACTAATTGCTTGTATTTATCCAGGGTTTAGCAGACTGTTTGTAGTCGCAGCCTTATGGAGGTAGCCAATATGCAATTAGAATTGTTTGTGCACTAGAATTCTTTTTTTTGTATGTTGACAGGTGGTCTTTTAACTGCATGGTGGTAAATTCCCTCTCCCAATGCTGCCTCATAGGGATTACTGAGCATGCTTGCCCTCACAAAGGTTCTGACGGGATGGGGGACTGAGTTTAAGGGCATGTCAACCCCTTTTTATTAATTTTGGTATTATACTGTTGGGGCTCCCTACCCCAGCCCAACCGCTATATTAGTTTTAAAAAACTCCCCCAACTCTACTTACCTTATCTCTTTCCTCCGCGTACTGTCCGTCCTCTGCTTGCATGAAACTGCAAGCAGGGGTCCAGGCCGACAGCCGCGTCTGTGATTGGCTGAGAGGCAGTCAATCACGGACGCAGCTTCGGCTATCCAGAACGCCGGGGGAAAGAGGTAAGGTAAGTAGAGTTTGGGGAGTTTCTAATATAGTGGTGGGGGAGGAAGCCCTACAATAAAAGTTTAATTTAGGGGGAGGGAGAGCAAAAACAGGATGGAGGGGGGGCTGCAATGCGCATGGCTCCTGGTGGCCAGTTTTTGGAACTTTGGAGGCATAGCAGGGCAGCCATTTGGAGCAGAATGTAAAGTAAGGATTTTATTACACTATAGAGCGTGGCCAGTAGTGGGTTAACTTATAGTTTTGGGGGTGGACATGCCCTTCAAACCAAACAGTACTGGATTGAAGTCATGCAACAATCAGAATAACTGCTGCTTACATGTATTCATTTATAGATTGAAATGAGGCAAAGTAATTTTGTCAGTGTCCAGTTCCTTTAATGAAGAGAGCTTGAAAACTATAAGTTACGGCTAGAAAGCAATCAGTTCTGCATGAATATAATTCTCCTTTAATGAAATCCATGATGTCTTTAGTAAAAGATCCCCACATGGTCCCATATTGTTGTAAAAAGTGGTAAATTTCATGACACTTAGGTACCAATAAGTAAAAAGTATGTGTGTATATATATATATATATATATATATATATATATATATATATATATATACACACAAGAAACCGGAAAATAGTGTGCTTCCAATCTGGATCCCAAGGTATATAACAATA
The DNA here is from genome assembly GCA_019447015.1 of Hymenochirus boettgeri. Lineage (NCBI taxonomy): Eukaryota > Metazoa > Chordata > Amphibia > Anura > Pipidae > Hymenochirus > Hymenochirus boettgeri. Next base: position 89,863,941 of record CM033473.1, read on the forward strand.
CAGTATAACTTGGAGCACTCACAGTTGTTGGTGGTGAAACAAAAATACATTTTTTTCATGTGCGCAATACCAACGTTTTGGTCTGGTTCTAAAAAGACCTTTATCAAGCCAATATATATATATATATATTATATATATTATATATATTATATATATATCCATAGAATCCAGTAAAGAGCACTCAAAGGGACTCCAAAGCAAACAAATCCAAAGGGATGGCCGGAAGGGAGCAGTGAAGATGGCCATACATCTGTGCGATATTACTTACCCGACCGAGCGCTCACGTGACGTTCATCGATCCTGCTGGAACCGCCCCTCCCGATCTTATATTCAACCGAAATGCGATTGCAAAATTCCATTCATTTTGCGATCGCATATCGGTCGAATATAAGATCGGGGAGGGCGGTTCCGGCAGGATCGATGAACATCACGTGAACGCTCGGTCGGGTAAGTAATTCGCACGATGTATGGCCATCTTCACAGTTGCATGTCTTGGAATTTATTAGGGGAGAATTATATATGACTACTTTCTGCTCCTCCCTCTTTTTTATCCTATCTGGGTGGAGTACAAGTTCCCAGAAGGCTTGGTCAAACCTTCAATGTAACACACAATATAATATAATGGCTGTTGTACATCCATATTAAAGTGCAACATGACCAACATGAGTTAGGTCATGTGCTCATTTAAGCAAAGTACTTTAAACTAGAGAGTCCGCTCAAGCATCCAGGCCACAAGGAGAAGCTGTCAGCTCATGCAGCCAAAAGGCAAGTACCAGTAGGGTAGGACCCAGTTAAAGAAAGCAACCTTGACATGGTGACTGGGCTTAAAATAATTGGCCAATTTATTGAACTAATTGCTTGTATTTATCCAGGGTTTAGCAGACTGTTTGTAGTCGCAGCCTTATGGAGGTAGCCAATATGCAATTAGAATTGTTTGTGCACTAGAATTCTTTTTTTTTGTATGTTGACAGGTGGTCTTTGAACTGCATGGTGGTAAATTCCCTCTCCCAATGCTGCCTCATAGGGATCTGAGCATGCTTGCCCTCACAAAGGTTCTGAGGGATGGGGACTGAGTTTAAGGGCATGTCAACCCCTTTTTATTAATTTTGGTATTATACTGTTGGGGCTCCCTACCCCAGCCCCAACCGCTATATTAGTTTTTACAGAAACTCCCCCAACTCTACTTACCTTATCTCTTTCCTCCAGCGTACTGTCCAGTCCTCTGCTTGCATGAAACTGCAAACAGGGGTCCAGGCCGACAGCCGCGTCTGTGATTGGCTGAGAGGCAGTCAATCACGGACGCAGCTTCCGGCTATCCAGAACGCCGGGTGAAAGAGGTAAGGTAAGTAGAGTTTGGGGGAGTTTCTAATATAGTGGTGGGGGAGGAAGCCCTACAATAAAAGTTTAATTTAGGGGGAGGGAGAGCAAAAACAGGATGGAGGGGGGGCTGCAATGCGCATGGCTCCTGGTGGCCAGTTTTTGGAACTTTGGAGGCATAGCAGGGCAGCCATTTGGAGCAGAATGTAAAGTAAGGATTTTATTACACTATAGAGCGTGGCCAGTAGTGGGTTAACTTATAGTTTTGGGGGTGGACATGCCCTTCAAACCAAACAGTACTGGATTGAAGTCATGCAACAATCAGAATAACTGCTGCTTACATGTATTCATTTATAGATTGAAATGAGGCAAAGTAATTTTGTCAGTGTCCAGTTCCTTTAATGAAGAGAGCTTGAAAACTATAAGTTACGGCTAGAAAGCAATCAGTTCTGCATGAATATAATTCTCCTTTAATGAAATCCATGATGTCTTTAGTAAAAGATCCCCACATGGTCCCATATTGTTGTAAAAAGTGGTAAATTTCATGACACTTAGGTACCAATAAGTAAAAAGTATGTGTGTATATATATATATATATATATATATATATATATATATATATATATATACACACAAGAAACCGAAAATAGTGTGCTTCCAATCTGGATCCCAAGGTATATAACAATACAGTATAACTTGGAGCACTCACAGTTGTTGTGGTGAAACAAAAATACATTTTTTTCATGTGCGCAATACCAACGTTTTGGTCTGGTTCTAAAAAGACCTTTATCAAGCCATATATATATATATATATATATATATATTATATATATTATATATATATCCATAGAATCCAGTAAAGAGCACTCAAAGGGACTTCCAAAGCAAACAAATCCAAAGGGATGGCCGGAAGGGAGCACCATTCATTTTGCGATCGCATATCGGTCGAATATAAGATCGGGAGGGGCGGTTCCGGCAGGATCGATGAACATCACGTGAACGCTCGGTCGGGTAAGTAATATCGCACAGATGTATGGCCATCTTCACAGTTGCATGTCTTGGAATTTATTAGGGGAGAATTATATATGACTACTTTCTGGCTCCTCCCTCTGTTATTATCCTATCTGGGTGGAGTACAAGTTCCCAGAAGGCTTGGTCAAACCTTCAATGTAACACACAATATATATAGAATAGGGCTGTTGTACATCCATATTAAAGTGCAACATGACCAACATGAGTTAGGTCATGTGCTCATTTAAGCAAAGTACTTTAAACTAGAGAGTCCGCTTCAAGCATCCAGGCCACAAAGGAGAAGCTGTCAGCTCATGCAGCCAAAAAGGCAAGTACCAGTAGGGTAGGACCCAGTTAAAGAAAGCAACCTTGACATGGTGACTGGGCTGAGGCAGTCAATCACGGACGCAGCTTCCGGCTATCCAGAACGCCGGGGGAAAGAGGTAAGGTAAGTAGAGTTTGGGGGAGTTTCTAATATAGTGGTTGGGGGAGGAAGCCCTACAATAAAAGTTTAATGTTAGGGGGAGGGAGAGCAAAACAGGATGGAGGGGGGGCTGCAATGCGCATGGCTCCTGGTGGCCAGTTTTTGGAACTTTGGAGGGCATAGCAGGGCAGCCATTTGGAGCAGAGATGTAAAGTAAGGATTTTATTACACTATAGAGCGTGGCCAGTAGTGGGTTAACTTATAGTTTTGGGGGTGGACATGCCCTTCAACCAAAACAAGTACTGGATTGAAGTCATGCAACAATCAGAATAACTGCTGCTTACATGTATTCATTTATAGATTGAAATGAGGCAAAGTAATTTTGTCAGTGTCCAGTTCCTTTAATGAAGGAGAAGCTTGAAAACTATAAGTTACTGCTAGAAAGCAATCAGTTACTGCATGAATATAATTCTCCTTTAATGAAATCCATGATGTCTTTAGTAAAAGATTCCCACATGGTCCCATATTGTTGTAAAAAGTGGTAAATTTTCATGACACTTAGGTACCAAGTAAAGTAAAAGTATGTGTGTGTATTGAGACTGGAATACCCACAGCTTAAGGCAATCAAAAGAAATCAGAGCTAATTAGGTCTGTTACAGCTGAATGCAATCAGAGTTTATTCATTCCTATCTAGGTAAACTCCTATCGGTCCTGCACGTCTGTACCTAATTTTGTGTCTGTCTCTATAAACTGTGTGAGGAGAGACAGTACAGTTCAAAAAAGCAAAACAATGAAAGGGAACAAGAAGAAGCAGAATTGTAACTTGGCTCTTTCAAACCAAATGAATTACTTTCAGACATGTTTGTAAGCAACCAGGCACAGTTCTAAATATAGGGATAGATTCCTTTGCTCCAGCTGTCAGTTGTGTTTTATGGATGTGGAACTTAGATTATTTTTCTAATTAATTTGACTTGAAAAAGCCAAATTACTGTTCTGTCTATTTCTTCTTCTTCTTCTTTTTCCGTTTTATTCTTCCGCTTTTTTGGACTGTATCTCCTCCCACAGTTTTTGAGCTAGAGACATGGAATTCGGTACAGACGTGTGGGGCATATAGGAGAAGTGTGCTATCTTCTAGCTAAGGAATCCGCGGAAGCGTTACGGTGTTATCGGCGAATTTCCGGACATTTTTTCCCATAGACTATAATGGTAACAATCCTCAAATGTGGATATTTCATGGTCATAAATACAAATGGTGATACTCCCAACCCCCACACAGACCCAGGTACACCCACCTACTGACCTACCTTTCCATTCCCATGGAAGCCATATTTAAAGGGTAACTAAAGTCAAAAAAACTAATTTAGATTTATCCTCAATAAAAAATAGTTTTATGGTTGTAAACACAAAAAAGACATACCCCTCAACCAGACCCAGGTACACACACCTACTGATCTACTTATCCATTACAGTGGCAGCCATACTTAAAGGGTAACTAAAGTTAAAAAACTAATTTAGATTTATCCTCAATAAAAAATAGTTTTATGGTTGTAAACACAAAAAAGACATACCCCTCAACCAGACCCAGGTACACACACCTACTGATCTACTTATCCATTACTGTGGAAGCCATACTTAAAGGGTAACTAAAGTTAAAAAAACTAATTTAGATTTATCCTCAATAAAAAATAGTTTTATGGTTGTAAACACAAAAAAGACATACCCTTCAACCAGACCCAGGTACACACACCTACTGATCTACTTATCCATTACTGTGGAAGCCATACTTTAAAGGGTAACTAAAGTCAAAAAAGCAAATTTTGATCAATAATCAAAAAACTTTGTTTTTTTAACCCCCAACGTGATACAGGTATACACAGATACTGACCTACCTCTCCATTACTGTTGCAGCCATACTTAAAGGCTAACTAAAGTCAAAAAAACTAATTTTGACCAATCATCAAAAAAGTTTTTTTTTAACTCTCAACCCAACACGGGTACACACACCTACTGATCTACTTATCCATTACTATGGCAGCCACACATAAAGGGTAACTAAAGTAAAAAAAAACTCATTTTGACCAATCATCAAAAAAGTTAGTATTTTATCCCCCAACCTGATATGAATACACACACACCAACTGACCTACCTTTAATGCATGTGACATAATGCATGTGACATAATGCATGAGTTTTAAAATCTGCAGCACAAACACACAAATTCCCTTCCAAAATGCAGTCTTTCAAGCCAAATTCAAAGTTTATACTTAAACTTTCCCTTTCTAGTTGATATCTAATGCTTCACTCCATTGTAAACTATTAGCATGAAAAAAATCATTACCAGAAATCTATTGTCAGGCTTTCTGCTAATGATTGTTTTCATTAGTACGTTGCTTATTTTTGCTGTGAATTTTGTGTATCTATAATTACACACTATAGCACTACAACTTAATATGCCTGATCAAATAAACTAATTGGACTAATAATATATTAAATGGACACTAAACCAATATTATTAAGAAAGTGTCTGGGCAATCTGCATTTCACAGGGAGAGCATATTCCGACGTAGATAATAGATGCAATAGAGTTATAAATACTGTATATAAAATTGTTATAGGATGTCTAACAAGAGTTAGTGAAAATGTTAAAATTTATTGTACAGCATTCACATTTAGAGAATGTAAACAAAAATGAATTGTTAGTTCCCTGTGGCCTTACGGTTTGAGGAAACTGGTTGCATAAAGACTTTGTGTGAGTTTATTTATAGTTCCCTGGCTGAAGCCTCTTAGTAGAAGAGAAGACAGGCGCATGAGACAGAGTTCACACTGCAACTTGCTGACAGATTGTTCATGTCCAAATAAGAGAGCCTTGTGTGGATTTCTTTACAATCCAAATTGCTTTGATATTTTCACGCAGTAATATGCTGGCATGTTAATGTAAAGCAAGAAAGAGAGTGAAGACACAGACTTGGCTGCAGACAAACTTCCCTTCTTTCTTCTCTTAAAAGTTTTGGAACTTCTGCTTTTATTTATTTTCTTTTTATTGTACTAAACGTACACGGAAGGCACCATGCCCTCTGAAATCATTGAACAGTTTGCAGAGAAAACAGAGTCTGGGTCTGCCCCAACCAGCAGTGCCACAGAGACAGCCCCAGGGAGTGGCATTTATTCTGCCATACTTAGCCGGAATTTGCCAATTATTGGGGGACCTGGAAAATCCTTCGAGGAGTTGAAAAAAAAAATGCTTAGACAGAAAGTTTTTTTTTCAAGATCGAGAGTTTCCCCCGGATGACAGTTCTCTGTTCTACAGCCAAACCCTTCCCATCAAGTTTGAGTGGAAAAGGCCTCCAGTAAGTAGATGGAATTTGTTTTATTTGTGCATGGTTATGCTTCTTATTAGAGAAACGGTTGCTAGAGAAACAATTAGGTCTATCTTTCCGATAGTGAACAGAGTAGACTATTAAACTTGGATGTAGTTGTAAATATTGTTGCTGTTCAGAAACACACAGATATTTTACTACAAAAAAGTGTTCTTATGATTTTTGGTCAGTGTATGTTGAATGATTGTCCGTTTGACATTTGTATTCTATTTACCAGGAGATGTGTATGCTTATAAACTGTAGTTTCACTATAGTGATCTCTGTGTTATTGGTATTCTTTATTAGGTATAAAGTGGCTGGAAGGTACTAGGTAGATTCTTACAGCAGTATCACCTTTTCATTGTTTCCTCTTTGAACTTGATACACGATGGTGTATGAACAGTCGAGTATTGGTAACTGTATGGACCTTTGGTTTGTTCTGCAAAGTGCTACTAACATTTGATTGCTATTAATGTCTAGATGGTTTCATTGGTAAATTCTGAATTTCCTAATAACAGAATTTGATTTTTGCAACAACTAAAAGTGCATCATTCACAGATCATAGTGCACCTGTGGGAAATATACTAAACAGAATTATTTTCAATAGAGACCTAAGATGTTTGTGTGTCTGCTGCATTCGCCTGACAGGAAATGTGTATTTCTAAAGTCTTGTTACTAAAAAATTTTTTTTTTTAAAAAAAGGAATAATCGAGTTTGGGGAAAATAAAGGCTTCTTATGCGTGATTTCCCCCAATGCCTTAAAACCGTAGCTCCAGGGTAACACACTGAACACAAGGGCTGTAATTACAATGTTGACCCTATTAGCCACAGTGCTGGTTCCTTCATCAGACTGACAAAAATAGACCAAGACACATCAATCTCCATCTGACACAGGTACCAGCATTCTATGGTGACACTATGTTAAGGATACACAATAAATGCACCAGATCAGGAATGGACTATGCACACCAGACTTAATTGCAACTGGTGTTTATTAATAAATCAAACACTGAATGACGTTTCGGTGCAGTGACCCTTCCTCAGACACATACCTGGTAATAATTTTTTCTAAAAAATAAACTTAATAAAAATAAATCAATTGAATGAATTGATATAAAAATCAATAAATTGATATAAAGTTATTTTGGGGTACAGGTCTAGTATTGAGGGGCCAGTCAGGGGCAGCCAACGGGCTGCACGTAGCCCCCGGGCCTAACTTTGCCTAGGTCTGAACTAACAAATAAGTTTGTACACTTATGAATTGCGCTTAGCAGTTATTTTATTTTTTACCTTGGTTCTGTGCTGCCAACTGGGAAAAATGTTAACCATGGGTTAGCAAGCCCCTGGCCATACTGTTAGTCAGGGTCACAGACACGGTCATTATTGACCAGTACAACCCATGAAGTTAGGGGACTGGAGATAAGAAAGAGCCTGGGTTTCCAAAAAATGAGAAAATGCTCAGATCAGGAGCCTTCGGTTCATTATTTATATCCCTTTTCAGAAACAACTTTTCACGTAGTGTATTAATTAATTGTGTGGTGTGGTGCATTGTGCTGCGGTCTGTATACCAATTAGATGAATCTAGTTGTAGCCGAAGCTTGAATGCCGTACCTCTGGTTCCCTAGAGGGCATGTAACAGCTCCAATAACCACACCCATCTCAAAGATGTATCCACTAGCTGTGACTCCAACTTAATTCATTTTAACCTTTATAACTAGCAATATTAAACTCAACCACTATTTAAGGGAGGGAGGGAAGAACTTGCATCTCTCTCGCAGGTTAACCAAAATGGCATCTTAGGCCACATGGGGCTGGCTTAAATAGCCTACATGACGTAAGCGCCCACTGCCTCACCCGGTTTCCACTATCCTACGAAATATGATGCGGCCAATCACCATTTGCATTCTGATGCGGACTACACCTCCCTGCATTCCTAATGAGATTCCCCCCACCCATAGTCAGACGCCTCACCCCCTTACCCGGACCGAAACTTCTAAGATCCCATGTGGTGCACCTGTCCCCTAAAGTGACTATATATAAACGTTTAAGTGCTGAAATGGATCGCTACAGGGAATACAGGGAATCACTAATATTTTTGTGATTTAAAGCTTCAACCCTGGTAGTGGTAATAAAATGTAAACAGGTGAAAGTTCTGCTACTGAAATATCTTATTAAGCAATGGTAAGTTCAGTGTAACATAGTGGATTTTTTCTGGTTTACAAACGTTATTAAGCCATTACACTGGAGAACCTTGCCTTGCCAATTTAGAAATTCTAGCCTAGGTCAAAGAATAGAAAAGAAGGACCATTCCAGGGACCCTTGTATTATTATAGTGTGTATGCTACTGCAGATAATACTGCTGAAAATGTAAGGGTTTCAGATAAATAAGCCTTCCAACCACGTCATGGTAACCTCATCTTGGAAGATTATAACCAACAGGAGGAAATATAACTTTTTGGAAAGCTGGCAACAAAAAGCTGCCCAGTGAATTTTCATTGTGTGCTTTGCTGTTATTAAAGAATGGGAGGTAGGACTCTCTCATTGACTTATACCTGCACGTAAAACATTCTTTAAAGATTTTATTTTTCAGTTCAGTGCCTAAAACAAGAAGTTCAACAATATAAAGTTTGGGTATTTGTATTTTATATGGGGTTGCCTACAAATAAGTAAAATTTATAAATTAAAAAAAATAAAAATTGTCCTTTAAGACAGAAAAAAACCCTGCAAAGATTGTTATTTAAGAAGGACTAAAGTCATTAAATAACACATTTACAGAATATAGGGCAGCAATCCAACATTGCCATTTAAAACTGACAGGGTTGGGAAATGAACTTCACCCTGGCAGAGTCTCATTCTATGCATAGAACAACCCTTCTGCTGCCATTCCAATGATACCTGGTGACTGAGTTGTTTGGCATTAGTGCCCATGCCCTGCCGTCAGTATCAGAATAGTATAGCTCTTAAAATATTAAACTTTGAGAAAAACAAGGTAGCATTTTGTAAAAAACATATTTAACTTTTTGTTCTCCTTTAATGTGCAGATTGTACCATGCTTGGCTGGGCTTCTAGATGTTTCCCTTTTTACAAGTTTGTTGCAATACACACATGCAGTGAACTCAGCACTTATAGTTAACATAGAAATACAATGGAAGTGCAGAGGTTAAGCCCAATGCCCTCTATGTTATGTGTGAACTGGTCTATTATCTACCTGATGATTCATGCAAAATACACAGTTGTTCTATAGGAGTCCACACAATATGTAAACATGAGGTGGAAAGCAATGTCCCCCCCAACCTATTTTTTTTGCTCCCGTTAAACCCCCAATCCCAATACTTACATGTCCCCTACTGTAAAAGCACTCTACTATATATATTGTCGTTTTTAAATAGCTCTCTGATGCAGTGTTCAAATCAGTCAGCAATGGCATATGGAAAGAAGAGTAAGATGTTTGTTTGTTAATCTGATAGGCCTAACAGCTGCTATTTAACATTTAACCCAACTGAAAGAAATCTCCAAGAAAAGCAAGAAGCCTCTATTACCAAAGGGATCCAACATGAACATGAACATGTTGTTAGTCTAGAGGGTGGATGCAAGGTAAGGCCTTGGGGACAGTAACATCTCAGCATTGAATTACCTCCCAACATTTAGTTAGCCCTGGTCACCCTTGTCCATTCACTGCAGGAGAGAGTTCGTCAGTCTGAGACATGGGGCAGGATTCTCAAAATCGGTTGCCTGGTGAGACCAGTAGGGTTGGAGGCTATGCTTAAACCCTCCAATGAAGCTTAGCTGCATTAAAAATAAAAGAATGCAATAAAATGGTGCACACCTAATTAATTCAGTGCACACACTGTATGGCTATCTTCCCTATGTCTTTAAGAATTAGCAATTGTGGAGATTACTACTATATATATACAGGGAGATTCAATAAAAGGTCTTATCATTTAAAATGGTGCTATTTTTGCCCCAACCAATCCGATGTTAGCTATTAAATAAGATCTGATTGGTTGAGGCAAAATTAGCACCATTTTAAACAATAAGACCTTTTATTGAATAACCCCAATATTTATTAAGGATACTTAAAGGACAACAAGGAGCGAACGAGTCAGTTCCTTACCTTCTCTCCGGAGGTTTTATTGAAGAAGGGGAGATAAGACACAGCTCCTTTAAAGCCCGTTCTTCAATAAAACTGAATACCCAAATTTTCTTTTTACCAGTGGAGATCCCTTTAAACTTAAAGGTCAACTAAAGCCTCAGACCAACACTAAATCAGAAGGCAGAGTGCCTTAATATAAAAGTAGTAATATGTATATAATTCATAAGTGTGATATTTTTTAATAGGAGCTGCAGTGGTATATATCCTTATAAAAACACTCAGCTATGTCACTAAGTGACCCATTTCTTATATTTCTTATATCCCACTGCTCCTCCCATTCCAGTGCCTGAATAATGACTCAGCATTTTTGCAGTATTTAACTTCACTAACGGAACCTGCTGGAGCTGCTTCCTGCTGGAGCTGCTGGGATGCTCCTTTCCACTGGGTTTAAGTTACAGAAGGTAGCTTGGGGGGTTTAAGGTGGAAATAGGGACAAGGCTAGAATTTAAAATGTGAATGGGGTGAAGGAATCCAATACTTATGTATTATAAGAAATAATGCGTCCCTTCACATTATAATATAAGGACATTACGCCACCTCGGAGTTCCCTGCCCTGTATAAAATAAATATATGGTCAGGGAACTCCTCGGTGGCGTAATATCCTTATATTATACTGTAAGGGGAACATTATCCCATCCAGTGATGTAACTAGGAGTCACTGGGCCCCCCAGAAAAACTATGATGGGCCCCTTCTCAGCTTTATCTACAGCGGTTTTCAAGGAGGCTGTATCTAACATAGGAAAAGTAAGAAGATGGGCCCTACTGTGGTCGCAAATCTGCTACCCTTGCAATTACGCCACTGTTCTCATCTCTCCTTTTCATGTGGGTGCTGGGAAATTTACCTTACTAACATGGGGTTTGTGTTTTATTTCGCAGTATAACAATATCACACAATGTGGTCACTGCCCAGTCCTAAGCTAGTTCAGTGCAAATACATGTACTTTTCAGAAAAAAAGAGCAGTATTTTTTCATCCCAATTACCTTAATTTGCCAATTCAGCATTTTGTTTGTGTATAAATAAATGCAACCAAAATACTGACTTCCTGTTTGCAGGACCCCTAGTAGAGACCGTTATGGTCTTGCCCTTGACCCAGCGATTGGGTTGATTCAGTTGCTCAGCTGAGATCTGAGCATGTTTGACCCATCCAACAGCCAGTCAGTAGAAATAACTGTTAGGAACATTCCAAGGATGTGGTGCATCCCGGGAAGAAGAAGGACCGTTAGAACCTAAAATGTCAGCTCACTAATGTCAACAGCAGGGAACAGCAAAGGGTATGAAATCAACTGATTTTTCAAAATGGGAGAGAATATGTAGAATAACTAAGAAGGCATTACACAAACTAACAATTTAACAAATATTGATCATTTCCATTGAACTGTCCCTTTAAGAATAAACTTTAAGAAACCTCTAGGCTAATGCAATATTTCACTCTACAATCTAAATTTGTTAGTATTTCAGTATTAACTAAAATAAATCACAGTGCGTAATCATTATAATACTATATAGAAATGTAATTTTAACAATATTTTAAAAGCCATAAAATTAGACATTTTTTGGAGTTATTATTTGAAACCAGCAGAGATAGGTTGCAATATATTTCTAATTTCTCAATTGTGTTTGCAGCTGTCACCCTGTAAATTGGACATACAGTACTGTTTATATGGTTGTATATGGATATCGTACGTGTGTATATGGATGTTATTATATGGTATAATGTTAGAGGATAAGTACATGTTTAGGTGTTAAAAATGTGATAAATGTGTTCTAAATCAATTCTGAGTTAAAAACTGCCATAATTATATATTATAACATGATATATTAGAAAAATCAGTCCTGTGACCTGGGAAAGAAGCTTTATTTACTATAGACCAAATTCTACAGGAGATTCCCCCATGCTTTCATCTGGATAGGATTAGTGTATACTCGGTGTTTGTAATAGCCCATGCCATATACTGTTGACAGCAGTTTTTGAAAAGGATGAATGAGTTTTGATGAGTCAGGACAAGCCAGGGTGGCGATTTGTTTAACATAGTGCAGACCCAGCCTTCCAAATAAAATAAAAAAAAATAACAAGCAGGGGAATGTTTAAAACAGAGTGTCCACTGCGTTCCTGCATGCTTCAAACTGCATCCTTCAAAGTATCCCGGGATAGTTCAACAACTAAATTACATAGAAGCTAACTGCCAATTAACCGGAATAATTCATATGGTATTAGGAGACTTGTTAGCCCAGAGGGGAATTTTGTGCTCGGCGTGTAACACAGAGACCAAATCAGGATTGTTGTTCCATCCAATCAGTCCTAGAGAACATCATGCCTTTCATGCCACAAAATTTTTTCTGTGACCGTGTAATCAGGGTGAGAGAGAAAAAAAACGGAGATGGAGCTCTCACCAGTCCTGTTAAATTTGAAAATCAGGACTATGCTGCGTTACTTAAGGAATATAGAAGTAAGAAAAAGGTGTTTGAAGATACCCTCTTCCCACCTGCAAATCCGTCGCTGGGCAGTAAAGAATTTGGGCAAAAATCCACAAAAGTCAAAAACATTGTCTGGAAAAGACCTAAGGTTAGCAAAAGCTTGTTAAAAATGGTTTGTTTCTTATGTTTAATATACAGAGATAGTTATTAAACAATGTTCTGTCTATTCTCAATAATGTATTCAGCAAACATATATACCCCATGTTATGACAAATAAAGGGGGGTATAGATTTGTGCTGTGCATCTTTTCTTTGTGTTTAATATTGCAGCAAACATATATACAGGTTGTTCTGGAATAAACACTAACCTACTATAAGTCTTTCAAAAACAAATCTGCTTTGGGTGTCTGGCTCAGTAGACTTGGGTGTCTATTAACAAGAAGAGGTTAAGCTCCGTATGCAGATTGCGAAAGCTACAACTGGGGCACATTCTAATTATAGGAGGTTTTACTTGACATGATATTGATTGGGGTAGTGGAACTGCCAATGCTGTAAAGGTAACAAGTCACTAAGTGTGCTACATGAGCACTATCTGCAGTTGAACCTCCTACATCCCTGAAAAGATGCTCTAATGATATTTCAAGGAGGAGTAAAAAGGGGAAAAGACACCAACAAAAACTAAAATTTTTGTCAGCCCTAAAACTAAGGAACTCCAGTATAATGAGCCCCAGTATTGTACATTGTTATGTATCTATGGCCCACTCCTTTTCTGGGATGACAGTTCAAATAATGAACCACGCACTACCTGGGGTAAGAATGACATCCATAGATTCAGCTGTCAGTAGTTTTAGTTATGACGGTTTGGGGCATTATTCACTCATATTATAGAGATGAAAGCAATAGGACGCTTAGGAATTAGGGATCATTTAATTTAAATGAATAAACTTCAAAATCTTTTCCCATAAAGGAAGATATAGAATATTCCAAAACTTGTTTATTAAAGGGCATGTCTACCCCCAAAACTTTACTCACTACTGGCCCTACTTTGTAGTGTTACCTTATGGTTCTCCTGCAGTACCTGTTCAAAGTTCCAGAAAATGAAGAGTAGAAGCTGTCTGTGAGTCACCCTGCTTTATCCTTGTCCTCTGAGAGGTTTCTGGCTCCCTTCCTCCATCCCTCTGGACCCATCTTGGCTTCTTCATCCCCTAACTAAAAAAGCTTTTCCTATAGTGTAGCCCACCCTCAGCTGCCAAGTTTGTGTTGTAAAAGAAGCAGCAGAAATGTACTTTCAATCCTTTGCTCCCTCTCTGCAGAAAGCTCTCCTCTCTGCGGCTCTCTGCATTGCCAGCAGCCACATCTGTGATTGGCTGCCTCTCAGTCATCACAGATGCGTCTGACAGCCACTTCCGTCAAGCAGAGAGCCGCAAACAGCACCGGGGGAACGAAGGAGTGTAAGAACATTTGTGCTGCTTCTTTTACAAAACAAACATGGCGGTTGGGGGTGGGCTACACTACAGATAGGGTGGAGATACTCCCCCTACTTTTGTACTTTTATTTGGAGGTACAAAGGGAAAAGAAAAAAGAAAAAAATATTTAAAATCTCAGAAAGTCAGAGGGAAAAGAAGATCTCCTTAGAATGTAAAAAGTTCTTAAATGAAATACATAAGGGCTAGGCCACACTGCTGCGTTTTTTTTGCGTTTGCACTTGCGTTTGCGATTGCGCTTGCTATTTTTCAAAATTATTGAAAACGCGGCAACGCAAAAAAAAACGCGCGTTTTTCGATGCGATTGCGATTGCGTTTTGCGTTCTGCATTTTTAATCGCAATCGCATGCGTTTTCCTATACTTATTGAAGAAATCGCAAACGCAACGAAAATCGCACATGAAATCGCATGCTATTGCGTTTGCGTTTGCTTTTCAGTGTGGCCTAGCCCTTAATCTCTGGTGATTAGGGTTTAGTTTATCTACCATTGTTTCCATCCTTAGAATCCTTATTGTCTGGAAATGTCTCTGGAATGAAAACAGATTATGCAATTTCAATATATACAAATTATATACATAGACCTGTAAACTTAACATTGATGGTGGGGAAGACAAGGGGCTAAATGCTTTGAGGGATGGACCTTATAAGTATTAAAGGACAACTGTAGAGTTTTGCTCCACCCCCCTTTTTGGCCTAGGGCCTAACCAATAGGAAGACACACTCTGCAAGGAGTGTAAAAGAGACAACTTGCTTTTAACTATGAATTGAGTAAAAAATGTGGACAGTAAATGTTCATTAGATTTAGTAGATGTTGGTTTTTTGGTGCTTTGCCAATGGGTAAGGAATTGTGGCCTTTAAACAATGTCAGTCTCACTATTTCTGTTACAGTGTTATTTGATCTCACCTTGGAACTCATCTTAACATGACAAATTAGTTATTGGCTTCTATAGGAAGGAACAGTTTTAAGATAGGTCAAGTAAATAGGTTGAACTTCATTCTAATGTGTATTTTTCAACCTTAAAGGGGAAGCTCAGCACAAATACCTATGCTTGCAAGAAAAAAGGAATATGTTCTCATTTTAGTTACCATAATCTGCCCATCCAATGATTCCTTTGTGTATAAAAAATTAAAAAGTACTGAGGGCTAGGCTACACTGCTGCGATTTTTCTGCGTTTGCGCTTGCGTTTTTTTTTTAAATCATTGAAAACGCGGCAACGCACTGAAAACGTGCGTTTTCGGGTGCGTTGCGGTTTGCGTTCCGCATTTTTAATCGCAATCGCATGCGTTTTCCTATACCTATTGAAGAAAACGCATGCGCAAACGCTATGAAATCGCACATGAAATCGCATTGCGTTCGCGTTTTCGTTGCAGTGTGGCCGTTCCCTTACTTCCTGTTTGCAGGACCCCTAATAGTATCTGTAATGGTCTTAGTCCCTGGGTTTGATTAAGTTGCAGAGTAAAGACATCTCTGACAAAATCAGGACAAGAGGGATGCGTGGCAGGGCATGGTATGGGTTCTTACTCTTATCCATGCCAAGATCTGAGCATGTTTGACCCATTTAACAGCCAATGCATATACAATACCACAGCAGTATTGTGTGGCCGGAAATTTATGCCAACAGCCGAAACTGAACTGCTGTGGTTGTAATTTTATAATAACCCATAGTATAGTAACTACCCGCAGGCTGATATATACTGCGCTATGTGTAATATAGATAAATAATTCTAATAAGTTTTTTCCACTGAACTTTTTCTTTATTTGTAAATGCTTAAATATGTAAATATGTGTTTTTATTGCTTAGTTTGCTGAAATGGCTGTTCGTCACCGTTCTTGAAGCATGTGTATGATGCTTTAGTATTTTATCTTAAGTATTTTATTTACTGATCAAACACTGCTAATTGTCTAATTAAATACCTTAATCCTAAACCAGCGATACTATCTGTCTGCATCAAAGCCAATGCAATAGTCTAATTATTTAATTGCTTATTTCAAACCACAAAACCTGATACAGACAAACAGAATTTATGAATTCAGAGGAGGTTTGTAGACTTTAACTATTAGGACCATAATATCAGTGTCAGAATGGATTGTTGGTACCCACCAGGACCAGGAAATATTAGATGAGAGGTTTAGGATGTATTCAATGGGAGGCCCACTTGAGAATTGTATCCTCTTCTTTTCCTTACAAACATATCCCACTTCTCCTGGCTCCTTCTCTCAGTTTACTTGCCATTCCTTCTTGCTGGAAATCTACATTTTAATAATTTCCCCTTGTTTTTATGGATGAATTGGTATCCTCAGATGCTTGGGTATTTATTGGTACAATTGTAGGCCATTCTGACCCTGCATAACATCCTGATTATCAGATATTTATATATAATCAATACATAAAATGACTTTTTTATTAACATTTTTAACATACCTTACAGATATATATATATATATATATATATATATATTTATATTTATTTATTGTGCCTTAACACGTTTCCTGATGACGGCCCTGTGGGCGGAAACACATTAAGACACAATAAACTTTGGATTTGTTTGCTTATGGAAGTCCCTTTGAGTGCTCTTTACTGGATTCTATGGTGGATGTGTACGGAGTAGCACCAGGGCATTGCAAGGTGGTGAGTGGAGTGCGGTCATTTATGACTTGTATATGTATATATATAGTCCATACATATTTAGTCACATTATCCATAAAGCACCTGTTATTTATTGTGTACACATATTTATTACCAAAATAAGTCCACTATGTGATAAGTATTAGTGAAAAAATAATAGTATACAACACAAATAATACAACAAATATATTCTGATGGTGAGGCCCCCATTCATACTTTTAGACTGTGGCCAACTCACGGGAAACACGTGTGAAAGGCGCAATCACAACGCAGCTTGTTTCACTCACTTGTGTGTGTTTGTGCTGCGATTATTCAAATATTTTTATTTTTCACTCAAATAACGTAGCGTGAGTGTAGCGTACACGTAGAGTGTAGCGCACACGTAGAGTGTAGCGCACACGTAGAGTCTAGCGCACACGTAGAGTCTAGCGCACACGTAGAGTGTAGCGCACACGTAGAGTGTAGCGCACACGTAGAGTGTAGCGCACACGTAGAGAGTAGCGCACAGTGTGGCCTGCCACATTTCATCACTGCCGTTTAATTCTCATGAAAAACAGGGATGGATCTACCAGGGGAACAGACCCTGCAACCACTGGGGGGCCCAATCTTCTTATTTTTTCTATGACAGATATAGCCTCCTCCTAGAAAACCACTGTAGATAAAGCAGGGATAGGGGCCCCATCATAGTTTTGCTGGGGGAGCCCTGTGATTCCTAGTTACACCACTGCCAAAAACCTTCCTTACAGTTAAAAATACTCCAAAATTTAAAGTCAATAGAAGATTAACACCAAACGTGCCCCATTTTAAGAAATTTTCCACCATTGTTGAATGGTATTGATAAAGTAAATCAATGGTAGTTTTGAGACTATTGAGAATAAAATCCTACCGTAACTATTGAAAAAGTTCCAAAGCTAATATCTTTTAATCCCAGATATACAGCGATTAAACAAATGCTTAGGATATGAAACAACTGCTACAAATGCCATTGCTAACATTGGATAGGGGAGCAGCTGACTAGAAACATTTGGGAAGCAGCCATTAAAGTATTTGCCAGGAAATAGTCTTTATTTCACAGCACAGCAGGTATGAAGTAGCTCTGGATTATTAAATACTTTCTACTTGGGGATCAGACTCTTTGGGGGAGAGGCAATACATTTCTCTATTGCAAGTGAACTGCACTGGTTCCAGTCATATACTTTGCGGATGTTATTGCATCGTGTGAATGCATGCGGTAAGTTGCTATCTTTTAGAAGGCTTTAAAGCCTCAATTGACCCACTCGGTCAGGGGTCATTGGTCATCCACCGTTCGGTATTTATAGTTTTTCCTAATAAAGAAAGTGTAGGCATCATGCTATTTTAGTAGAGCATTTTCTCCATTTATCAGTCAATCAGTCCAGTTTCAGTGCTGTTATTTATTTTGTGATTGCAGGAAATCTGTGAGAATCCTCAGTTTATCCTTGGTGGAGCAAACAGAACTGACATTTGCCAAGGAGAATTAGGTAAGACATCCCATTGTATTGCAGAATTTTGGAGAAACCTGTTACAATGAGAAGACATTTATATACGGTAATCATATCAAGGGGAGAGCAAGAGAATGAAACCCCCAGACACCAGTAGACTGTTTTTGATTGGGCTGGGCAGTGGGCCTATCAAGATTATAAAGGGGAGCAACAATCTCATTGAAAAATGTGCGATCTAATTAGATGAGTTGTAGTTAACAACAACAAGGAAGCAACAATATAATTGTAGATACCAAATAAAAATGTGGATGCAATACAGTATATAAGCACAGTCACATTGGCTTTCATTTTGTCAATGCAGTTACAATACAGTTTATGACTCATTTTATATGGAGAAACACATTCCTTAGAGGACAACTTTAGGTGTTTGGACCATTGCAAGTTTTCATAATAATTTAGATATTTTAATATAAACAGGCCCAAATCAGATGAATGTTCTACTGGTATGGCTCATATTGCAGCAATGCTTTATTCATTTACAGACCTCTTATCTCCTAAGGATTATCTCTCCTAGCCTAGAAAATAATAACCTATTGTTGTTTCCCTAGGCAAAATAGTACTTTGCCAGAAATTACTGTTGTCACAACCGTTCAGGGTACAATCCAGAAATAATAAGATCTTAGTTTTACATTTAATAGTCTATACTGTCCATAAAAACGTGAAAAAATGTAACAAAAATACAAGCTATTTTATTGACCCCCCCATCCCAATCCCACCCCCTCTTTCATCCCTTTTCTGTTTTCTATAGTCTTTAATGGGTTGGCTGGCCAACTTGGGTAATGGCTTTGGTCCAACACATTAGTAGTATGTACCATAGAGTTAAGTGCAACTGCAATAGTTTACACAAGAAAAGTATCAATCATGAAATCCAATTCTTCTCTTTCCCATTAAAATAATACTGTCTGCATTTCCTATTGACATATATTACAACATCCTTTAGTGTGTTCATGATGGGTTATTCCATCCACTACAGCATTTCACAGTCTCATGCTGAGCATAAGCATAAATAACTTCAGTCCTGAGAAAAAGGAACTGCACCTTCATTCTGGTCCTTACCAGGTTCTAAAATGTTTATAACAACACACAAAACATTGAAGCTATAGACAAAATGCAAACTCATAAATTTCAAGCCTAACTTTATGAGTTCGGGCGAACTCACTATTTGAAGTAGTTCGATTTTCCAGACACGTAGGACCATTTTTAAAAAATCCTCGAACATTCGAGAATCCTCGAATGTACGAGGATTTTTGAAACGTTCGTCAGGCCTCGAAGACAGATTAACGAAAACGGCCGCTCGCGGGTTGCCGAACAGCCTGACAATCCTGTGTCCGGACATTCGGGGGTCCCGCAACACGAAACCCTCCTGGGTCCTTACAAGGACTTATAAGTGCTTGTCAGAGCTGCCTTTGCGGCCCTGATGGGGCCTTTACAGCCCTTTACGGCCTTTTGGGACTTAAGGGGTCCCACAGCTCAAACCGGGACCCCTTCCTCTGGCCCTTGTAAGGGCCCTTGTGGCTCTTTAAAGAGCCCTTGGGCCCTCGGCATCTTCACAGCTCTGCTGAGGCCACCGACCCCGAGAAGTACCCCTGCGGCCGACAGGGTTACCTCCGTCACCGATGGCCTCAGTGTGACCCATGATCCGACGTCTTCTTTCTTCTACCATCTACTGCGAAGACTTCTAAGCTCCACAGAGGTTTGCACCTCTTTATATAGGTTTGCAGAAAACCCTTATCCATTTCTGATTGGTCAATTTTTCAATTCTTGGTTTACATGGTTTACATTAACCAATCAGATTTTCCAAAATCTATTTCCCCCCCCCCAAGTTCGAAAGTTCGAAAAAAGGACTGAACTTTAGAAAGTTCTGCCATCTCTAGTCATTACCTGCGAGTTATGGAGAGTTAGAACAAGCCATGTCTGAGTTTTCCAACTCGCTGATTACCAAACTTTACAGCTCTGACCTATACTGAATGCTATATGAATCTAATATCTATTTAATGTATGGCTAACATTAGGAATAAAAAGTGATGCTTTATAAAGCATATAAATAGCCATAATGCTTGTTGTTGTTGCCATTGTCTCTAATTACTGTATGAGATTTTCGATGGTTAGAGCCTAAATAAGTAGTTAGTGAATTCTTCTGGTCCTTATTGTCCCAGTTGTGCTCTACCCAGAAATAAGTGATAAATTACATTTATTAACTTACATATGCTTACTATAACACACATTGAAACATGCAGGGTTTTCCTTATGACATACATGCCATTTAATGCATCATGCCGAACAATACATTAAAGGGCAACTGTGGTCTTAAAACAAGTTAGAATTGAATGAAAGCCTGCAGTATTTTCTTTAAAATGAGCTGGCAATCACATCTCTGGCTGGAGCTTGTGAGAAATTACATTGGGGTGAATGTTCAAACTTCCTGCTTCCAGTAGGTTGAGTGATATCACCTGACCTCTGCCCCACCCGTCCGCCCCGGGGGAGAAGCATGCTCAGTTAAGACTTAATGCTGGGGAAATCAGCAAGTACCTGTGGAAAAAATTGACTTTTGAGAAGGGGAGCCTATTAATGCAGGCAGATGCTGGTCACATGGCTGAAAACAGGAAGTGTTCAAGCAGGAAGTAATATTGCTGAACCTTTCCAGCAATAACTTCTCACACATTTTATCTAGAGATGTGATTTTGGTTTTATTTTGAAGGTGTGATGGAAGGTTTTTTATATAATTCTTTCTAATTTGGAAGAATTCAAGACCACAGTTACCCTTTAATAAAAAATAAATGGGTCAAATAATGTAAAGTTATTTTGGAAATATGGTCTGTATGGATTTGCCTTTCTTAGTGACAGCTACTTTGAATGTGATTAACTGGGCCCTTAATGAATTCCATGAGTGCTACCATTTATCGCTGACTGTGCTTAGTATGTCAGTTTGGATACTGAGCTCTGCAGATACACAGAATGCCAGTGATATCAAACATGGACCTTAGTTACCATATACCTTACTTTACTAATAAACTTCCTGGTTACCATTCTAAAGGTGAACCAAAAATGTAATGTGTCAAGTTGAGTTCCATAATTCTTGACTCTCGAGTGTAATGGATCTCTCTGAACACATTCATTTAAAAAAAAACAGACCCACATGCGTGTTGCAGTCCTGCTTGATTTGCAAACACACTGCTTCTTGCATTTTGTGTCTGTTAAATTCCCCCCCCAAGAAATTGTTGATGTGTCTGTGTAAATAAAGGTGCCCAGGACCATCTGCGTCTTCCTACATCAGTTGGGCTGGCCTACTGGCTACCCTTATCGATCAAATTATCCCCCAGTTTAACTTAACAGAAGAATTCTATGTGAAGTTAAAGCTTTTCCCTTAAGTTGTTAACATAGCTTGCTGTTTAATGGGAAATGTATTTATTTGTTTATATCCTTTTATTCCTCCAGGGGACTGCTGGTTCCTGGCTGCCATTGCATGTTTAACTCTGAATGAGAAGATCCTTTTCCGTGTCATTCCTCCAGATCAGAACTTCACAGACAACTATGCTGGAATATTTCATTTCCAGGTGATTGGTATTAATATGGGCTAAGTCTGGTTTAGAGATGGCTGAACTTCCGAAAGTTCGGTTCATTTGAAAACGGACCCAATAAAGTCAAATAGTTTGAAAAGTTTGAATGAAATACAATTAAAATATCAATGGTTACCTAATGTAAATGGCTCTGGGACCTGAGAAATGGTCTGGGGAACATGTTTGAATATCTAGGGCTTTCAAAAAATAAATTTTTTTCTTACGCGCGGTACTTTCGAGCTCCTGTGTTCGAACATTCGATAATTATCCCATAAATGATTCGAACATTCGATAATTATCCCATAAACGATTCGAAAATTAGATAATTAACTCATAAACAATTAAAAATTTCGATAATTATCCCATAAACGATTCGAAAATTAGATAATTAACTCATAAACAATTAAAAATTTCGATAATTATCCCATAAACGATTCGAAGATCGTTTGATTTTCGAATTCGATAATAATCGAAAGTCATTCAAAAACAAAAGAAGGAATCTGGAGGCTGGAAAATATTTGCAAAACACTCTCAGTATTTATTGATGCATGAGAAGTGAGCACTTGAGAAAGAGCAGTAGCTCGAAAGATGTTGTGCATCAATAAACGCTGAGAGTGTTTTGAAAATATTTTCCAGCGTCCAGATTCCTTCTTTTGTTTTTGAATTGCTTTGCCTTGGCTTTAGAGCGGACGCCCGGAACCTGTGATCGCTATCCTAGGACTTGAGAGGTTGCCCAATGCTATTTAATTATCAAAAGTCCAAAAATCTGGGTCCTGGATAGTTCGAGAAGTCCGAGTCCGTTCGAACTCGATAAGTTCGGCTCAAACTCTGGTTCGAGTTCTAGTCCATCTCTACTGGTTTTAATATTCAATTGATATTTTGTATGAAAGGTTTTCTCTATATTCAGGGTGTTACCGTACTCTGTATCCAGTTAAAATTACAGATATGTGCTGCTCTGATTTCATTTTAATTTTTCTACTTGGAAAAAAAGAAATTGTCCCAGATTTGATATAGAAGGAAAAACTGTCATGGCTGCTTATTCAATGGGAGGACAGCACATGGAGCAAATGTATCTGTCAGCAATATTCTTGGCTGGAACTGGTGGTATGCAACAGGTGTCCCCAGCAATTTTCTACAGCCTCAGTGAATTAGCACACAGCCACAGAAAATGGATTTGTTTTCATTGCTTAACTTTTTTTTTTTTATTCTTTCCCATTTGAATATTCATGTTTACACTTCATGCATGTTTCTTCACAATATCTTTGTCACAGGCTGCACTGTTTTTAGTGTTCAATGTTTTTTTTTTTTTATTAAGATTTTCAAAAATATTATTATAATATAAACAATTAACATTAGTCTCCATTACTTTTCCATTTTGCATATGTATATTTGTTCACTTCACAAATATTTCCGTATTATAGCATAATAATATTCCATACATATTTGTCATATCTATTCTTATTTTCATTTATCGACCATGGTATTACCTTTATTATAAATGGAGAAAGGTAGAGAAAATCATACTTAAACATAAATAACAGAAAAATAAAATTAAAATTAAACTTTTTGTGACTCTTGACTTGCCTCATGTTTTTATTCCTTTTCAAATTGAGCTTATTATTTCAACTTCTTATCAGTAACCAGCACCATGGACCTTCCCTTTGGGGTTATTTTTATGGATTTTTTTGTTTTATAATTCCCTGGTAATTCATATGGGTAGTGTTATTGAATAATTACTGTTTGTCCAGGGAGTCCATATTTTAGTGAACACATCCAGAGTATCCTGCAAAATATGGAAGATTCTCTCGTTGATCATGATATTGTTTATTCTTGCCAGTACCCTCGACGCGTCTAATGTTTGTCCTCTCCACTGTGCCCCTATATGTATTTTAACTGCTAACATGATATATTGGATCATTTTGTTATTTTGTTTGTTTAGTTCCGGAATGTTGTGTCCTAGGAGTGCTACCAGTGGAGAGGGTTCGCATTGCACATAGAGGATTTCTGATATTACTGTAAATATATCCTCCCATAATTTTTGTACTAGGTGGCATTTCCACCATATATGGTAAAAATCCCCTCTCTGGTTGCAATTTCTAAAGCAGAGTGGGCTGATTGTTTGGAAAATTTTGGCCAATAGTGCTGGCACTTTATATACCCTATACATCACTTTCAGGGAAGTTTCCCTTAATGCTACATTCAGGCTTCCCTTATTTAAATTTTCATATGTCTCTTCCCATTGATCCTTTGTCAGCTCCATGTTTAGATCCGCCTCCCATGCAGCCTGGAATTTGTATGTTGCCTTTTCTTCATTTTGCCATTGGTAGAGTAACGATAGTGTGTGTTTCGTTGAGGTTTGTTTAAGACAAAATTTTTCGAAATCTGTTAGAGCTGTATTATTCTCTCTAGTTGCAATTATTTTATTTATATATGTTGAGATTAAGATGTATTGGAACTGATGTCTTGGTGGTGTTGGATATTTATTGCGTAGATTTGGTAAATCTATACCTGTGCCATTGTTATAAAAATGTGCTAGTCTGAATATACCTGTCTTTTCCCACCATATATATCCTTTTTCCAGATAGGCTGCCTGGAATGCTGGGTCTTGTGTTATGTTAAGCATTAATGAAGATTTTGATATCCATTTATATTTGTTTTTATTTCTCTGCCATATCTTTAAGGTAGTTTGTGTGCAAGGGCTTATTGGTTTTGATAGTATTGTTTTATTGTCGGGTAACCAGGCTATGGAGTCTATAGTTACCGGGTGTAAGAGATCGGATTCTAATGTAACCCAACTGGGTACGTTGGTTGTGTTTTGCCATGTGATAAGGTGTGTAAGTTGTGCTGCTATATAGTATTTGTATAAGTTAGGTACTCCCATTCCTCCTTGTGATTTAGGTCTATAGAGTATGGATTTTGCTATTCTTGGCTGTTTATTTTTCCAGATAAATTTTATTGTTTGATTTTGTAATGGGTCTAGCCATGCTTTGGATATTTGTATCGGTAGGCATCTGAAGTGGTATAACAGGCGAGGCAGAATGTTCATTTTGAATGTGTTAATTCTGCCTATCCAAGATATTTGTAATTTGTCCCATCTAATAATGTCTGTTTTCAATTTTTTAAGAAGGGGTGGGATGTTTTCCTGGTATATTGTGTCGTATTTTGGTGTTAATTGTATGCCTAAGTATATAAAACCCTCGTCTCTCCATTTTAAGTTAAAGTTAAGTGATAGTAGTTTTTTTTGATGGTCAGTGAGGTTAATACCCATCACTTCTGTTTTGTCTTGGTTAATTTTAAGTCCGGATATATTTGAGATTGTCTGAAGTGTGCTAAATAAATTGGGTAATGCTATCAATGGAGTTGATACGGTTAGGGCAATGTCGTCTGCGAAAAGACTGATTTTATATTCCCTGTTTGCTATTGTGATTCCTTGTATATTGGTGTTGTTACGTATGTTATGTGCTATCGGTTCCATTGCTAATATGAACAGTAATGGTGATAAGGGGCAGCCTTGTCTTGTACCTCTTTCTATATTTATTGGAGTGGATGTGGTTGTTGGTAGTTTGAGCAGGGCTGCACTGTTTTTAACAGGGCTGACTGCAGAACACACAGTCCTAACTTAAGCTGTGTAAACACATCACAGATCTTTGAAAGATGACAGACAGTGTTAGAATAAATATCCTGCACTAGCCACACCGGACCCTGATGCCTGTCTTAGACCCAGTAAGAGACCCTTACAGTGCCGGTAGAAATAATTACACCACACACGATATGTAGCAGAACTCTAACTCAGTAATCTTTATTGAAACGTGGAATTATAACAAAGAAAAGACCAGAAAAGGGGGCACTACCAGACTCTACAGATGAAGTAGGAATGCAAGGATAGAGTCAGGTTGACACACAATGTGGGAGGCAAAAGACCTTGAGTTCATTGGGAACCTCAAGTTGTTATCAATACCATGATATGAGAAAGAACATTTGAAAACAAAACATCTGCAAATACATGAACACACTTAAAAATAATATAAGACAAAATGGGGGTTAAAACAAGATGGCTGCTATTAGACTAAATGGTTATAGCGATTATATAAAAAAACCTAACAGACAGGATCTGCAAGACCCTGTCTGTCATTTCTCAGAGATTAGAGTACACACAGTCCTTAGCATTCTCCCTATATACAGCATAGAGAGAATGTTCAGGACTGCATGTTTCCCACGACCACAACACCCCCCTATACTTTAGTACTGTGAGACAACCTCGGCCAAGGGAAATTTTCGGTCCGTGAAAGACCGTGGGGCTGACGGTTACGCTAGTTCGTCCTCCCGATCGTTTGGAAAATGTGCTACACACAGTAACAATAACTGTCAGATCCAACGGTATCTGTGGTTTATCGTTACTGTGTGTACCCAGCTTTAGGCCTTCTCAGTCTAATACTACTTCAATAATCTAGCAGTTCCTCCCACAGACACATTTACCACTCTAAAACACCTTGGGACTGTGGAAGCATGTTTTACACTGCAAAAAAACATGTAACACATATCAGAGCTATTATATTGGTTTAAAACATGTAAACTATGCTTTAGACTTTTTCAGTGAGAAGATTGGATGGCTGGATACATTTTCTATTTTTATCAAACCAACTTTATGTATTTCAACATATGTTAAAATGGCAGGTAAAATGAATGAAGCTGGTGTTTTTACCTAACAGCCTACAGTTTGAGGCCTATCTATATAGCAATATTACATGATGACTGATTATTGGTTTAGCCAGTGGTTTCATCATTGGAAAGAACGCTATTTAATTGGGAAATCAAGAAGTTACTGTCCCCTCCCTCAACCCATGATTGAAACCAAAAACACTTCCTATTCAGATACAATTTAATTAGCAGCTCCTGTTGAATAGATTGTTAAAATGTTCCTTCTTTTTGTAGTTTTGGCGTTATGGAGACTGGGTAGATGTGGTCATCGATGACTATTTGCCAACGTATAACAATGAGCTGGTGTTCACCAAGTCTTCCCAGCGAAATGAGTTCTGGAGTGCTCTGCTGGAAAAGGCCTATGCAAAGTAAGATGGGTTTCCTGTGTTCAGAAATAAGTCAAGTCAAGTATTTCCCATTAAAATGTTTTGCTCTAGGTTTATGGATAGAACACATCATTTTCATTTTATAAAACTTTAATATTTATAAAGATGACAACAAAACCTAGTTCCTGTAAAATCGGACTTCAAATATCTGGGTATCCGAGTAACAAAATCCCCTACTTTATTCTTGCAATACAATATTCTAAATATATTAGAAATGGTCAGGGCCAAAACGGGAATATGGAAACAATTCCCTATTAACTTGATTGGTAAAAGGAACTTGATAAAAATTATACTACTACCTAAAATATTATATGCCTTGCAACACAGCATGGTGACTATCCATCCCACTTTCTTTAAGACATTACAAACTACTCTAACTACATTTCTCTGGTCCCCTGGCAGAATAAGAGTTAGAACTTATATCCTGCAGTGCCCTAAGGCAATGGCGGGCCTAACACTTCCAGAATTCTATCTTTATTACCTCACTGGGCAGTTAAAATACTTTCAAAGCCGGACCCTTATGCCACACCCAGACCTACAAGATACTCCAACCCCTTCAATGTATGAGGCAGAAAATGTATTACATACATACTTACCTAGTGCACCTTTAGCGTTCCTAGAATCCCCCACTTACTCCATATTGGGTGGAGGCACCCCTCTACACATCCAAATGCGCAAAATATGGAAAGAAGTGAGGAAAGCCCTAGATATCCAGGATGCTGTTCATGCCAGTCCCACTAGAACCCAAATTGTGTTCATTTGGAATATCTAATTCAGACACCTGGTCACAACTACATTTGCTATTGTTAAAAGAACTAATGTTCTACGCACTAAGCACAATTAAATTAGAATGGATGTCTGAAAAAACACCTAAATTACGCAACAGGAAAGACATGATTATGCAAGCCACCCCATTCATAAAACTCATTTATACACATAGAGGTTGTACAGATAAATTTACCAAAATATGGGAGCCTTGATTGGATTTCATCAGGAATTCGCCAAATATCTAAATCCCTCATCCCCACTGAGTATATCCATTTATTCAAATAACGATATATCTTATACTGTAGTCACCGAGACCCACTGTACTCAGCTAACCACACTTTGTTTTGCTGTTACAAATTTTAAGAATTAACAGGGAGATTCAATAAAAGTTCTTATAGTTTAAAATGGTGCTAATTTTGCCCCAACCAATCAGATCTTATTTAACATTTGTAAGCTAACATCTGATTGGTTGGGGCAAAATTAGCACCATTTTAAACGATTTATTGAATAACCCTGATAATGTATATTGATTAATAAGACTCAAGGCACACATTGTCAATTTGTTTATAAAAGATGTATTTTATTGCAGATATTTAATAATGCTTACTGTTGAATAATCTTCAATAAAACGAGTTAAAAAAAAAATATGACAACAAAGATCTGGTCCCTAATAAGCAAGAAATTTGTTTTTAGCCTTCAGCTGAAATGCATTAAAATCATTTAACGTTAATTCACATATCCTTTACTTTATCGCTGGAAAGTTGGATTTTTTCCCCCAATTTTCTGATCCATGTACAAGAATCTGTTTATAGATTAAATACTAAATTTATTGTAACCTATCAATAATGGGATTTTTTTTTTCTGTTTTAGTGACATTTAAAAGGGCCAATAATATAATAATAATATATATATAATAATCCTATAGGGATTAAATTCCTTTAAAATCCTACAGATTGTACTTTCTGTGATTCAATGAATATTCTCTACATCCATATTTGTTAGGATGGTTCATGTTTGGAGGGGTGGTCCTTAGTTATTTAACCCCTTGTTAGAATATCAGGCATTATTTAACCAATGATTACTGATTGGTAATATCTGAATCATGGTATTTATGGTTAGTACTTTTTTACACCTACTAACTGCAGTAAATATCCCCCTATATGTAAAATGGTCTATTCCGATATATCATCTTATTAATACTCTGTACTAATGGTACAGAAGGTGAGGTGAACCTAATCACAAAAGCTGTTAAGGCATTAATATTGTATATTATATTGGTTCTTGACATCAAGCACATTATATCATTTATCATATTCAATGATTTGTTTAGTTCTATAGTATATTATTATATTATATTATTAAATGTCTAAACCTGCTGGGTTTCGTTCCCAAAGCTTTTGACTTTGTTCTGATTAGTTGAAGAAACATAGCTGTTTACCTCGGTAAAGAATAAGCAACATGTTGTAACATTTCAGATTACATGGCTCCTATGAGGCTCTCAAGGGAGGGAACACCACAGAGGCTA
This sequence comes from Hymenochirus boettgeri, assembly GCA_019447015.1. NCBI lineage: Eukaryota > Metazoa > Chordata > Amphibia > Anura > Pipidae > Hymenochirus > Hymenochirus boettgeri. The sequence continues at coordinate 89,893,182 of CM033473.1, forward strand.
TGGAGGATTTCACTGGAGGAGTAACTGAATTTTATGAAATAAAAGAAGCCCCAAAGGAACTTTTTAAAATAATGAAGAAAGCTTTCGACAGAGGCTCACTCATTGGTTGCTCAATCGATGTAAGTATGAGACCTAAGCAGTGCATATTAAAAGCCCATCTTAAAGCTAAGCTGACTCATGTAGGACAATGTCACCAGGCACTGAGAAGCAAGGGAAAGGGGAAGAGGGAAGTATTCACAGTTAGATCCTAGTTCAGGTAAAGGAAAGTTTCTATACATTGTAGTTATTAAGGTCCAAATCACCACAACCAATTTTATTGTTAAGTTCTCTAATAGTAACAGCAGTTATATAATCCAGTTTAGAGAGATTTATTACCAACACTACCCATAGCCTCTTACCAGAGCTGACACCACTCACCCCCACATTACACTGATTTTGCCCACCATTTAACATGTCAGTGTAACTGTTATTGTCCTTAAAAGTCCTCAATGGGGCACTCGTGATCAGCATCCATGATGGACGCACATTAGAGGAGCTCCTCAACCCAAATTCTGGATGAACAACAGAAAAAGCAACTTTCACTCAATTTCGAATTACAATGGGAAGACAGGGGATTCCAATATTTAGGAGTCCATATCTCCCCATCCATAGATAAAATCTATGAAACAAACTTTCTACCCCTATAAAAAAACCCACTAAAATCTGACCTAGAAAAATGGCACAAACTACCCATTTCATGGCTAGGCTGAACTAACTCTGTCAAGATGAATCTACTTCCCAGAATCCTCTACCTTTTTATATGTATCTCTATATGGCTTGACAAATCTAACCTAGATCCACTACAATCCAAAATAACAAAATTCATGTGGTGAGAAAAACAACCAAGAATAGCCAAACCACTAATGCTCCGCACAATATCACAGGGTGGTCTAAGTGTCCTGTCCCTATATAAATATGATATAGATTCACAATCAACCCATCTTATTACATGGCACCATCAGAATGATATCCCCAGATGAGTATCCTTAGAATCAGACCTAATGCTACCTTACCACAAAGATACAATAGCATGGATCCCTTCCAAGAAACAAAATATACCACCAACTACCAGTACCTGTACATTAGTCACCCTAAAAATATGGGACAGAATAAAGTAAGATTGTAACCTAAGTACTAATAATTCAATCATGTTACCTGGTCACTTGGATAAAGCCTATAATTGGTGGCGAAGAACAGAATGTTTTTGACTTGCGAATTTCCTTCCAGTCAAATCCTATACAGACCTCACATTTCTTAAAAATAACTACCCATTATCACCACATGGACATTTTCAATATATGCAAATCTTACATTACCTAAATGTCAAACTTAAAAAGATAGAGGATAGAGAATGCATTTCAGATTTTGAGGACCTATGTCTAACCCATACAAACACCAGAGGTCACCTAGCATGTATATTTAAGTGGTTATCCATGGTAAACCTAGACACCAAAGATATATTCCAGATAGCATGGGAATCGGACTTACAAGCACAACTAGATATTTCTTACTGGACAGACACCTATCTAAATCAGTAAAGGGAGTTTAAATATTGCTTTAAAGAAACAGCATTAAAGGTAGTCTACGGAACCAACAGAGTACCTGTACTATTAGCAAAAATGTATCCTACAGTCGGTCCTCTATGTTTTAGAGGCTGCAAAACCCCAGGCACTTTCTACCACAACTGGTGGACCTGTCCATTAGCCCAAGAATTTTGGAACAAAGGGGAAGATGCAATATATTTCGCTATCGCAACCGACGTGCACTTGTTTCCACAATGTATTAATCACTTTGAGACCATTAATACATTGCGAAACGCTAGCGGTAAGTTGCAACCTTTTGCTTGTATTTATAAGACACCGTTGAAGAGGCGTTAATTGTCGTGCAAAAAACTAGCGCAAAAATCGGCACAAAATTTATTGCATCGCTTGGCGATGCGCAAAGAAAAAAAAATTGCGAAATGGTGCAGGCAGTGCGAAATCTTCGCTAACAAGTTAGTACAGGGGTGGGCAATTCTATTTCCCCGGGAGCCACACGAGAAACTTGGGATTGTGGCTAAGGGCCGGGCCGACAGGTCAGTTCTCAAAACAGAGATTGTAAGACTGGATTTTAAAGAAAGGTAAATTAATATCCCTGGTTCATTGAATGTTTTTTTATTAAGTTGTTATTATTAAGTTGCAATTTATTAAGTTGCAAAAAGCCTTACTTTGCCCAGGCCTGCGTTAGTACATGGGTTAGCATGATTTTAGCACTTATTTTCTCATTAGCGCGGGATATTGCATCTCCCTGAAAGTGTTTAATTCATTATCAGAAATATTCTATTATCAAATCCCTCCATTTACTTATGATGGCAGCCAAAGTTCATTTAGGAGCCCAGGGGAGAAGACACTCCCTAAACATAGAAACAGTAATCCAAAGAATAAATGCAAGACTACAAGACACAGCTAGGCACAGCATGGTTATTGTGGACAATTAGCCCTTATGCTATAAACTTACCATCATAATTTGAATATCAGATATAACTATTAACTGCTCAACGTTCCCTAAACCAACTCTATATAGCGTGTTAGAATTGTAACCTATAACACACCCTTTGTGAAAAATAATCTGAATAGGTACTCTCAGAAAAAGTACTCTCAGAACAAGTACTCTCAGAACAAGTACTCTCAGAATAAGTACTCTCAGAACAAGTACTCTCAGAATAAGTACTCTCAGAACCTCAGAATCTCTTGATATGCAATTTATTTATTGTATATTTTTATAACCAATTTTGAATGTGCAACACATCATTATGCTTGGAAGGTTCTCATTCATCCAGGTCATGGTCTATATATATATCACATCATTATTAACAAGTATGTAATATTTAAGTTTATATTTTTATGAAAAATAGACTAAATGTCCTCAACCAGATAAATCACCAAAATATACCACCATGAGAATACCTTCTTTTAGCCCAACTAGTAACTGAAATATGTAAAGTAACATCTAACACATGACTAGTTGTAAAGCTAACACCCTATTCCATCCTCCATTATAGGCACTAGAGGATGTACCATATTTTCCACTTAAATATTATATCACTTTTAGTTATATTACACAACGATGTTCATTTTTTATGTTGTAAAACTGTATACAGTATAGGAAAATGATTGAGAGTGGCATCCACACACAAGCTAATTAGAGGTGTGAGACAACAATACAACAGGTCAATAAATTGATGTTATCTGTTAAATTAATGTGCAGTAGTCTAAAGTTGGTACATTAAACATTAATAGAGTTCTATTAGGAGAATCCAGCACTCACCCACATGTCTACTAGAAGTCCCTGACTGATGCAATGGTAATGTGCATGATTTATATGGATTTATATGGAAGGTAAAGTAAAGGCATAACTATGTTATGAAATGTCATCCCAAAATAAACATAAAGTAATGTAGAGATCACATCAGCCATTTTGTTTGTCATGCTATTCTTCTAAAATGTGTTCTCTAACTTGTCTTCTCTTTATGACCTTGTTGCTGATGACAGGATAAAAATGGGTTTATCTGTGGGATTGCTCCTCCAAGTGATCTGGGGGAAGCAATAGCAAGAATGATAGAGAGTGTGGGTGACACACGGCCCAACACAGGTGGCAAAGGCTTGTCACCAAAACCAGCTGGGGTTTGTATATTCTGTGCATGGTCATGTGATTTCTGAGAACATGCAATGTGATGAGAGCTTGCTTTATTGTGCTTTTAATAACAGAAGGCTGCAAAAGGCATTATTCATAAAATGCATCTTTTTGCCCTGACAGTCACCAGCAAAAATTATTAAACACATACGGGGAGATTCAATAAAAGTTCTTATTGTTAAAAATGGTGGTAAAAATTTTGCCCCAACCAATCAGATGTTAAATTTCAAATGTTAAATAAGATCTGATTGGTTGGGGCAAAATTAGCAACATTTTCAATGCTAAGAACTGAAAAAATCTGATATCCAAGCAATGGGGTAGGATCCTGCTTTTTTTTTAGGTCATGCTGGCCTCTCAAAATACCTATTGGGAACTGATGGTAATACTATTTAATTGTATATATCCAAAAAGGTCTAGAGATGATGATTTGGTGCTAAAAGTGCATATTTATTAATCCAATAAACAAACAAGGCAACATTCTGGGACCACACTCAGCCCTTTAGAAAGCCTAGTATTGAATTGTATTTATACAATTAAATAGCTCTCGTGTGTATGTTTCTACTGACCTTAGAACAATATTGCCATATTTCTGCACTGACATTCATTCTATTGTTACAATGGCTCAAATTTCTGTTTGCAATGGTTTCCCATAAAATGACCACAGCTGGTGATACCAGATAGGCTTTCCAATGCACACTTGTTTAATATGTTCATATGGGGAAATATCACGCTTTTGTACAATCTACTTCACCTTCAGCTGCCATCATAAGGGCATTCAATTCTCTGCAATACCCTTATGACTTACCCCCTATAAAATGGTAAAGTGTAAATATTTATAGCCAAATGAATGTATCACTGTCACAAGTAATGCAAAAAGCAAAGCCCTTAGCTAAAACTGACCACTGTATGTCTGTCATGCTGGACATAGAAGGCCACACATCACAAGGTATCACCTAGGTATCAGAGTAGCGAGAGAGGGCAACCCTCTCTCGCTACTCCGATACCTAGGGGATATTGTGATGTGTGGCCTTGATACGCAGTCCTCTTGATGGTGAACCGTGCACGGATCTATTTACTCACCGACGGGACTGATAAGTATTTAGACTACAGCTATACTTTTTGAATAATGACTTAGGCAGGGATGTGGCTAGAGGGGTGCATTCAGAGATTTATATTATGATTACCTTTGATATTATTACTAGATTCTGACAGTGTATCTCTGTTATTCATGTGATCATTTGTCGATTCTTTATTCTTTGATAATAAACTTTATATGTTTTTAGCCATTTATATCCTCTACACGTCTGTGTTTGCTTCTATGTATTTATTAGGATAGGCTTTTTTATACTAAATAGGTACTCCTTCGTTTTCTATACTGTCATGCTGGACACACACACAATTTATTTTGCCATCAAGAGACAGCCTTTAAAACGATCAGGCATGCAATTTTTTGTATGTCACAGGAACCTATGGAGGTAAATTGTTTAGTGTATGGCCAGAAAGTGGTAAAATTGCTTATCTGAAAATTCTCTTCTAATACTTTTCCCTCCCCCATGACAAACTTTTACAAAAGAAAAATATCACAGCGTTGTACCATAATTATTATTTAAAGAACGTGTGCACCCTTTTTTTATCACTATCAGGGAGATCCAATAAAAGTTCTTATTGTTACAAATCGTGCTAATTTTGCCCCAACCAATCAAATCTTATTTAACATTTGAAAGCTAACATCTGATTGGTTGGGGAAAAATTAGCACCATTTTTAACGATAAGAACTTTTATTAAATCTCCCTGCTTATGTGTTTCTCCTAACTTCAGAGTTTTCATTAACCTTGTTTTTTTCCCATAATTTGCCATTTAAATCAGCTAAAGCCTCACACGGATCGCATTCCACCTGCATACCCTTTAATGTTTACAATTTACACTAGAATCAACAGGCTGTAGTACAGAGCTGCAGAGGGAGGATTATGAATTGAACTGGATTTTAGTACAGTTCTGTGCTATGCATTTCTCAATACGGTACCTATCTGAAAGGAAATGAAACCTTTAGAGCAGATTAACCCGGCTTTGCATTTTTGTTAATTACTCAATTAATTACAGACACACTCAGGCTCATTTACCCAGACTCGCTGGGCAAATAAATGGAGTTAAAGTCGCGCTAATCGGTTCGCTACCAGTTAGCGCAACTTTAACGCCATATTAGCGTTGGTTGTGTGGGTTACGCAAAAATCACCCGTGCATCCAACGTTCACGATTCAATATTGAGTTTGCGCTAGATATAGCGCAGGATTTTAACGCCAGCAAATAGCTGGGGTTAAAATCCTGCAGTGGGTAAATCCCTTTCTTTTTCATATATGATGTCTTTTTCATATATGATGTCGCTTTCTTGTGTTTAGGTATTGGGTCTTTCGGATGTACCAATACCAATACCGAAAGACCCAATACCTAAACACAAGAAAAGCGACATCATATATGCAGTGCAGTGCAGTGAAGAATGCTCTGATTTGTATGTGGGGGAGACCAAACAGCAACTGCATCAACGTATGGCCCAGCACAGAAGAGCCGTTCCTCGGGTCAGGACTCAGCCGTGTATCTGCATCTTAAGGATAAGGACATACCTTGAAGATTGTAATGTTAACATACTGGCGAAGGAACGTGACTGGTTCAAGGAGTGTGTTAAGGAGGCCTGTAACCTTGAGACACGAGGTATGGAAGACTTTTCTTAATCAATTAAACTTTATTGCAGTGACTTATAGTTCTGTATGACAGCAAACAGCACAGAGTTTTTTCTTTGAATATTGTTACCTTTCCCTGACATAGACTACTGTCCCTTGCTCTATCACTGCCTGAACACCAAGCCACTCCTCTTCCTGTTCCTGTCCTCCTCCTCTTCTTTCCCCTACAAACAATCTCATACTAACATTATAATTACATAGTCTAATTTAGTGCTCAACTGACACTAGTGGCCAAACTTAGTATACATCATATATTAATATATTGTACCTCCTTACACTTCTCCCTTTCGAAAATCAGACACGTCCTCGTGTCTGATAATCACTATCTAGTCTATCTTAACGCATTCCTTGTTATATCAAATAAAACACTTTAACTTAGTTAACACAATCTTCAGCGGTTTCTCCTGAAACCTGCTATGGTACAATGGCTGCTGCAAAGTAATATCAGGTTATAACATCCTAATACTATAACTTAAATGACTATGAACAACCCATTTGACATTGTAAACATATCATATCACAGTGCTAATCGAACATCCACTTCTGAGTGGCCAACCGGCCCACTCTGGTACAATGGCTCGCTGTGGAAGAAACAACATATTTACATTTTTTTTCTTGTATGTCTCAGCACAGTTTGTAATCCATTAATCTGACAGGCAGCTGATTGCGGGTGGACCGCACCGGATAGCGTCCCTCCTGCTGTCCATTAGACTGGTCTTCAGCTCCTTCAACTCTGTCCGGGGCATCCCCCTCCTGGAAGACATACCCCTCTGTTTTCTCCTCCCCTGAACCAGTCTCCTCTGAGGCCTCATCCTCCATTTCAGGGAACCTTTCCTCAAAAGTATTTGCAGAGTCAGCAACCTCCTCAATCCTGGAACTTTCAGGGATGTTTGCTGCTGTAGATAGCCCCAACTGATTATCAGTTGGTAATGCCTGCCAGATCAGTAGTGGCCCTGCTGGTGCAGAGGTGGGGACTTCCTTGGATTCCCCTCCAGGCTCAGCTAATACTTCCTCTGGGTAGTGAAATACACAAAGTTTGAGCAGATCTCTATGTACACGTTTACACTTTCCTCTGTCTCGCTCAGGTTCTACCAGATAGACCGGAAAATTCTGTCGCGGCTGAGATACCACTATATAAGGATCAGGTTCCCACCTGGGGCACAGCTTAGAGCCTCGTGTTGCTTTTGGGTTCCGCATCAACACTCGATCTCCTGGCTTTAACGGTGCTGGTTCCACCTGTGGCACCTCTTTGCGGGTCTCCTTTAGTACTAAGTTCCGTGCCTCCCTCAACCGCCTAGCCAGCACCTGAATCCACTGTTCTGGACTGCGTTTCATGGAGTCTTCAGCTGCCGGCAGTATTAGGTCTAGCGGCAGTCTAGCCTGTCTACCGAACAACAAGAAAAAGGGGGTATACCCTGTAGATGCATGTACTGTGTTGTTGTAAGCCCACACCACATCCGGCAGAACCTCTGGCCATCTATCATGGTACTCCACCCCCAGGGTTCTCAACAGATTTAGCAATGTTCGATTAAATCGTTCACAAACTCCATTTCCCTGTGGGTGATAGGGAGTCGTGCGTGACTTACGCACCCCTTGAAATCTGCAGAGTTCAGTGACCAGCTGTGATTCAAAATTTGGACCCTGATCTGACAAGAATCGCTGAGGGCAACCATATGGCCTTATAACATGAGTCCACATCAGTTTAGCTGTAGTCTGGGCTGTTTGATCCTTTGTGGGCACTACCATGGCAAACTTAGAGAAATGGTCAATAAATACCAGGGCATACCGGTACCCTCCTGGTGCCCCCGCTATCGTTATAAAGTCCATGGCTACTAGCTCAAAAGGTTCCCCAGTGCAGATCTGACGGGGAGTGGTGTTATCTGGAGGAGTCTTATAAATAGCACATTTTGGGCACTGCTGGCACACTTCCTTGACTACTGTACCTAGTCCTGGAGCAAAGAAGTAACGCCGGACTAGCTGTTCAGTCTTTTCTGCCATGAAGTGGCCCCCAGTTTCATGCATAATGCGGCACACTTCCCGCAGTTGAGCGGCAGGGACCACCAACTGCCAGACCTTCCGTCGCTCCTTCTCCCATTCACTTTGGCGGTATAGTAGCCCATGGCGTTCTTGCAGCCTGTCCCAATGCCGCAACAATGTTCTAGCCACTGGAACCATCCGGACCCTCACCCGACCAGGGGGGCGTTGCTGCTTTCTCACCCAATTGAGTACTTGCTGGAGAGCAGGATCCTTCTTTTGGGCCTCTTTTTACTGGTCCACTGTGTAGATCTCTGGCATAGGGCCTTCCACCCCGGCTATTTGTGCATTAGAGGCCTCCTGTCTGCCCCTAGCCCTTACTTTCAGTGGGGGAATCTCAACCCTTTCTCTTTCCTCATCCTGCTGCCCAATCGGCACATCTGTGGGGTTACGAGACAGGGCATCTGCATTTTGGTGGCACTTCCCAGGCTTATAGTGAATTACATAGTCAAACTGGGCTAGCCGGGCCACCCAACGCTGCTCCAAGGCCCCTAATCGTGCAGAGCCCAGGTAGGCCAATGGGTTATTGTCTGTGTAAATGTCCACATGATGCCCCACCAAATATTCAGCAAACTTTTCAGTGACAGCCCAAACAATAGCCAGTAGCTCCAACTTGAACGAACTATAATTTGTTGGATTTCTCTCAGTAGGTCGCAGGCTTCGGCTGGCATATGCTATCACTCTTTCCTTCCCCTCTTGGACCTGGGCTAGTACCGCCCCTAGTCCCTGCAAGCTGGCATCTGTATACAAGCAGAATGGCAGGTTATAATCCGCATATGCCAGTACCGGAGTGGAGGATAAGCAGGTTTTTAACTGCTCAAAGGCTCTCTGTTGTTCAGATCCCCAAGTCCACTGGGTCACCTGGCGTCTATTTCCTTTCCCCTTCATATGCCCTTCTAGTAGCTTAGTCAAAGGGGCTGCCAAGCAGGCAAAGTTCTTGACATAGCGCCGATAGTATCCAGCCAGGCCCAGAAAGGATCTCATTTGCCCCACATTAGTGGGAGGAGGCCAACTTTGTACGGCCTGCACTTTACCGGGGTCAGGAGCCACCCCTTCCTTGCTAATAATATGTCCCAAGTAGGTTAGCTGCTTCTGGGCCAATCGACACTTAGCAGGCTTTAATTTCAAGCCAAATGACTCTAAACGGCTTAGCACAGTGTCCAAGTGTAGGATATGTTCCTCGAATGTTCTAGAGAAGATTACCACATCATCGAGATATATTAGTACTTTGTCATAGTTCATGTCCCCCAGGCATCGTTCCATTAGCCTTTGGAAAGTGCTGGGGGCATTTGTCAAGCCAAATGGCATTCTGTTGAATTCATATAGGCCCATGGGAGTGATAAAAGCAGTTTTGGCCCGGTCTTCTGGTCGCACAGCCACTTGCCAATAACCACTGGCCAGGTCCAATGAGGAGAAATAAGCAGCCTGTTTCAATGTGGCCAATGATTCCTCAATTCGTGGCAGCGGGTATGCATCCCGGCTGGTGCAGGAATTTAACCGCCGGTAGTCTACACAGAACCTGAGAGAACCATCCTTCTTTCGGACCAGGACAATGGGAGCTGCCCAGGGACTTTGACTTTCCTTGATTACTCCCCCATCAAGCATCTTGCGCAATAAGCTCCTTACTTCTTGATATAATGCTGGGGGAATGTTCCTGTACCTTTCTCGGATGGGAGGGGAAATTCCTGTCTCAATTGGGTGGTCAATAGCTTCAGTAAATCCATAGTCCTCATCATCACAGGCATATACCCTCCAGTGCCGCAGCAGCACCACACTCAGGGCCTGCCGCTGTGAATCTGTCAACCCCAAATGGCCCACATTTAGTTGCTGAAGAATTGACTGTTGCTGGGACTTATCTGGAAGACAATTATTTTCTGTGGGGCTGTGCGGGCAGTATCTTCCTTCAGAGGCATCCAACACATCATCGGATGTGATAGCAAACACTTCCGCTACAATAGTATTAGTGGGCATAGTCACTGGTGAGGGGCCTAGGTTCATTATCCTCACTGGCACCCAGCCATCCCGTACCTTCCCCACAGATCGGGCAACTAGCCATTCCTCTCCATGCCCATTGATGTCAGCATAGGGCTCAATGATCACAGTAGCCCCTTCCATCGAGAACTGGGTGCCCACCCGCATAGGCACTACTACTTCATGCCTACTTGGAAGGTGAGGTGGCTGTTTAGCTGATGTACGTACAATTCCCGCACGGCCAGGCAGCTTTTGTAGCACTTGCTGTTGTTCACACCTCCGGTCCACTTGCCGCAGTAGCTGGCGAGCTTCTAAGTTGGCTGGGACCTTATTCCAGTATTCTGGCCCCACACCAGCCAAGAGTAATCCATCCAGCTCCTGCAGGACATTCATGCCAATGATAACTGGAGAGCTTCGGGTCTGGGCCTGTTTCACCACTACAACCCCCTTACAAGGCACACATTGTCCAAACAATGTAATGTCCATCCAGGTGATGCCCACCACTTCAATAGGCGTGTTATTCACTGCCCAGAGAGAGAAACCCGATAACTGTCTTTCCAGGTCCTGGAATCCTCCTTGTTCAAAGAAGGACAGGGTCATGGTAGTTACCTCTGAGCCAGTGTCCAACAGGCAATGGGCTTGTCTCCCTCCCAGCTCTGCTGTCACAAAGGGCCGAGTGCCAATAAGCCCTTCCTCTTGTTCCATGGGGCAGGCATCCGCTTCCCCCGCAGTCGGCCCCCTGACTGCGGGCCCCATTAGTTTAAATGGTGGTCTTCTGAGGCAGGGCATGTTCGAGCAAAATGTCCTGGTGCCCCACAGTGCCAACATCGTTGGGGTCCTCTACCACTCTGTCGTCGCTGGCCCCTGGCTGGCTTGGGTAAGTTTGAATTTGCTTGGCGGAGACTGGCCACCTCTTGCTGTATTGCTGCCAGGGACGCCTGCAACTCTTTTACCATTCCCTCTAGTCTATAGGAGGTTCCACCTGCCGCTGACTCAGAGACAGCTACTGTCACAGCTTGGGGACCTTCTGGGGAGATTGGTTCCTCCTCTTGGCTCCGCTCGATGGCCTCCCGCAGAACTACCCGGAAAAGAATGTCAGTATTGGCTCTCACCTTTTCTTTTAATGCGGTTCTCACTCTGGCTTCGCGTAGGCCTGCCACAAACTGGTCACGAAGGAGGCTATCTGGTTCAGTCACCACAGCAAGTCCATGGCTATCCACCTTAATTAGCTTATTCCAGAGTTCCCGTAATGCCACTGCAAACTGGGGGAGTGTCTCTCCTTCTCTCTGTATTCGCGTGAAAAACCTGGTGCGTAGATCTGTGGCTTTAGCAACTTCTCCGTAGAGCCCCTCCAAGTGGGCCACTATTTCATCTAGGGAACTTCTCTCTGCCACTGATAACTGAAGCACTGCCTTGCGAGCATCTCCCTCCAGTGAGCCGAGCGCCAGGTCAGCTGTATGCTCAGCGGGCACCTTGTATAAGCGAGCAGCCCCTTGCAGCCTCTCAGCCCAGTCTGTCACAGTCACATTCCTCCCATCAAACTTGGGTATACTGGCCAATGCTGCACTAACCGGTAGGAAGAACACCACTCCAGAGTCTTCCATCCTGCCGACTACGCCAAATGTAACCTTGAGACACGAGGTATGGAAGACTTTTCTTAATCAATTAAACTTTATTGCAGTGACTTATAGTTCTTGTCAGACAGCAAACAGCACAGAGTTTTTCTTTTGAATATTGTTACCTTTCCCTGACATAGACTACTGTCCCTTGCTCTATCACTGCCTGAACACCAAGCCCACTCCTCTTCCTGTTCCTGTCCTCCTCCTCTTCTTTCCCCTACAAAACAATCTCATACTTAACATTATAATTACATAGTCTAATTTAGTGCTCACTGACACCTAGTGGCCAAACTTAGTATACATCATATATTAATATATTGTACCTCCTTACAGGCCATTTATGTGAAAATAAAGAAACCAAGCCTAAATAGAGGTGGGGGGGTTCGACACCAACTGTCTGCCATGTACAATGCTGTTTTAACACCTTACTCTGGGCGTTCCTATAACACCTCTTAGCCACTATCTAATCACACCCTTAACACCTGGCTGTGATATGCTAATTGGGATTTTCCAGGGTACATAATTTGCCACAGATTCTTGTACAAGTCATTCTGAATTGAGAAAGCCAGTCGGATGACTAGCGAAACGTCTTCAAGAACTACATTTCATGTCCAGTTGATCTAATTGAATACAACAGATATACCATGACCTGGATGAATGAGAACCTTCACAAGCATATTTGTGAAAAGATGTTTTATATATATTTTTGTGTGTTTCCATTGTTGCCTCTTAATGTATTGTCCCAACATCCCTCTTATCTTCTATGCTAATCAGCTGTTTGGAAGCTGCAGCGCTTGTAGGTAAGTTGAAAGCTGGTTTAGTTGTATTTTACAAAAACAAGTAGGAATAAGCTACCCTACCTCCCTGTAAAGTACGGATCCACTTGCCACCAACTTACTACATCCAGTTTAGTGTCTCTTTAAATGGTCCTGGTCTTTTTTGCTGGTGCTTAATTTCCATGTTGCTCTATAAATGAGTGAGGGCACGGCCACACTGCGCCGCAAACTCAATCGCTCACGGAATCGCATGCGATTTCATTGCATTTGGGCATGCGTTTTCTTCATTAGGTATAGGAAAACACATGCGATTGTGCTAAAAAATGTGAAATGCAAATCGCATGCGCAATCGCAACGCACCCGAAAATTTCGCACTTTTTCGGTGCGTTGCTGAGTTTTCAATGATCTGAAAAAACTCAAGCGTAATCGCATGCGCAAACGCCGAAAAAAAAAAGCTGCAGTGTGGCCTAGTCCTTACGGTTATATCTTTTGCGTTTACCGGATCATTTCCGCAATGTCCTTGCAACATCAGAACTGCCTAGCATGGTATTTTTGGGCAAAATCAGAAAGGTTATTCTGCTTGTTGGAAAATTCTGGCATAGTTATTAGATAAAAAAGGATGATTAAAAGTTGAATCTATAAAATGTCTATAAAAGTTGAATCTATAAAAAATAAAAGCCGTTTGACAAAGTAAGACCTCCATCTAGTGACAAAATCTGAAATTGCACATAATGGAATCTTTTGATGTTAATGCAATAGCAAAATTAGTTGAGATTTAATACTCACCTTCCGTACTTGTCTTCCTCCCGGGTTCTCACAATGCAGAAATCACTTAGCGCAGAGATTACAACCAGCAGCGTTAATACAAAATAGCATAGGCTCCCTATAAATGTAGTTTATTCCACGTGATAATACATTGGGAATGGTGGGTTTAAATTCATTTTACCTTATACCTTGAAATATTACATCTCCCCGATACAGTGGAATATCTGCAGTTCTTCGTCTAGCATACTTAGAATGCAACTCTCACCTTTGAATGGAATGGATATATTGCTTAGGTTAGAGAGGTAAGTAATGATTTGCTGCCAAAATGTCCTTATTTTTATGCTGTTTAGTTCACAAAAAATATATTGTGGAATCCAGGCCAGTGCATGTATATAGCCACCTTTTTTTTCTTTCTTTCCATGTGTTCTATAATTCCCTCTGTGTCCTGAGATACACAAGTTAGAAGAATACGTGATTGCATTCCTCTACTCCTACTTGTACTGTCAATCAAATCCCTGTGATGTGATCCTCTTCCCTGCTCAAGTCCCTCCCTCCTCCCTGCTCTGTAATAAACATAGAGATAAGAGCATTAGCAGGGGGAGAGAGGTAGCTTTGATGGCAAAGATAAGGATGCACTTGACCCCCCTTCTTAATATCTTTCACTGATTGATCATGGGTCACAAAGAGAGAGATCGTATCTTATCAGGACATGGAATGATCCATGTCTCCAGGACAGCTTGCTTTCTATTGGCCACTGTGCATGGTGTGTTTTTCAGGATGTTAAACTTTTAACTCTTACTGCACCTGATAAGCTAGTCGGTTAACCGGAGTTTAGACATGGAGGAGGTAACAGAGAGGAGGGGGAAGGGGAGAGTGCTGCACAGAGATCTGACACCATGGAAAAACAGAGTCACTCACAGAGATATGAGAAAGGCAGCACAGAGCACATGAATTTAACTTTGCAATGGGCCAGTGTGTTTTCATTATAGATGCCCCTTAATTTTCCCTAGTAGATTGAGCGGTAATTGTTTCCAAGCAGCGACTTTAGTTTGTGTCAACTCTATTAAGGGCTGTATATCTTGTAAGCGTGCATGGTGGTGATAAAGATTCCAAGGTATTTAGGGGGAGATGCAATAAATTTCCCTGTCACTACTGATCTGCACTTTAGTAGTAACCACTTTAGGACTGTTATTGCATCGTGTGAATGCGAGAGGTAAGTTGCAACCTTTTGCACAGCTTTAAAGCCACAATTGAAAAGGCTTTAATTTTGGTGCAAAAAACGTGTGCAATTATCTTTAAATTTATTGCATCACTTGCACTGAGCTATTTCCAAAAGTCTTTAGAAAGGGTGCAAGCAATACAAAATGAGTAAAAAAAAACCTCTCTAACCCGATATAACATCAGTTAGCATGTGTTTTTTTCACTTACTTTTTCCCTTAGCACGGGATATTGCATCTCCCTGTTAAAATTGTCTGCCACTGGGATTAGGACAAGGCAGTGTGGTGGGAACGAAGTTGGGGTTGTCAAAGTGGTATAATACAGATTTGTTCCAGTTTATCTTTAAACCAGAGTATGGTGCAAATGTGTCTAAAATTTGAGTTAAGAAGGTAAATGGTCTGTCTGGGTTGTCAACATATAGAATAACATCATCTGCATATAGCCCCAATGTTAAAGTAAAGCCTTTTATTGATGTATTAGCTCTTATTTTGAGTCTTAAATCCTCTATTGCCAAGGCAAATAATAAGTGAGACAGGGCTGCAAGATAAGGTGAATCCCTTAGAAATAGCGTCATTGAGTGCTATTTGTGCATGGGTTTTTTTTGTACATTATTTGTAGATAAATTTGTGAGATGGCTGCAAAGCCATATCTGTATAGACAGGCCCTGAAGCTGTTCCAGTGGGTAAGAGTTAATGGGTCAGTTTGGTTCAGCTTGCTGTATTCAGTAAACCTTTCGGACAGCATATTGGGTTCTTGTAATAATGTCAACCAAAAGGGGTAACATTTCTTGGGTTTGTATGTTTTAGAGTCACCAATTGAGTATGACATATGGCAGGTGTGTGCTGCCTATCCCAGTGTCTCTGGTCAAGTGGCCTATTATTTCTGGCACATGTTGTTGGAGTAGGAAGAACATTACAGACCATTTTTGTTTGTCGTTGAGTCCTCATACGTTCCAGGTTAGAAAGTTTGTCATGTTGTTCACGTTAGGTTGTTAATTCTTAGAACTCCTTTGTGTTGGCATCCTTCGGAGAGGGGGGAGTGTCTCAAGTGTCTTTCAGCTACATAAGAACGGATCCATGATCCATGTCGTGGTCTCAGGTGATTCTAAGAAGTGGTATTTAATGCCTTTAAGTTGGAGTTGTTTCTTAACTACTATAAAGGTCTACCTTAAGGCGCGATAGGCATAGGATAGAGTCTCTATCTTCAGAGCCGAGTAGATGGTGATGAATGGCAGCGGCCTGGACCCTGGCAGAGGTGCCATTGCTAGGATTCTGTTCCCTTTTCAACGACGAACGTACCTCCTCAATCACGTAAGCCAGAGAGGTTCTGCATTCATGAGTTCCCTCAAGAAGTTAAGCATGCATTTGATCCGGGGTAAGTTCATTGGTCACATTGGGCATTTCTTCTGTGCTGGTCCGCCCGGTATCATTCTCCAGTAGGCCCTGTTGGGGGTTCTGAGCCGGCAGCGCCATCTTGGGAGGCATTGCGCGCAAACTTGGAGAGTGTCTGCAGCTTCTTTAAGGTTGGTCATTTTGTGAGATTGTTGGGGTGTTTTTTGCAGGGAGAGTTGGCAATAGGTATCCGTTAGTTTTCAGAAGTTAACTTTGGGCCTGGGAGCTCTGCTCACATGCGTCCTCTCAGGAAGCCAGGTTAGCATCACTCCCCAATGTACTATAAATTTAATTGGGTTACTTAAATTAAATTTTAATAGCACCAACCTTTAGAGGACTGCTCAGAAAACTCAGAACGGTGATATGCTGTTGTAAAGGTTGCCTGATAGGATCAGAAATTGACTGAAAATTTTCAGAGTGCTTTTAATAAACCAAAATCTCCCAATTAATCTCCATCAATCTTGATTGTGATTTATATGTATACTCTCCAAAATTACCCCTTTATATTTAATAAAATAGCACAGTGCAGAGCTGCAGGGGGAGAATAATGCATTTCTCAATAGTGTATTTGAAGGTGGACATTGGAGGGCGTGCATCTGTAGCAATCTATCGCATATTGATTTCAATCAATTTTCAATTAAAGACACCCCCCTTCTATCTCTTTTGTGTTTTTTGTGTTATTGTACATATAGTAACATACAATTTATGTAATGTCCCAATTCAGGAGAACTTTAAGTAGGCAGCTTACAGACTCATTTGTCTCTCACCTCTGAATTCAGCCTCTTGGTGATTAAATCATTTCTAGAACATGTCAGAGTACTGGCAATCTATGATGTCAATGCTGATTTCGAGTGTTGCCTCTTACTGGTGGTCCTGGACCAAAACACCTTCTGCATATGGTTACTAGGTACCTGGTGTTTGTTTTCTACTCCCTTTATGCTAAGCTGCACGTAACAGTTGAACTCAGAATCCCTACCTACCAGAGTCTCCCAGCTAATCATCAGAGAGAGCAGTGGATATAATTAGATGGTGTTCCTGCTCAGTGTGGGGGTTAACACTGTTTTTAATAGGTGTCCCTACATGTTTTCACTGATCAGGCAACTTGCGCATAGTGTGGCATCAGCCTTAAACAATATATTGCAGGTGAACCATACAAGACACAGGTCTTGAGGAAGGACAAGTGGGGCCAAAACATGCAGCACGCATATTTTGCAATAAACCTGCACTATTCCTAGCTACAGACCTGTATCTTTCTATGTTTCAAAATATATTGTTTATGTATTGGATTCGGTGGATTGGAAGATGTAGGTGAGACAGATTTCAGATCCAGACACCCTAGATCTAGATACCCAGACCTATATACATCACACTACAACACTGCTACTAGGAAAGTGTTAATCAGTAAATCTCTCTGCACCACCCAGACTTATCTGCAATTTGAATATTGATGAGTTAATACATTCTTACATCATAGGGGTTAAAATGTGGGAGGGGAAATCACTGAAAATGTAATGAAGGCAAAAGTACTGACAGGCAAAGGAAAATGTCCACTTTAGCTTTAAAGGAACAAACAGAACTGAAAATGAATTACTACGGGGCAAGGAAAGGCCCCTAATTGTAATCATCTATGATGAAAAAGGATTTTGAGGCAGGTACTTTATAACTCAAATTTTGATTATTTTGGGGGGTTACATTTTCCAGATGAGCTTTGCAAGAAACAAACTATACACTTACTCTTACTATTTGTTTTACTATACATGGACTATTCTCACCTTTGCATTGCAATTTGTTTTCCCCTTCACCTTCATAATCTACAAAGCAACAGGATGTGAATTCCATCAATGAAAGTCAATGATACTCACAGGTTATTTTTGCACTTATGTTCACACGCCAGAAGGTTTTGCATTCCAGTTAAAAACCCAGGAGAGCTGTTCTCATTTGATTTTTTTCTTTTTTAAATGAAAGTTCATGTTTTCCTCCACAGTGTATTGACTATGGCTTTAAAGCAAACTAGTTCCATTTTCAATCCAATAGGGGCTCCCAATCCTTCAACACGCTATCATGTAATTCTCACATTGTAAAGCATGCAAAACCATGGGTGGCATACCCAGACTCAGTTTATTGTTTTGGAAAGTATTACATTGCTTAGAAAAAGGAATGTGTACTTTAAATACTGGCAAAGGAGTTCTGGTATTTGATAGAGTAATGCTCTCCAGATAAGCAACTGTAAGAATTTAAAAGAAACCAAATTACCTGACAGATTTAAAACAAAACATTTAAGTATTTATTCCCAGACAAACTCTTAAATATTGGGTAATTTTCTAGGGAAAATAGAATAATACATATATGAAATAGATAACGAAGTCATAAAGAAGACTTTTTTTTATTATATCCATTATGAAAAGGGAAAACATTTGTCTTCTGAGGTCTCATTAGCACCTGGAAAACCTGAATTTTATTGGAAAAATGTATCCCTATGGTTAGTGCAATTACATATAAATATCTGTTAAATATTGTCTGCAGTTGAATGCGCTGGGTAAAAACCACACATCAAAACCATATAATAAAATCAGACTCTACTATTTTATTATGGCCTTTTGCTTTCTTCTAGTAACAGGCACAGAACATGTGGAAACTGTCCGCTATTACAATGACTTATTCCATATATTGCCAAAAATCATGTATTTTATATGTATTTTTTTACCTTCTATATATTTGCTTCCTTTACACTAGTTTCTTACTTTGTTTTTCAAGGCACTCATCTTTCATTCATTAATATGTAACAGCTAGCTAATATGATTGGCTAGAGACAGCTAGCAGGCATGACCTGCTGTATCAATTTCTTGCAGTAGCTTAGGACTGGGCATGTTTGAAGGACATATTGGTCAATGACCAAACTCTGGATACTGGAAAATAAAGCACAAACCCTATGTTAGTATGATAATAGAGAGGTAAGACCAGAATACTGTTTACATGTCAAGGTAACTATGTGAAACTTTAAATTAAGCCAGGGAAACTAAATGTAATTAGCTTTAGAAGTTTTGCAAAAGAAAGCAGAATTAGAGGTACAGTAGGAATATTTTCCCCTGACTGTAAATTTATGGGAAGGGAAGTAATTTTCTTGGGTATAGTTATCCTTTAACATTTATTCATCTTTAATCTCATTTTCAGATCTTATAGCTGTTCCTATAAGCCCAACAATTCCACTAGGCTCATACCCCTCCACTCTGGGATGTTAGCAAGACAAACTTCCCATAAATAAAGTGGCTTCTTGGGAAAAATAATTTAAAAAATAAATAAAAATAAATGCAAATTCATTGCATGGTGGTCTCAAATTACATACAGTTTTAATTTTGAACTCAGTTTTCCCAATAGAATACCTGTGCAGATTGAAAAAGCTGCCGTGTTTATTTTGTCACATAAACGTTACACTATCTAGGTCAGTATTTTCTCAATACTTATATAACAATATATTACGGTTTTGACAATCTCTTTCATCCAAATATAATAGATCAACAAATATATCTATCAACAAAAAAATGTGCCCAAATTCATCACAAGGGTTGATCTATGCAGCTCCTTGCAGAAACTCTGACAACCTCTCATAGAACGCTAGGTTTACCTTGGTTAAAAAAAAACAAAACAGATTTGCACTCAGAAACCATAAACAGAACTTTTTAGACCACAGGAATAGTTGGATAATGACAAGAAATTACTATATGACATACTGTAAGTTTATTTAAAAGCATGAAACAATTACATGATGAAAAAAAAAAAAAAGTGTACAAATGCTACTAGAGTGCAAAAGAATCTGAAATTTGTATTACATAGTATACATATATATTTTAAACATCTGTAGGTTAAGGACCCCCAAATCTTGTTTTTATTATAATTACCTTTTCCAAACATGCTTCTACAGTTACAGAACCCAATCCATTGCTGGCAGGTTTAACTTCCTCTGCTGCTGTTGCGAGCTGGTGCTGTTGCGAGCTGGTTACAAGCTTACACAGCAGCAATATAGACAGCTTTGGTAATGGTAACAGATTTGCGTAGAACCAAAAGACCTAAAAACACACAGGTGCCCCTGAGATCCTCCCTCAGGAAACAAGTGACTAGAAGTGAAAGCACGCTAACTAGGCACCAAACAATAGAATCCACTGGCAACCTGTATATATAGCAGCTCTAAATACAGTTTATTACATAAATAATCAAAATATAGGCTGGCCAGCCATAAATAAAAACCTTGTCTCACATATCATCATTTAAAAAGTACATATAAGAAAATAAATCTATTTCTATAAAAAGTCCTAATAGGCACAGCCCAATATAATCCCTGATGTCAGGTAAATAGGATACCAAAAAAGTAGAATTGGATCCTGGTAAAAGTGTATTCCAGAGGAGATCCGTATAGGGAAGGTAATCCAGACTTGATCACATTTAGTTATTATATATAGAAAGTCAATAATCACACTCTTAAAATGTATAAACAGAGTTAGTTAAATATAGTTGCGTGTGTATGCAAGTTGTATCTCACCATACTCCAGCCCCATATATTAGTCTCCGGTTCACTACTCCCTCGAATCCCCCAGACCGCAATAGCAAAGCGGTTCGTGTCCGCAAGCACTTGGGACTCCTCCACAGGGTAGACTCTGCGCTCCCGGTTTGCAGTTGGGGCCGCTACACAGAAACCACATTTCACCAGATTTATTTTCTTATATGTACTTTTTAAATGATGATATGTGATACATGTTTTTTATTTATGGCTAGCCAGCCTTTATTTTGATCATTTATGTAATAAACTGCTATATATACAGGTTGCTAGTGGATTCTATAGCTTTGGTAATGGCCATCAGGCCTTGATTATGACATCAGCGAAAACTGAATGGGGGGGGTTGCTCTTAAAGGAACACTAAACCCAAAAAAATAAGTATTTGCCATTCGTTTGTATTATTCACAGGGAGGTGAGAACGCTTATTAATTAATATTACGCTCGGGGGACCTGGAACTTACCTTACCGCCGCTCCACTCGCTTCTTCACAGAACAGCTCTCCCAATCGCATGCCCTTTTGTATTGGCGCCCATGCGCCTAAGATAGGGCGCGCGGTGGGACAGAGCGGCTGTCAGCGAAGGAGCGGCGGTAAGGTAAGTTCCAGGTCCCCCGAGCCTAATATTATTCACAGGGAGGTGAGAATAAGCGTTCTCACCTCCCTGTGAATAATACAAACAAATGGCAAATACTTATTTTTTGGGGGGTTTAGTGTTCTTTTAACCTACATAGCAATATTTGTTAAAAAAGGTTGATGCCCTTTAAATAACCTATTGATCAATAACCCCCCTTAACCTGTATGTATTGTTTTATTTATATAGCGTCACTTGGAGTGGAAGTGCTACACAATATTATAATACAAAACATCATGCAAGAGGGAAATATAAATAAATACATAAATAATTATGTACATACAAGTGCTGAACCCTTGCAATATGGGGAAAATATCAAGTGAAACTCCAATTTTGCATTGAAGAAATAAAAACGTCTTCAGTTTTTTTAAGTATTTAATGTATTTATTAAGACAAGTCACATATGTAATTGTTATGGCTCCACAATAAAAAAAAAATCTGTTATGGGGGGCTTGGGGACATCCCCAGTCAGTCGTCTTTAGCAGGGGTTGGATATTAGGAATGTAAAAACAAATGAAAAAGAACAGTTGATCTTCAGGTGTTGACAGGCTTGAGAGCGTCATGGTCTTCCAGTCCCTGTAAAATCCAGGGGTTTTGTATCCCTAGCCTGGGTCACACCAGTAAAAACAACTAAAATCCTTTGCATGCAATATTGCGTTAAAGGACAAAACATAATTGTGTATTTTTACTATGCATCAATTACAAAACCAACAAATTAAAATTGTTTAAGTATTCTAAAGAAGGTATAAAGACTAAAATGTAAACAGAACTTACTTTTGAAAAACGCACAGCGGTCAGCCAGTATCAGGGCTACTACTGTTCAACAGTTTAATATCACATTTAAAATATAAATACAGGGCAGTGTTTTATATACATTGAGATACAAATAAAACAGTGATAACTAGCATCAAGTTAGCTGCATTATGTCCCATGTTCCCTAAAAATCAGTTTCTACAAACAATCCTAATGAACGTGTTAGATGCACTCACCATTGTGGCTGAGTGATGTCAGCTCTCCCGTCTCTCTAATTGTTGGAAAATGCAAAATGTTTAGAAAACAAACAAAAAAAACCCTGAAATTATTTTTTGGGGTAGGTTATACACATTCTTTTAGTTGTTTTAAATAGATATCCTGTGCTTTTTTTTCTTTAAAGATTATAAAGAGGTTGACAATATTGTAACATTAAAATAAATCTTCACATGAAAACTATAGAAACCAGAAATGGCCAATCCCGCTTCCAATTTATACAGGTACGGTTATTGCAGTTTACCCAACAGGAAAAAAGAGGGTTTTTTAAAATCTTCTTCATCTAACTCATACTAAGGGAGCAGAGATAAAGAGGAAGTGAATGGACTGCATGTTTTAATGAAAGATTTCACTGGATCTTGGTGTAGGAACACTTAGAAAAACAAGGGGTACATAAATTAGACAATTTTGGGCAGTGATTTGTCACAAAGACATTCTTCTGAAAAAGGCACTGCAATGATATATCAGGTGCAGCATTTAATATAAGTTTTCTATTAGCCATTTTCGATTGAGAATTTATGATCTTACAGTGATGTGGGGGAAATATCAGGATTTAACCATAAGAATATTGCTATTTAAACTGAACATATGCTATACATCGAGAAAATGAGGTAAAGAAGCAGTCATGTACTTTATTTAGTGCAGTTCCTGTTTTACCTTAAGTAAAAAGGCAATTGTGTTGTTACAGTGCAAAATGTGATATTAAAATCCACAAATGTAAAAAAAAAAGTTCCATTCCCATTGGGTTAAAATGATATCAGGTGTCTATAACATCCAAATAATTAGGCTTTGTTTTGTTTTCCTGTAAAACCATCAGTGTTTTGTGCTTCGCCTTTGGCTCTTTCTTCTCTAGCTATTCTCTTTGTTAAGCCACTAAAATATTTCTCGCGGAAGGAATTATGACCTTTATATGGCAAATACTGCCCTTCCCGAAGGTGAGCATACTGGTCCTTTTCCTGTATAAGGGGAAAAGGAGGAAGTCATAATTAGAACAATTATTTGAAAATATTAAGATTATTGTTTTGTTTTGTTTTTTGTACATTTTGTTCTGAGCATTGTCAGTTTAATTCATAAACGTTTATATTTTACATCCTCAGCTTATGGAAAAATGTCAACTAGGGAAAAAAATATATTTTTTTAGCAAGTTTCTAAGAGAACACAGACAACATTTGGCATTAACACTACCCAGTATTTGCAAAATGCCTGAAACTCAACAAATGTTTATGGCTGGTGCAGCATTGCAGATGGTGGAAATATTTATTGTCTCTTTAAAAAAAAAAAGCTTGTGTATCAGTGGCAATAGCGGTAAGGAAATCACAGACTGAAGGTACAGTAATTCTGTAAAATTCAAAACATCCAGTCTTGTTTAACTACAGAAGACTAGGAAGTAAATTCTTTACAAAATGTTGAGGATTTTGCAAATTCCACATTACAGACCCATCTGTCTAACTTTATACAATATACAAAGCCATTCCTAAATACACGTGCAATGTATTATCCAGGCAAAATTGTATCAAACACATATGGGTTTGATAAAGTTCAGGTATCCCAAAGGTTAAAATACTGCATGTGGCATCAACTTCGTGCAGATTCAAAGTGAACTTGTTAGAGTGTCTAAACACTGAGTAATTTCTCTTTTGTGTGGTATACAAAATCAGCATGCAGGAGTTAAGTATCACAAATAGAATGTTCAGATGTAAAAGGTAGAGCAACCCAAGTGACTTTACAGGCAATATGCAAATATACAGACTTTAGTAACAGGCAATATGCAAATACAACTGTCAATACCCAGATTCTGGGTATTTGCTCAACAGAGGTGTGTAGACTAATAGCTCTAAATATTTCTGCATTTGGTTTATTTTATATTTACAAATCTGAAATTAAGAAAACTAATGCCTTTTGTATGGTCACAGTATGACCAGTAATGCATTTAACAGAAATATACAGTTTAATGAATTACATTAAACATGTTTACCAGTGTTTTTGAAGTTTGGAAGATATGTAGAAAAGTTTGATTTATTAAATAGATTATTTTAAATGCACTCTTTATAGGATTTACAGTGTGATTATTGGTTAATTTCTTATCTGACTCTTATGTGTTTGAGCTGTTTTTACTATTAGTTGACAAATATCAAAAAGTAAAAAAATATAAATTACCCTAAAACAATTCTGCAATTTAAAGGTCAACTATACCATAAAACCTTTTTTCCACTGGATATTTAAAGGGCAAGTCCAGCCCCCAAAATGAAAACTTACATACATTTAAATCATCCCCCCAAAACCCTAAACGGTAATAGTTTGAAATCTGAAATATATAAGTCTAACATGAAATCCTGCACAATGTCCTGTTGCCTCAGTTTCTGCGTCCCTGGTCTTCCAGTTAGCAACTGTCAGTTATGGATTTGACAGTTGACATCGCAGCCAATGACTGAATGTTTATCCCCTGTCTGCCTCTTCTGAGCATGCCCAGTCTCAGTACAGGTTTCTAAATTGCTCAGTTTCCATGAGGCTTCCAGAAGCATAGCAGGCATACAGTAATGAATTCATAGGACAAAGTATGATATATCAACATATTTTAAAGAGGCCATTCTTTCTAAAAGATGTTCTTATGAGGGTGGAGTTGTCCATTAATTCTATAGGAGGTAGGGTCAAGTATTTCTACCTTCTTCTCTGCTTTAAAGGAGAACTAAACCTTATTTTTTACACTCCAGAATCTGAACATATCCCCTCTAAAAACAACAATAAACTGAAAAATCCCACTATAGTAAATAGCATTAAAGTAAATGTAAACCTCTAAACAACTGGATGAAATAAATGTGTGTATGTACAGTGACTGGCCACACCCCTCAGCTCAGTCACATGCTCCCTAACCTGTCCTGAAAAAGGGTTGGCTAGAGGCTACTAGTGGGTGTGACCAACTGTAAAAGTTAGTTTTTGGACTAAGCAAGTGTAATAAACACAATGGTCAGTGACCACACAGGGTCAAGCTAGAATGGTAAATATCCCAACAACCATATCAAAATGAGAGTTAAGACACAGATTACTTTTATATTGAGGTGCTCTTCCTTCTGAAAGAATGTTGTTCTGAGGCTTTAGTTTTACTTTATTAAGCTAGCTTTAGAAATTTTGCAGTACTTGCCGATTTAAGTCTCCCTGGCTGGGTTTAAAGTAAAAAAGTGTTATAAATATCGATTCAGGAAGGAAAATTAATAACTTGACACTTAATATTTGTAAAAATTATTTTCTTTGAACAAGGCCATGTAGGATGAAAACTGCAAGTAGTACAAAACATTTCAAAGTGGATTACTATAGAATTATAGATTTAGTGGAAGGAACATTGTTTTCAGGATATAGTGCCCCTTTAAAACACAACTGATCACTGTATTTCTCATCTCTGATAGCAGCATTGTAGAGAAATCATATGTTTAAGGTTTTTCAGAGCTGACTGACTGAGCTTCACCAGGAGAGAGGGTGGCAGAATTACATATGATTACTCCACAATGCTGCTGGTCAGACGTGACAGTAAAAGCTAAGTATCTACTAATTATTTACTATTATATAATCAATTTACCCTTGTTTGCATTATAGTTTAATTCATTTAACAGTACTGTAGGTAAAGTATCCTTTCCTACAGAAAAAAAAAATCTATAGTACTTGTAGTGTACAGTATGAGACTTGAATGCTTACAAAAGTAGCACTATTTCTATATTTTATTTCTAACAGTTTTGGTGTAAGCCACAATACCATTACTATAGTTTCTGAAATGGGACACATGGATTTTAAGTTGGTGGATGTAAAAAAGTTTTAAGCTAGTTATCACAGGCAAGACAATGGACAGATTCTGCAGGATTCTGACAGGGACTTGCTGGTGTTTGCCTTTGCACACCTCCACAAGTACTTTTGCCATGTACAATGGGTTACTGTATCTCTGTTGGCGGCTGGAATGCACTTTTGTGCCCCCAGAATTAAAAAAAAAAAAATAAAATAAAAAAAGGGTTTGCAGCTGTGTAGGCCATCAAGGAGGCTTGTTGTGAGCATATTTTTACCAGAACTGCAGGAAATACTAACAGATTCCATTGGAATCTGCAGCAATACCGCATGTATATGGTCAGCTTAGCTCTCTTTTAGAACATCATTATTTTATCTAAGTTAAATACATTCATCAGTCAGTCTTTAGAAAAATGCATTGTTAGTTTATAAACAGATTACGGTCATCTGAATAATAAAAAATAAATACATATATAAGGCAAATAATGAGGAAAAAACAAATCTGCTATTCTTCATATTTAATACTAGTTAAGCAGAAGAACACTTTTAAACTGCTCTAATATGAATTGAAATATCTGTTTTGTACATTTGAAGTTCCCATCTGCTTGCCTTTTTAGAGAAAAGTGTGTCTTTATAATCAGGTGATAAAATCTAAACATTCAAACCACAAAAAATGACTCATGATAAAGTTAAAAGTGAAATATGCAATATATATTAGAGGGAGATTTTAACAGCTTGTAGAGGGGAAAGAATGGAAAGTTTAGAGGGAAATAGAAGAAAAAACAGAACTGTAGTGCAACACTCGGCACCATTAAAAATCTTTTATTAATGTAGACAAGGATATTCCTGTCTCTTAAGCACAGGGTTTTGAACCAACATAAGTTCTTCCTCCACAGCAATTTAGCTCCCAGAGCAATTTACTTGTAAAGGGATTTACTTGTAAAGGGATTTTTAAAGGGGTTTGTCTGTTTTTAAGGGGTGCGTTAAGAAACAAAGCGTTAGAACAAAAAGGGTTTAAGAACAAGACTGCTGTTTCTCGTGTGTATTGCCGTTTTCTCTTGTTGTGTATTGCTATTTAGTATGGACAGTTTTGTTGGGGCCATGCAATGTGCATCCTGCCGCATGTATGAGATCTTGGAGCAGTCGCACCAAGGGATCTATGTGTCAGATGTGAGTGGGTTGCCCATTTGGAATCAGAGATCCATAATCTAAAGGGGAAACTTGCAGCATTGCAGGGCTTGAAAAAAATCTAGGGGAACTGCAAGTACAGGCAGGGGCCAGTAAACTGGAGGGTGGAAATGGGGCAGATAGGTTGGTAAAGGAAAACAGATTTGTAAGGGTCACCAGGGGAAGAAGGGGACGGAAGGATAGGGACGCTTCGTTCCAGCATGTAGCATGTATGGAGCAGGCCTTTCCCTTGAGCACCCAGGGGACCGCCATCTCCAATACAAGGGAGGTAGAACTGGGGGCTAGGAAGAATAGGCAGGTGGTAGTGGTAGGGGACTCCATTATCAGAAGGGTATATAGGGTAATCTGTCGCCAAGACCCCACATGCTGAAGTGTGTTGCCTGCCTGGTGCTAGGGTTCGGCTTGTGGTGGATTGTGTAGACAGATTATTGGGTGGGGCTGGGAGTGACCCGGCGGTCTTGGTTCACATGACAAAGTTAGAGGTGGAGGTGAGGTCCTTAAAAATGATTTCCGAGAGTTAGGGACCAAGTTGAAAGTAAGAACCTCAAGGGTAGTGATTTCAGAATTACTACCGCAGCCATGTGCTATGCTAGGGACGCAGCGGGAGCTTAGGAGTATAAATGCATGGCTAAGAGGGTGGTCCAAGGAGATGGGGTTTGAGCTTTTAGAGAACTGGGCTGACTTTTCGGTTGGCTATATGGCAGAAACAATATGGGTAGAGTGGGTAAAGAAGGTGGGTAAATTAATTGTTGGGGTACGTTATAAGCCGCCAAATGCCGGGGAGGAGGTGGAAGCAGTGAAGGCTGCTGTTATGGGGCATGTTTTGGTTATGGGGGATTTTAACTACCCTGACATAGATTGGAGTACGGGAACTGCCAGCACCTCAAAAGGTATAAAGTTCTGAAAATTTCCTATATGAGCATCTTCTTTCACAGATGGTACTACACAGAATGCATTGATGGATCTGGTGATATCTAATAACCCTGAGCTCATTTTGAAGATGAAGGTAATGGGTAGCTTAGGGAATAGTGACCATGATATAGTGTCATTTAATATAGGTTGCAAAAAACTAAAGTGCACTGGGTTAACTAAAACCTTTAGGAAAGCTAATTTTATGCTGTTAAATGAATCACTCCTGCTCATAGACTGGGGGAAATTGTTTCTAGATAAAGATACAGAGCAGATGTGGACCACTTTTAATGGGATATTAAGCTATTACATTTGTAAATTTGTACCTTTAGGGAACAAGTGTAAAAAAATTAGGTCCACTCCTGCTAGCTAAAAGGGGAAGTCTAGTGCAAATACATATGCTTTTCATCCTTTCATCATGCTTTAATCTGCCAATTCAGGATTTTGTCTGTGTAAAAATAAATGACTTCCTGTATTCCCTAATAGAGACTTTTATGGTCTTGCCCTTGACCAGCACCTGGGTTGAATCAGTTGCTCAGTAGAGATCTGAGCATCTTTGACCCATCCAACAGCCAATCAGTAGAAATTACTGTTAGGAACATTCCAAGGATGTGGTGCATCCTGGGAAGAAGGACAGTTAGAACCTGAAAGGTCAGCTGACTAATGTCAACAGCAGGGAACAGCAAAGGGTATGAAATCAACTGATTTTTTAAAATGGGAGAGAATATGTAGAATAACTAAGAAGGCATTACACAAAATAACAATTTAACAAATATTGATAATTTCCACTGAACTGTCCCTTTAATGCTCAGGTAAAAAGGTAAATGGAAAAAAAGAAAAAGGCTTTTAAAATTTTGAAATCAGAGGGAACAGAACAGTCTTACAGGAAGTATAAAAGCTGCAATAAAGAGTGCAAGAAAGCAATTAAACTAGCTAAAATAGAAAATGAAATACGGATAGCCGAACAAAGCAAGTCCAACCCCAAAATGTTTTATAAGAATATAAATGGTAAAATGATGAGGACTGAGAATGTGGGACCATTAAACAATGGGACTGAGATGGTTGGAGAGGATGCTAATCTGCTAAACTGTTTTTTTACATCGGTTTTCACTATAGAGAATCCTAGTCCTTACAGCAGGGATTGTAAGAATATGTAGGGGAGAAATGAGGAGCATTCACATTGGCTGACAGAGGATATGGTACGGAAACAATTAGACAAAGTAAATATCCATCTGGCCCCAGGACCAGATGGATTGCATCCCCGGATTTTAAAAGAGCTTAGTTCAGTTCTATCTAGACCACCGTTTCTCATCTTTTCAGATTCACTTTGGACTAAGGATGTGACACTGGATTGGAAAAAAGCCAATGTAATGCCAATATTCAAAAAAAGGTAGTTGTTCATAGCCTGGTAACTACAGACCTGTAAGCCTAACATCAGTGGTAGGGAAGGTGCTGGAAACATTGTTACGGGATCATATCATTGACTTTGTCTCCAGAACTGATCTTATTAGTAGTAGTCAGCATGGATTTATGAGAAATAGATCATGCCGGACAAATTTAATTGGCTTTTATGAGGAAGTGAGTAAGAATTTAGATTCAGGCACAGCAGTGGATGTGGTATACTTGGATTTTGTGAAAGCTTTTGATACTGTGCTACATAGGCGACTAATGTATAAACTGAGGACTGTTGGCCTAGAAGAAATCATTTGTTCATGGATAGAGAACTGGTTATTGGATCGCAAACAGAGAGTGGTGGTTAATGGTGCTACATCTATGTGAGCTAAAGTTCTAAGCGGAGTGCCTCAGGGTTCTGTACTGGGGCTGCTTCTTTTTAATCTGTTTATAAATTACTTAGAACAGGGCATTGAGAGCAAGGTCTCTGTGTTTGATGATGACAGTAAACTATGCAGAGCTTTGGAAACATAAATGATGTGCAAATGCTGCAAGCAGACCTAGATAGATTATCAAAATGGGCAGCAGAATAGCAAATGAGATTCAATGTTGATAAATGCATTTGGGATTTAATAATTCCTGTGCCACCTACACCATAAATAACTGTGTTAAGTGAATCTGTAATGGAAAAATATTTGGGGGTTCTGGTAGATAACAGACTTAGCTGTGGCCAACAATGCCGGACAGCCACGGCTAGCAAGATATTGTCTTGTATAAAGAGAGGAATAGATTCAAGAGAGAAAAATATTATTCTCCCTCTTTACAAGGCACTGGTAAGGCCTCATTTGGAATATGCAGTGCAGTTTTGGAATATATATAATTTCCCATATACAAAGCGACATCCTGGAAATGGAAATAGTTCAGAGAAGGACAACTAAATTAATAAGGGGAATGGAGGGGCTTAAATATGCAGGCAGATCAGACAAATTTAGGGCTGTTTACATTGGAGAAGCGACATTTGCATGGGGATATGATCACCTTATACAAATATATCAATGGGCCATACAATGAACTCTCTGGTGCATTGTTCACGAATAGGTCATATCAGAGCACTCGTGGACATCCTTTAAGGTTGGAAGAAAAGAAGTTTTGTCTTCAGGTTAGGAAAGGTTTCTTTACAGTGAGAATGGTGAAACTGTCTTCCAGCAGATGTGGTAATGGCAAGTTCATTGAATAGCTTTAAAAATGGCCAGGATAAGTTTCTAAAACTAAACAATATTGAGAATTACTGGTATTAATACATATACTGGTTGATCCAGGTTGATCCTGGTTGATCCAGGGATACTTTTCGATTGCCATTTGGAGTCAGGAAGGAATCTCCCCCCCCCCTTTTTTTTTGATAGACGTATGTCTTTATTCAACCTCAATTACTATGTTACTATGTAGATTGTTAGTAAGTTGGTTTCCCCGTGGTGTTCATTGGCAGACCTTGTTATATCAACTGAGTAATGGAAACTTGGTCATTGAATTTACTTTTACTGCACTGACTGACAATTTATTTGTTCTGGACTTATACCTTATACTATATATTGAATGCTACTAATACATATTCATTGTATTATATGCATGCATATAGTGTAGGTCTGTAGAGAGGCTTACAGACCAAAGCTATATTGGCCGCTATAGTGTCAAATTAGTGCAAAACACATGCTGCCCGATATACTATCAGGTTAGCATTGGTTTTTCACTAATTTCGCACGGGCTGCACCATCTACACCATCATTGCTTTATTCCCTCACCACTGGCTTGAGCATACCCACTTATTTCCTACTGCTGGGACACAGCATCACCAGCCTCGCCCCTGAACGTCTTCCATAAGCAGAGGAAAACATAAATTAAGTCTTTGAGCCTTTGAATAGCTTTATAAAAGACTGATTTTTGGGGGTAGGGCTTATGAATCATGCCTGTCACAGAGACAATGCAGACTAGGAATTTTACAAGCATATTAATTTGAATTTACAACAGCTATAGACATAATCCTAGGCTTGTTTGAGAGGTATATGCTAACTCTATCCAATGAGGACACTAAAATGAAGACCACAGTTCCCCTTTAATATGGTGCAGATATTTTTTAGTATTAGATTACATGTTCAACAAAATAAATGGAAAGCAAGGTAAAAGTTGTGAGATGGAAGATTGAAAAAGTATAGTATAAACCAAGGGCAGAAAATATGACCATTACTGCCTCCTGATTCTGTATGTTTTTGAGGCTTTAGTTGCCCTTTAAATGGACAACAGCATTCCCATACAGTAATCCTATACAGTAATAGCCAAATCCAGTATGGCCATACTGAATGGGAATTCTGCTGTCCATTTAAAGAGCTACTTAAGCCTCAAAACACATTTCCCTCTGGATTCTCTATGGTTACATCATTGCATTAAACCTTGAAAAATATTTAAAAATTAATTTTGTTAGATACTTAATTTACAAATGAATAAATAAAACAAATGCCCAGAGATACATAAGGAACATAGAAATGTTTATTTCTATCAACTAGCAAAATAAATTACATTATAGTATAGTATGTAGTATAACACTGCTGTCATCACACTGAATTGACCAATATGTCAGCAGTTTTACAAAAAGGAATGGGCTCAATTACATCAACCTGGATGTCAAATACAGATTTTTTGCCCTCTCCTACCTTGTCAGTTATCCAGCGGCGCACGTTCTGCATCCTCTGTGCTTCCGGATGACGTCACTACTCGGCGCCGGGAAGTGAGAGGCGCAGAGTAGTGACGTAATCCGGAAGCACAGAAGATGTGGGGCGAGCAGCCGCCCGATTACCTACAAGGTAAGGTTGACTTGAGTATAAATGGAGGTTCGGTTTTCAGGCTGTTTTTAAAGCCTGAAAACCTTGGTTTATACTCGATTATATACGGTAGAGCTTTTTATATTACTTTTTAAACTAATGTGCTCCATATTAGAAATAACCTGTAGAATGGACTAATTTGGGAAGGATTAAGGGTGAGGCCACACTACAACGCACCAAGCGCACACGCTTTGTGTGCGTTAGCGCTCGTTTTTTTTTATGTTTGCGCTCACGTTTTCGCTATCTTTAAAACAAAAACACAAGCGAAAACACAAGCGATTGCACGAAAAATGCTCGCCGCAAACCGTGAACAGACACACAATCGCATTGGAAATCGCAGGAACTTTCACGTTCCCGCGATTTCCATGTTAGCGAAAATCGCGCTAGTGTGGCCTCACCCTCAACCAGTTCAACTTATATTTGCAAGAAATGAACTACAGTTAACTTCTAGACAATATTACACGGTCAGGGTGAGCTTGAAGATTTGAAAGATGGTGTAAGGAACCATTAATATAATTTACAAGCAGACATTCACTGGGGAAGCAAATAAAAATTGAAAATGCTGGATTTTATTGGTGTTGAAAAGTGAAAAAGAAAAAATATACTCTCTTAGGCCCACAACTACTCGTACCTCAAACTCCTTCACCTTCTCCATTGTTATCAGGCGACGAGATGTGTGGCTGGATAACATCTGTTCACAGTTGCTAATAAGCTTTAGGCAAGGATGCCGAGGTACAAACTCCTCTGTATATCTGGAAGAAATAAAGCAGAATTTAGGCAGCAAACATTCAAGCAACATTGTTTTACCAGCCTTTCGGAAACACTTCAATGTGAACTTTAGCCAGTAGGTTTCTGGAATTTTTCATTATACATTTATAGCAATAATTTGATGCAGGCCAGGGTTCTGCATAACCAGACAGACAATGGATAATTAAATCATACTTGGCAGCAGTTACAGAGCAGCATAAAGCGAACACAAACTAAAAATAACTTTTTGCACAGTAAGATTTACTCTATGCCTTTACAAAAACTTTTTGCATTGCACAAAAGAAATGTTATTTGTGAGTCAGAGTGTTCTGAAGTTTCAAAAAAAAAAATGATTCTAAAATACACATTTACCAACTTTATTCACAATTTTTGCCTTGCAATGTCAAATTATTAAAAAGAAAGTCATCATCTCAGAACATAAATGTCACTGAAGAATAGTTCAAATTCAGTAATATTCCCTGGATAACAGAAACAGACTGCTCTGTTCAAGTTGGTGTGGTACGCATCATAGGGGAAGTTGGCATTTTATGCATTACAGGGGAGGTTGGTGTAGTACGCGTTAAAAGGGAAGTTGGTGTGGTACGTGTTGCAGGGGAAGTTAGTGTGGTACGCTTTAAAGTGTATCATCAACTTACGCTTTAATCCCCTTTAAATTTAAAGTGCATCATATCAACTTTCCCTTTAACATTGGGGTATATCTTATATTAATTTATTTTTTAGAGTAAATATTGAAACATAATTTTCCCTTAAATTTGGACATTTTGCAATATCCCCTTTATAGTGACTATGTTGCACAACAACCCCTACTGTTAAAGTACTGCAATCAACCAAAATAAATTATTGACTCAAAATGTCTCCCAGAAAACATAATTCAAATGCTTCACTTACATAAAAATCAACGCTTGCAAAACAAAATTACACATGCAAAAGTAAAACACTGCTAATCCAGTCCTCTTTCCAGTCTACGTTTTCATTACGCAGTGTTGTCAGCCATCCAGTTTATTAGTCTGTTACTATTATCTTGAAGGAATGTGAGGTAAGGGAGCTATGTCTTAGCTCCCGTTCTTCAACATAAGCCAGTGGTGGATTGCACTCACAGGTAAGTTTTCTATCTTTGTTTCTGACTCCTGTTACATTAATTAAAGAATGGGAGGTAAGGCATAGCCCGTTTACCACCCATTCTTCAATAAATGTAAAAATGGAAAAGTTCACTATCTGAATAAACTAATCCTTTAACTAGCATATTAGCCTTTTCAGCATCTTTAAATATTCCTGGATGTCACAAAGTATAATTATATAAGTTAAAGGATTTGTACACTGAAAAAATTACTCCTTTATTTCAATCTATAAATGAAAACATGAAATCAGCACTTACTCTGATGTGTTTGTGTTGCTGCATGACTTCAATCCAATACTTGTTTTGCTCAATTTAGTCCCCCAGCCCCCTGCCAGACTATTTGACCCTCTGTGAAGGCAAGTATGCTCAGTAATGCCTATGAGGCAGAATTGGAAGAGGGAATTTCCCACCATGCAGTTCATGTACCAACTGTCACCATTGCAGCTACAGCAATACTGTACATAACAGAAGAGTTTACTAAGGCACTTGATTGACAGCTAATGAAATAGGCGACAGATTAGCAAATAAACGGTACAGTGATAGTTAGGAGTTACAGGATAGTTATTTCCAGTGAAGGGCAATTTAAAATAAACAAATTTCCCAGTGTACATATCTGAACTACATATAGCACTTAACTAATAATAATTTTAACTGTTGTTGCTTTTTATTGTTTCCATAATATCCGCTGTTTAAGAAAAGAAGGTACCTATATACTTGATTATAAGCCGACCCGAGTACAAGCCACGGTACCTATTTTTGCCTCAAAAATTAGGAAAACACGATTGACTCGAGTATAAGCCAAGGGTCGAAATTATGACCACTACTGCCTTCTGATTCTGTATAGTTCTGAGGCTTTAGTTGCCCTTTAAATGGACAGCAAAATTCCCATACAGTAATATCCAAATCCAGTATGGCTATTACTGTATGGGACTACTGTATGGGAATTCTGCTGTCCATCTAAAGGGCAAATAAAGCCTCACAACAATACAGAATCAGAAGGCAATCTTTTTAACAAAAGATACCACCCCACTGCTCGCTCCGCATCTTCCGCCTGATGTCACAATAGTGTGCATATGGACATGTCATGTCCATATGCACACTAATCCCCAGGTGGGTGCAGAGAGTCCAATTCCCCTACTTCAAAGGGAACAAGGCAATCAAATAGATACAAGGTGGACTGCACTCCAAAACAGCTATTAACTGCCCTTAAATACTTACTTATGCACAAAGTGGTGCACAGCCGCTGCAAATTGAGACTTAACGACGCACTAACCGATCGTAAATCAGTTAGTGCGACGTTAAGAGCTGAGAGGAGCGCTGCGTACCCGTATCGCTCCTCGGTAAATGAGCCTGTTAGTGTTGCCAATTGCCAAGAAGTACAATAGAACGAAGATAACTGATACAACAAATATAATCAGAGCTAGTAACTAGTAACTGTATGGTACATTTCTATAGTATACATTTGTATCCAGTGCAATGGTCATTTTATATGATAGTTACAGGATGACTTAGTTACATTTTTAGACTTCATTGTCTATAGTGGTTTCAATATTTGCAACTCTTTTGTAATGTATTATCCCTATTCAGGTAGAGGTGTAGCTGAAGACTGTGACTGCTACTCCTTGTAGGTGTGTTCATCACGGTGGACAGCTATATCTACCCTGGAAGAGGAGCTCCATATTAAGCCTATGATTAAGGGTACGTGGTAGCCGAAACACGTTGTGCTGTTTTTAGCGTTACCATGTTACTTCCAATGTAAATTTAGACGTTTAGTACTGAGTACACCTGGTGAAGCATTTTTCCAATGTGATCTATCCTTACCTGCAGTGTGGATCGTATATTAATTCAGGATCATAACAAAAGACCCAGGGCAGACGCACCTGGGTCAGTCACCAGGATTATTTTAAGTATACAGCCAGTACTTTATTTCATAACTACTAGGGAAGTTGTCTTTTGTTTTAACTACATACGGATATCCAGTATTTGGCATTTTTTAAAGCAAAGGGTCTTCATGCCCAGACCATCCGTTAACTTTAGTAAGTTACACATATTATAGTAGGGTTACGGTAGATTCCCTTCAGACACAGATATTGTACAAAGGGGATTGTAGTTAACATTTATAAGGAATAAAGGATTAGAGGGAGGTGTTTGTATTCAGTTAAAGTATTATACACATATTCATTTTATCCCCTTAGACAAAAAACCCCTGAGAACAAGCTTTATACATTGTAGTATCATACAAATATTCCCTTTAGACTGGGACCACCTGGGATTGAACTTTACAGGGATACACTGATATACCAAAATGTACCCCTTCGACAGGAACCACCTGAGACCCTCCTCCAAGTCATGCCTGTAAGTGGCCCCGTCACACATAGAGGGGTCAATAGGGCCGGCCACATCCATCACTCTGTCACTAAATCATAGGCAAGAACTTAAAGGGGAACTGTGGTCCAAAAATGACTTTAGGTAAATTGATAGGAATTGCTCCCCTGAGAATTTTTGAAAGTTATTTCCATTGTTTATTTTGCATAGTTTTGAAGATATTTACATTTTTGTGTGTGATATGGCAGCAGCATCACCAGGTCCCCGGCACTTCCTGCGTCTTCCCCTTTGCAGCCCCCCTGGTCCCTCCCACTCATGGATCCCATGGTACCTCCAGTTGCAGGCCCCCATGGACCATTATCTTAAAGCCCCATGTGGCCCCGCCCACCCGTGGGGCCACATTGGGCTGTACCACAGCCCCCCCCCCCACACACACACACACACAGAAAACTCTGTGGAAACAGCCTTTTCAGGCAGAGTAAGAACACAATGGTGGGTCGTAAGAACACAATATGAGAGCCACCCGAAGCTGGTTAACTGTCTTCCCTTCACACATATAACTTAAGGGGAAGATAGCTGGAAGTCGGTCTGCTGAGAACAACCTATAATTTGAACATGGACACAGTGGGATCCACCACATGTATATCTGAACCCGCACCTATTACAAACGGGGGAAACAAGGAGCAAAGAAAAAGCCAGAACCTTATAACCCACCATATAACCTACAAAAAGGTCCTATAAAAAACCTACATAAACATCTTAAAACTATCAAGACTTTGATTCTAAGAAGCTCCAAAGAAGAACTCCAGATTTCCACAATAGCTAAGTCTACTATAGAACTATATTGATATTTAAATACGTTTTAAAATAACCACGGTGCCTTCTACGTTTAAATGTTTGTGTAGAGAAAATATTTGTATATAAAGTTTGGAAACGCTATATCAATAGCATTATTATAGGGGATATCAGACCTGCATATAACACAGACAGTGGTGATAGAAACCGTAAGCCTAAAATGCTATGGTACATTCTAATACCAAATTTCTATATAATGACAGATCTAACTATGCTTATAATCTCCGTAGGGTTTACTTAAAAACTGTTTAATTACTGTGAACCTACCCTTCAAAATTATAGAATAATAGAAGCAAGAATAGTTGGACTACAACAGCCATGTACACTTTAATTTTAGTCTTAAATAACCACATAGATATTAGAATAACTGCTAAATTGCATATAATAAGTCTGATTAGTATGTCTTAAACCTTTAACAAACCAGGTATGCTGAAATGTTATATGTATATATGTCTTATGAATAATCTATAATATATGTGTCTGTGGAATTAGCGGTTCTGAAAAGCTACAGTACCAAACAATAAGACTTGATATGATAACTGAAGAAGGGGGCTAGATAACATGCTAGATGTAACTCTCTCGCTAACCTCTTTTGACCACTGCAATCTTTGGGATTCCCTCTTTGTCTTACCTACATCCCCCTATAATTCCCCCAAGACAAAAGCTTGTAAATATTTATTAAAAGCCTCTGTAGGCTCTCCTTAGTGGCTAAACCACTTAAACACGTAGCCTCACCAACCTTGCCGCAGACTCACCCCCAGACCTGTGGCTAACTTTGCTACGTATAACTTCCTATTGAGACACGCTTGATGTGTACTCCCAGTTACTGTTTTTTTAATTTTATAGTTATTACCGCAACTTTAGAAAAAACTCAATGTCCTGACTCTGTAACCTGGCAAACTACCCCACATCGACCTGTCTCTAGCAATTCTGAAAACAAAAAAGACTACATCTACAATCTGGTACCAAATAACCTGACAACCCTAGATATCAAAACAGTATGGTACCCACCATGAAAAACAACAATTCTGACAAAAAACCCATAGAATTGAATATTGTGACACACAACGTGAAAGGAATCAACAGTCCTACTAAGAGAAAAATGGCCCTGCAGCAGTACGAACGGGAGGGAGCCCATATAATAGGTATACAGGAGACCCACTTTATTAGAGGCAAAGAACCGAGGTATTGGGGCAAACAATTCTCTTCACATTTCTTTGCCTCTGACACCACAAAAAGAAGAGGAGTAGCGATTTTAATCCACAAATCTATCCCCTTTCTATTACACAGCAGTATCAGAGGACCCAGAGGTGACTACTTAATATTGACAGGCCAAATTCACACAACAAAATTCACCCTAGTGAACATCTACGCACCGACAACTAATGTGAAAGCCTTTTACAAAACAATAGAAAACCATCTACTAAACATGGACCTAGGCAAACTGATTGTATTAGGAGATTTCAACACCAGCATAAACACTCAAATAGACAGATCAAAACCCTCCTCAGCCACGTCCCCTATTTCATCCTCTAAACCGTTGACCTCTTTTCTGAAATTGTTTAATTTATGGGATTCTTGGCGTATTAGACACCCATCAGAACGAAAATACACATTTTATTCGCATCCACACGTAGTATACACCAGGATTGATTACATATTCTTACCAGCCCAGCTGATCCCCTTACTTAAAGACTCAGAAATATCACCAATTACGTGGTCCGACCACGCACAGGTAACCACTTCATTACTGGGCCTACTTACCACCAAACCCACCTATACTTGGCGTCTAAATGAAGCCATACTCTCAGATGAAGCAACTACAAAGAAACTAATAATGCACATTGAAGAATACTTTGAACTCAACACTACAGAAGATTTGGATTTCTCAACTATATGGGCAGCCCATAAGGCAGTCATAAGGGGACAACTAATCAGCATAGCAACACATCGTAAACGACAAGAATCAAAAACATTAACAGACAAATTAGGTAAACTATCCTCCCTAGAAAACCAACACAGCCAACAACACAACATAACACTAGAAAGAGAAATAATGAATCTCAGAGGCGAAATTAACCTACTACTTTCAGCCAAAGCCGAAAAAGCAATTCGCCTCACTAAACAATGCTACTTTATACGGAAAAATAAAGCCGACACAATGCTCGCACGCAAGTTAAACAACCGCATGACACAAAACCGACTACTACCACTTACCAACCCCCAAGGTACAACCATATATAACCCAATTGACATCTTAGCAACATTTTTCTCATATTACAAAACACTCTATAAGGGAGACACAGTAAACAAAAACAAAATAAGGGAAGAACATATACACCAATATCTGACAGAGGCTCAATTGCCACAATTAACAACGCAGAATAAACACACCCTGAACTCCCCCATCTCCTCACAGGAATTGAAAATGGCTATTAAACTTATGAAAGCCAACAAAGCCCCAGGCCCAGATGGGCTTACAATGGCATACTATAAGAAATTACACGAACCCTTACAGACTCCACTACTGACCTTCTTCAACAACATGTTAACAGGACAAAAACCCATTCACAAAGACCTACTAAATGCACATATAGTAGTTATACCAAAAGAAGATAAAGATACAACAAATTGCGGCAACTATAGACCAATATCATTAATAAACTCAGACATGAAACTATTTACCAAAATATTAGCTATGAGACTAGCAACAATACTCCCCTCCCTTGTACATCTTGATCAGACCGGATTTGTCCCCGGTAGACAGACCACAGATAATGTAAGACGAACACTACAGGTACTTAATTACGCCAGAAGTAACAACATTCCCTCACTGGCACTTTCTATTGACGCAGAGAAAGCCTTTGATAGGGTGGATTGGAGATTCTTAGAATTGGCGCTACAACACTTTGGTTTCAACAATGCTTTTATGAATGCTATCAAATGCCTTTATTCTTTCCCCTCAGCAAGGGTATCAAATATGGGTTTCCTGTCTGCTTCCTTCCCTATTCGCAATGGCACTAGGCAGGGATGCCCTCTCTCCCCCCTCCTGTTCGCACTCTGCATGGAGCCAATGGCCTGCCATATTAGAAAAGACACAAAAATAAGTGGGATATCGATAGGGTCCCAAGAATACAAGGTATCTTTATTCGCAGACGACACTCTGTTTACACTCAGCAAACCCCAAACGTCTCTCACATTCCTATGTAGCCACTTATCCAGATATGGCAATTTAGCGGGATTCCGCATTAACTACTCGAAATCCACGATATACCCTGTCAATCTTACACCAAACGCTTGCAAGCTACTACAATTAAACTTCGACTTCAAATGGAACAGCACATCTTTCCCATACTTGGGTATCCGCATCACTGCTGACCCATCCCAACTATACAAACTCAATTATACTCCACTAATCCAGAAACTGATTACACAGATGAAACGATGGACAACCTACGATGTCTCCCTCTTTGGCCGCATAAACTGTATTAAAATGACCACACTACCACGAATTCTGTATCTGTTTCGCTCACTCCCAATAGACCTGCAACCAGGTGATATCAGTAGACTAGACAGGCAGATCACAGAATTTATATGGAATGGTAAAAGACCTAGAATACGTCTTAAAACTTTACAGCGGCCCAGAAACATGGGAGGAGCAGCCCTCCCCTCTATTAAATTATACTACATAGCTGCTAGACTGGCACAAACTATTCAATGGCACAATGACACCAAGATGCCTAGATGGGTGGAGCTGGAGTCTCAACTTTTGAATAATTCAAGGAAGGAAGATCTCCTATGGCTACCTTCATGTACAAATACCATTCCAAAATGCAAAAATAACCCTTACCTCATCCATACCATAAGAACCTGGTTCAATGCAAAACGCACCTACAACCTCTCCAACAAACTATCATTAATGCTACCAATATGTGATAATCCAGACTTTCCCCCGGGAACACAACGTACCACCTGGGCAGCCTGGTCAGAAAGAAAACTATATAGAATCATCCAACTAACCTCAGGTAACAAAACGATTCCATGGAATATAGCCCAGAAACAATTCAAACTAACAGATTCAGAATGGTTCCAATTCTCACAAATCCAACACTACATAGATAGCATTCTGTCACAACAAGAACCAAAAGGGCTCACAGACTTTGAAGCAATCTGTCATAAAAACCCACTAGGACCAAACAAAATCTCAACGATCTACACCATACTAAACAACGCAAAACAAACCCCTAAGCTTCCATGTATGAACAAATGGGAGGAATGGCTAAATGAAACATTAGATATCCCACAGTGGACAGAGATCTGCAACTCCTTAAGGAAATGCTCCCCTAATGTTATTATACAAGAAAAGAATTTCAAAATCCTCCACCAATGGTACCTTGCACCAACCCAAATTGCAAAAATTTTCCCAGGAGCATCACCACTGTGCTACAGAGGATGCCAGATGCAAGCCGATCTTAAACACTGCTGGTGGGAATGTGTAGAGACGCAAAAAATATGGTCATACTGTGAATCCCTAATTACAAAGACAACATGCTCACAAATAACCCTTACCCCTTGGGCAGCACTCTTCGACAGGCCAGTGGCCTCTCTTTCCCCACCAACTAATAAACTAATACATAGAATATGTGCAGCCGCCAGAACATTGATAGCCCAAACATGGAAGCAACGGGCTCCCCCCATCATCCATCTCATAAACAAAATATGGTGGATGTGTGAGAACGACAAAGTGTTAGGAAGAGTCTGTGGATCTCTCAAACAATTTGATTCAGTCTGGACCCCCTGGATTTATGCTATGTCAGACGACGCAACCACACACCCTGTCTGATACAATAGATAAATATGTAGCGGTTCTCTAATGGGTACCCCCAAATAAGCCTTCAATAATACCAAATTGCTAGAGCAAAGAATCAGGACCACCACTCCCCATATTATTTTTCTGTCCCCTTTACACCCCCCCCTTTTTTCCCCTATTCTATCTTACCCTTACCCCCCTCCTTCTACCTCTCCTTTCTCACTCTGATACTTAAAATTAATGTAATTGTTAAAAATCTTTATATCAAAAATATGAAAATAAGGATGTCTATTTTTTGTCACTAAAAGAAATTGACAGCGATATACAAATGTTAAACCGTTGATATATAATGATAATTGTATCTGTACTATAAAGACATTCAATAAAAAAAAAAATAAATAAATAATCAAAAACGAACAAAACAAAGAATTATACATATGGTAAATCATTAGATGAAGACAATGTATCTATACAGGAAGGTGCAGTCTTTATGATGCGTACAAGAAAAAAAAACTGCTTAAATACTTACTCTGGCCTGTACACTGGAAGCCAATAGACCAGACGGCCACCTATAACCAGGAACTCAGCTGCAAAGTTTAACAGATCCAAAAAAATATCACTCAAGTGGTAGTTTAAATTGGCAGGAATGTGGCTTTCTGGCCTAAAGCAAAGACAACACCATTATTCACCAACAAACATGTTCACTTAAAACAAAATAATGTTATCTTTATTCAGTTTGGAATACTTTAAAATGCATTGCCAATGCTAAATTTATCATCTCTCTGACCCAGTGCATTGGGTGTAGTGTATTTAAAGGATAACTATCGTGTGTAAAAAAATTTTTTTAAAGGGCATGTCCACCCCCAAATCTAAAATTTAACCCACTACTGGCCCTACTGTGTAGTGTATAAAAATCCTTAACTTACATCCCAGCTCCAAATGGTTCTCCTGTAATGTCCCCCCAAAGTTAAAAAAACTGCCCACCAGGGAATTTTTTCCCTCTCTGAACTGTCCTCTCAGAGGTTTTTGGCTTGCTCAGAGCAGTCCTTCACTCCCTCCCCCCTTTCTGGTCAGTCATTTCTGTATATCTTGGGCTGTAGAGCATGTAGAGAGGTGGTTGATGGGTCGTTTTAAAGGTAGGAAACTGGCCTTTCATTTAAACGTAACTTGTTTGGAAACAGTTCACCTTTAATGCCTATAACAAATTTACACAACACCTGTTCTCTGTCTTTGCCGATGACACTGAATTATGCAGACCTTTGGAAACTTCAAATAATGCGCTATTGCGGCAAGCTGACCTAGATAGATTATCAAAATTTTAACAGAATGGCAGATGAGATTTAATGCTGATAAATGTAAGGTGAGGCATTTGGGGTTTGGGTGCCACCTACACCATAAATAACAGTTTTAC
The DNA here is from genome assembly GCA_019447015.1 of Hymenochirus boettgeri. NCBI lineage: Eukaryota > Metazoa > Chordata > Amphibia > Anura > Pipidae > Hymenochirus > Hymenochirus boettgeri. The sequence continues at coordinate 89,937,022 of CM033473.1, forward strand.
TTAAAGGGTAACTGTGGTCTCAAATTCTTCCAAACTAGTAAAAGGGCTGAGGGGGAAAAAAAGTCCCTTCAAAGTGTATGGACAGGGTTGAGGGGAAAGGTCCTTCAAAGTGTATGGACAGGGGTCGAGGGGAAAAGGGCCCTCCAAAGTGTATGGACAGGGGCTGAGGGAAAAAAGTCCCTTCAAAGTGTATGGACAGGGGCTGAGGGGAAAAGGTCCCTCAAAGTGTATGGACAGGGGCTCTGAGGGGAAAAGGTCCCTCCAAAGTGTATGGACAGGGGCTTGGGGAAAAAAAGTCCCTTCAAGGTATGGACAGGGGCTGAGGGGAAAAGTCCCTCCAAGTGTATGGACAGGGGCTGAGGGGAAAAGGTCCCTTCAAAGTGTATGGACAGGGGCTGAGGGGAAAAAAAAGTCCCTCCAAAGTGTATGGACAGGGGCTGAGGGGAAAAGGTCCCTTCAAAGTGTATGCACAGGGGTCGAAGGGAAAAGGGCCCTCCAAAGTGTATGGACAGGGGCTGAGGGAAAAAAAAGTCCCTTCAAAGTGTATGGACAGGGGCTGAGGGGAAAGGTCCCTCCAAAGTGTAGGACAGGGGTGAGGGAAAAAAAGTCCCTTTAAAGTGTATGAACAGGGGCTGAGGGGAAAAGGTCCTTCCAAAGGTATGGACAGGGGCTGAGGGAAAAGGTCCCTCCAAAGTGTATGGACAGGGGCTGAGGGAAAAGGTCCCTCCAAAGTGTATGGACAGGGGCGAGGGGAAAGGTCCCTCCAAAGTGTATGGACAGGGGCTGAGGGGAAAAGGTCCCTTCAAAGTGTTTGGACAGGGGCTGAGGGGAAAAAAAAGTCCTCCAAAGTGTATGGACAGGGGCTGAGGGGAGGAAAAGGTCCCTTCAAAGAGTATGGACAGGGGTCGAGGGGAAAAGGGCCCTACAAAGTGTATGGACAGGGGGCTGAGGGAAAAAAAGTCCCTCAAAGTGTATGGACAGGGGCTGAGGGAAAAAAAGTCCATTCAAAGTGTATGGACGCTGAGGGGAAAAGGTCCTTCCAAAGTGTATGGACAGGGGCTGAGGGAAAAAAAAGTCCCTTCAAAGTGAATGGACAGGGCTGAGGGGAAAAGGTCCCTCCAAAGTGTATAGAAGGGCTGAGGGGAAAAGGTCCCTTCAAAGTGTTGGACGGGGGCTGAGGGGAAAAGGTCCCTTCAAAGTGTATGGACAGGGGCTGAGGGGAAAAAAAAAGTCCCTCCAAAGTGTATGGACAGGGGCTGAGGGGAAAAGGTACCTCCAAAGTGTATGGACAGGGGTCGAGGGGGAAAAGGGCCCTCCAAAGTGTATGGACAGGGGCTGAGGGGAAAAAAAAGTCCCTTCAAAGTGTATGGACAGGGGCTGAGGGGAAAAGGTCCCTCCAAAGTGTATGGACAGGGGCTGAGGGGAAAAGAAAGTCCCTTCAAAGTGTATGGACAGGGGCTGAGGGGAAAAGGTCCCTCCAAAGTGTATGGACAGGGGCTGAGGGGAAAAGGTCCCTTCAAAGTGTATGGATCGGGGCTGAGGGGAAAAGGTCCCTCCAAAGTGTAGGACAGGGGCGAGGGGAAAAGGTCCCTTCAAAGTGTATGACAGGGGCTGAGGGGAAAAGGTCCTCCAAAGTGTAAGGACAGGGGTGAGGGGGAACAAAAGTCCCTCCAAAGTGTTATGGACAGGGGCTGAGGGGAAAAGGTCCCTCCAAAGTGTATGGACAGGGGCGTGAGGGAAAAAAGAAGTCCTTCAAAGTGTATGGACGGGGCTGAGGGGAAAAGGTCCCTCCAAAGTGTATGGACAGGGGCGGAGGGAAAAGGCCCTTCAAAGTGTATGGATAGGGGCTGAGGGGAAAAGGTCCCTCCAAGTGTAAGGACAGGGGCTGAGGGGAACAAAGTCGCTCCAAAGTGATGGACAGGGGCTGAGGGAAAAAAAAGGTCCCTTAAAGTGTATGGACAGGGGCTGAGGGGATAAGGTCCCTCCAAAGTGTATGGACAGGGGCTGAGGGGAAAAGGTCCCTCAAAGTGTATGGACAGGGGGTGAGGGGAAAAGGTCCCCCAAAGTGTATGGAAATATTTATATTCATATTTATATATGAAAAATAAATTTTTACAAAGTATTCTAGCGCCCGTTTATGTAACGGGCTTAATGTTAGTAACTATAACATACCACATATGTTATTTAGGTAAATTTCCAGCGCCCATATCATAATGAGAGGTAATAAACAGATTAATGGTTTAATTTCAAGGTATTCTGCCTTCTGGTTCTGCAGTTTACAGATTACAATGATTGGCAAATAATGACTAATAACAAAAACTGCCCAATCCATAAAATGGACTGATTTTATACAGTCACTGAAGTTAGTTGGTCTACTATCAAAAGAAGATCTGTCTGACCTGATATCTACAGGGCAGGAAAACAATAGTGAATAAGAAAGCAGGGACCAGTGCTGGTAACTGTATAACGTAGATTAAAATATACAATTCGAAGATTTTAACCTAAGCATAGGACAATTGAGTTAAATCTACCTTATATTCTATACATATAATAGTTAATGTGTATATGTATGTTGGGACAATTTTGATTGGTATACATATTTTTCAGGACCTGGAAAAAAAAATATGGGTTAATTTACAATTTTTTAAACCACCCCTTAACCCTTATTTCACCCCTGGTAAATTAATGGGGGATAGAAATTACCTTTGTGCTGTCATCTGTTGGTGAATCAAGTTATCACTTAGTTAATTGAGGATGAGATCTGACCTAAAGTTCTGCATCGAATTGGATACCTGTGGTTTACTGATTTGTTGTTCTGTTAAAAAGATGTAGGTGCAGGTCGGGACAGGTAGCTGGTGTCATTTGCGGGTCTGTAATTTCAGGCGTGGTTTTATTGTTACAGGTTGCGTGTCAGGTACAGGTCTGAAAAATATGGTGAATAAAGTGATCATCCCAATGATAATGACTGGGCCCATGGTTTTGATTGGAAAAGTTATAACTAGAGATAGGATCCGAGTCAGACCCGGATCTGGCACAGAACCCCTGGTTCCGAAATCCAAATGTTTGGTCTGAAAACCGGACAGTTTTCGGAGCGAAAATACGGTCGTAAACGCGAAAATAGTTTCCGATCGATTTTTTGAGGATTATCGAACGTTCGAGCCTATTTTCAAGAATTTTCTAAAATAGCTCGAATATGCCATAAAAATCGAAAAACTCACTCCTAAGTCCCAATTTTAAGTTCCGTTTACAGATTTTCGGATCTTCTGGATTTTCCCGAGATCCAAAAAATGGAATACGGAAAGAAACCCACAGTTTCGGCCATCTCTAGTTATAACCTATTAATGTAGGTTGGCAAGCATGAAAGATAATAAGATTCAGTGCTGTTGAGGCACGCAGTTTGCACTTGTATATTAGCCTGAAAAAAATGAGTTTCAGTAATTGGAGAAGAGATACTAGCCTCCAGTTTGGGTAGTAATGTGCATTCCCGTGGCCAAAATAACCATTACAACAACATAATGACAGCTAGAACAACATTTCCATTTTTCTTTGCAGTCTTGGCTGAATTGTTTGTGCTACCAACAAAAAAATATTTTGTGTTGCATTAAAATAAGGAAAGTATATTCAGTAATGATTGGATGGCTAATGTCCTCCTCCAAATAGACCTTTAACACAAGCAGACAGAAATGGCTTATATGCTTTATGGAAGAATTCTTTTTAATCAAGCATATTGAACATTAACTCTTCCTACTTTATAATTAACTCATAAGGCCAAAAGAAAAACACAAAAATGGAATTTCATTACAAGCTTGGAGAAAAACAACAACAAATAAAAAATGGTATTTAGGAGAGACAGGATAAAAGGAAGGAGGGTGACTAAAGACCATATGGAACACTTGTAGAAAAGTAGGATCCTGTTAGGGCACCAAATTAACAACAGGCAATTTTACTAGTCGCTTCACTCATATTGAGCTAATCAGCATAGTTTGTATATGTGACATGGAATCATCTGAGAGGTGTTAGAGAAGGGTTGTGTCAACAGAATGTGAAAAATAATTTCTTGTTTGTATTAAATGAATTAATGTAATGATAAGGCATGCCCAAATTGTACTCAAAACACCAAAGCCAAAATGAGTCATTTTTCGGAACAAAAGAACTTCTTGTGCAGAACTTATTCCTGTACCACCTCCTGCAAGACATGTTCATTCAATTATAGTGAACATATCGAACCCAACCAGCATGCATGGCTGTAAACAACATCTGGAAGGTTTCATGAAAATAAGATAATACATTGTTTCTTGAACTACCATAATTATACAGTGAATCTCTATCTCTTCTTTATATCTCTCTTTTATATTCAAATTCTAAAGTAAAAATTGTTGTGTATGAGTACAAATAGTACAATAAACACTGTAATTTAATTAAATACCCTGCCTTAGTATCAGCAGGAACTGAGAATAGATCCATAAAGTGCCCACAGGTACACCAATAGATTAAAATGGGGAGTGGACCAGTATCATCCACTGTGTGGGCAGGATTTCCAAGTGCAAGTCATACATATGCAGCCAATTATATACAGTATGAGAACATGTCAGTGGCAGTTTTAAAAGAGGAAACAGGGCAAGTAAATATAATAGCTAGAAAAAAACAGCAGAGAGAAATACATTTCAATCCAGGGGTCTCAGCCATCAAAATAGACATGTTTTGGGGTTTACACACATTATAACAAAGACATATTAAAAACATATAGTGATCAATGTAACCATATTTAGAAAGGAACCTGCCATTGATCTTTTTGGACTCCAGTATATTTCCATGGTGACTTTAGGGAATCGGGTAATGAGAAAGAAGGAATCAGGTGTGGGAGGTTTGTAACATCAACGCCAATGAAAAGTCATAATACTTTTTAGAAAGGTTAACATTACCCATTAAGGGAAAAAAGAAGAAGCAAGGCTGGGAAAATGACCCTTTTTAAAAATCTTACTTCTATCACGCCTTATTGTCTGCCACAGGTTTAATGGGTATTATCACCACTCTAGTATTGCCATGGTAATATCAACCATAAATTACTATGATGCAATAAGGTATTTATGACGGATCAATCTCCATGAATACCAATATTTAACAAGCATTATAACAATTGCTTTGACAAAAACCCTTTCAGACTGACTTCTTTCTACTAAATTCACCAGCCATAACACAAGGCGTTATAAGCAGCCTAAGGCTTAAAAGAAAAAGTGGAAGGTAGACTTCTTGCAGGAGGCTAGACGCAGAATAAAGACTCACGCCCTCCTACAAAGTAAGCTTAAACGGTACAAAGATATTAGAATGAGGGGGGAAAAAACTTAACAAAACCAACTAAATAATGAAACACAGAACTCCGGGTAAAGTAAATACAAATCCATTGGGATTCTTATAAAAATAGAATACAAAATGAAGTTGCTCATTCTGGGCAATACATCACAGATTTTAAATAAATGTATGCAAATCAGAATAGAAACAAATGTAGATTTGGATGATTTGAATTATTGTTGCCATTAATTGTTAGAATTAAGGATGATTTTCATTTTAGCACCCTACAGAAAGCCAAGGATTAAGTAAAATGTGTTGTGCATATGATTTATTTAACCTGAAATGCCTCCAAATAAGCCAATAGGTAGAAAATAATTGTACGTACAGTCATTTGCCATTACATCCATTCCATATTTTTTGTGTTCTGTAACCATATTCACGTGTTTTAGCTGATTGGAGCTATACCCCATACCTCTACTTTTTTAGGGAAAGCATGAGATCATAGTTAAAATTCTATTATAAACAGGTAACATTTTCACTGTAGTTGCAACAACAATTGGCAAAGCCTCTTGTCCAGGGCCAGATTTACTATTAGGCAAAGTACCGTATATACTCGAGTATAAGCCGACCCGAGTATAAGCCGAGGTACCCATTTTTGCCTCCAAAATTAGAAAAACATGATTGACTCGGTATAAGCCGAGGGTATACAGTAACCCTAATACCTTTCCACTGTAGATGTTTGGAAACTACAACTCCAGCATGCTGGTTGCTGGGATTTGTAGTTTCCAACCACCTATAGTAGAAGGATTGGGTTACTGTATGGCATACGTCCCCTCTATACCTTTCCACGTAGATGTTTGGAAACTACAACTCTCAGCAGTTGGTTGCTGGGAGTTGTAGTTTCCAACACCTATAGTGAAAAGGTAAATTGCATGGCATACTGTCCCCCCAGACCTCCCCCAGTCCCCCCCCCCAGCTCACTTACCGTACCTGGTCTTCAGTCTTCATCTCTCTGCCAGCTGCTGCTCGCTCTGTGCAGAGCCGGCAGTTCCCAGTACTGCTTCGCGGCTGCGCGATGACGTCAACCCACCAGCGTGCGCGATGACATCATCGCGCAAACGTGAAGAAACTACTGGGAACTGCCGCCTGACATCGCGGCTGCTTCGGATTGAAGGTAAGTGTCTATTGACTCGAGTATAAGCCGAGGCAAGGTTTTAGGTTGCTTTTTAAACCTAAAAACCTGGCTTATACTTGAGTATATACGGTAGGTTTATTTTTAATAAGCAGCTGACATACCTGTAGTATTCAATTCTCGAATTGTAACATAGTATAGTCTGTTTTATCGTTACATAAAAAAGGGGGCATGGTTTGGAGTGTGTGGTCTATTTTGAGGGGTGGGGTTACCGGCACCAGCATTTAGGGTTGACAGTTTGCTTTACTCAGTTCCACTTTCTTGAGACAATAGGGTATATTTACAAAGGCACAGTATTGCAATTTGCATTACCGCTTCTTACCGACATTGAAAATACACTTGATTTTGTATTTCTCAGTGAATATTTTAATCCTATTTTCTCTATTTAGAATGTTTGTATCATAACCTGACTAAATTGTTTTATAGCTATCTATCTTTCTTCAGTGATGTGTTTGTAAATCAAATATATAAAATATTCCTATAGAAAAATCAGAAATTCCTATTGAAAATTCGCAAATAGTGATTGAAAAGCTGTGTACACTGTCAACTGTGTTTGAATTAGATTTTAGGATTATGTGGGATCACCCTATCTCTGTAAATGTGCAATTTGTGTAATAGTATACAAATGCAACAAGCGCTCATGTGAGCACTCCCTAACATCTTTTATGCTAATCTTTATCCCACTTGCGACATCATAAAATGTAGCAAACTGGCCTTAAAGTGATGTGTGTGCAATAAAATATACTTCATATCAAGTCTAACCTGAAAAGCTTCCTGATTTTCTGCTTTCTGGTTCTTCCAGTTAGCAGCGTCAGTCATGAATGTAACAGATGACATAAAAGTCAATATCGAATGTTATTCCCCAGCTCCTTGAGCCTAAAAAAGCTTGTAAAAAAGCTTAGAGAGTTTGAAAAAAGAGAAGGGGGGGGGTGCATGCGCTCTATAGTTTAGTTAAAGGGCATCTGTACTGAAAAAAAATTATTTTAAGTTGACAATTACTAAAAACTATTATTCTTCCCAACCACCACTGTAATATTTTTTTTCTGTTAATCTGCCCCCCTATTTCTTTAGATATCCATTTCAATTACAATCAAAGTGTCTTGCAGTCATAGAGATGTTCAAAACTGTTGAGTTTCATTTTGTTTTCGAATTTTAACATTTTTGGAAATTTCGAAAGTCGAGTTTCGATTTTTGAAGATAGGCTACTTTTCGAAAATTGTCTACTTTTGATTCTCAAAAATTTCCATTTTCGAAAATCGTTTACTTTCGATTTTCGAAAATCATTACTTTCGATTTTGAAAACTGTCTACTTTTGATTTTCGAAAATCATTACTTTCAATTTACGAAAATAGGCTACTTTCGATTTTCAAAAATTGTCTAGTTTCGATTTTGAAAATCATCTACTTTCGATTTTCAATAATTATCTACTTTTGATAATTATCTACTTTCGATTTTCAATTTTTTGAAAATTGTCTACTTTAGATTTTCGGTAATATATACTTTCGATTTCAATAATTATTCACTTTCGATTTCGATAATCATTACTTTCGATATCATCTATTTCGATAGCGATAATCATCCACTTTCGATAGCGATAATCATCTACTTTCGATTCAATAATTATCGAATTTCATATAAAAATCGAAAACTCAGAAAATTTGTGTTTCATAAATTCCGGGAGTTCCGAAAGTTTCGTCTGGACTTCGAAACCCTCAGATTCGATTTGAAACTGGGTTTATTAGAACACACAGTACATCTTAGTCATAAACAATTCTTCTGTGCAGGAGCACAACAACAGAGTCTGGGCCCCTGACACACCCTGCCCCTTCCCAATCATCTGTTTTTAAAAAGCTGATCATGTGTCCTCAGCAAAGATTTGCACAATCAGCTGTTAAAAGACCGCTTTAAAAAAAGTGATTGCGGGCCCCCTGTGAGCAGTTTTGCTGTAGCTGGAATGGTGACAGAGTTGGAATGCTGAGTGCCGTTTTGACAGTTGGTTTGTGGGGGGGAAAAGTCAGGTCACGTGGAAGTGGGAGTGGTCAAAAGAGTGAGAGGAGATACTGCTCCTCAGCAATCATGTGCTGGATAGAAGGCATGCAGCAATACACACTCCTCAGAGTAAGTGCTACTTACACGTATTTATTAATAGATTAAGATGAAGAAAAGTCCTTTTTTCAGTATAGTGTCACATTAAAGCAATTCTGAGTGAATATTTCTTTAAGCCTTTAACTCTTCTTTTAAGGCAGAAAAACTAAATATAGATAAGATGATATAGTAAGGTCTGAACTGGGCATGCCTAGTAGTTGGGGGACAATAGCTAGAGGTACTTTCTAACAAGGTAGGAGCAGTGATTTAGATGTATTTGAAAAACCCAATAATATTTCTTATTAATGCAGACAGACACAGATATGAGAGTAGCGGCATTTAAAATGTGTAAAATGGAATGCAGCAAGCAAAATTTGTTTGGTGAGTATGGATTATATGGATCCGCCAAAAATCACTAACTGCAGATTTCTGCCATATGGAATTTTTTCGAGCTGCAACTATTTTTTAAAATTTTCGAAATTTCGAATTTACAAAATTGAAAATTTTAAAAATGTCTACAAATCTCGAAAATGCTGCACAGAATGCCAAAAAAGAAGCACACAAAATTTTGGCCATTGGTACGTGTCCCCCGGGCCAATTTCCAGGTCCCTCAGCCATTAACAGTAAGTATCACTGCTATTTTTACCCTATTTTTTGTGGAATGTTGCATTTTTTAACACCCATTCACTTCAATGGGTCAGCTTGCGGATGTTCGAATTGTTACATTTTCTCAAAAAGATTTAGTAAGCTCGGCCATCTCTTCTTGTTATTTACATTTCTTTTAGTATAAGTAGTTTTAGATTAAAGTATGCAAAAAAGTGCACCCTACCTAGGTTTGTTGTGGTATACTATTTACTGTAGTTTTTATGTTTACTGATTAATTGCATTATTTATTATTGTGTTTAGCTGTTTGATTTCAATGAAAAATAACAATTCAAAAGCAATTATTATTTTTAGGACTCTGACCTTTAAAGGGTTCACAGTTTTAAACTTTACCATTGTTTGCCGTTCCATAATAGCCAATGAAAAATAATATCCTTTCTTTAGCCCTCAGTGACTGTGCTGTGATTCAACCCCTGTCCATACACTTTGAAGGGACCTTTTCCCCTCAACCCCTGTCCATACACTTTGAAGGGACCTATCACAGCACAGTCACTGAGGGCTAAAGAAAGGATATTATTTTTCATTGGCTATTATGGAACGGCAAACAATGGTAAAGTTTAAAACTGTGAACCCTTTAAAGGTCAGAGTCTAAAAATAATAATTGCTTATTGAATTGTTATTTTTCATTGAAATCAAACAGCTAAACACAATAAAAATAATGCAATTAATCAGTAAACATAAAAACTACAGTAAATAGTATACCACAACAAACCTAGGTAGGGTGCACTTTTTTGCATACTTTAATCTAAAACTACTTATACTAAAAGAAATGTAAATAACAAGAAGAGATGGCCGAGCTTACTAAATCTTTTTGAGAAAATGTAACAATTCGAACATCCGCAGCTGACCCATTGAAGTGAATGGGTGTTAAAAAATGCAACATTCCACAAAAAATGGAGTAAAAATAGCAGTGATACTTACTGTTAATGGCTGAGGGACCTGGAAATTGGCCCGGGGGACACGTCCAATGGCCAAAATTTTGTGTGCTTCTGTTTTTGGCATTCTGTGCAGCATTTTCGAGATTTGTAGACATTTTTAAAATTTTCAATTTTGTAAATTCGAAATTTCGAAAATTTTAAAAAATAGTTTGCAGCTCGAAAAAATTCCATATGGCAGAAATCTGCAGTTAGTGATTTTTGGCGGATCCATATAATCCATACTCACCAAACAAATTTTGCTTGCTGCATTCCATTTTACACATTTTAAATGCCGCTACTCTCATATCTGTGTCTGTCTGCATTAATAAGAAATATTATTGGGTTTTTCAAATACATCTAAATCACTGCTCCTACCTTGTTAGAAAGTACCTCTAGCTATTGTCCCCCAACTACTAGGCATGCCCAGTTCAGACCTTACTATATCATCTTATCTATATTTAGTTTTTCTGCCTTAAAAGAAGAGTTAAAGGCTTAAAGAAATATTCACTCAGAATTGCTTTAATGTGACACTATACTGAAAAAAGGACTTTTCTTCATCTTAATCTATTAATAATACGTGTAAGTAGCACTTACTCTGAGGAGTGTGTATTGCTGCATGCCTTCTATCCAGCACATGATTAGCTGAGGAGCAGTACTCCTCTCACTCTTTTGACCACTCCCACTTCCACGTGACCTGACTTTTCCCCCCCACAAACCAACTGTCAAAACGGCACTCAGCATTCCAACTCTGTCACCATTCCAGCTACAGCAAAACTGCTCACAGGGGGCCCGCAATCACTTTTTTTAAAGCGGTCTTTTAACAGCTGATTGTGCAAATCTTTGCTGAGGACACATGATCAGCTTTTTAAAAACAGATGATTGGGAAGGGGCAGGGTGTGTCAGGGGCCCAGACTCTGTTGTTGTGCTCCTGCACAGAAGAATTGTTTATGACTAAGATGTACTGTGTGTTCTAATAAACCCAGTTTCAAATCGAATCTGAGGGTTTCGAAGTCCAGACGAAACTTTCGGAACTCCCGGAATTTATGAAACACAAATTTTCTGAGTTTTCGATTTTTATATGAAATTCGATAATTATTGAATCGAAAGTAGATGATTATCGCTACGAAAGTGGATGATTATCGCTATCGAAATAGATGATATCGAAAGTAATGATTATCGAAATCGAAAGTGAATAATTATTGAAATCGAAAGTATATATTACCGAAAATCTAAAGTAGACAATTTTCAAAAAATTGAAAATCGAAAGTAGATAATTATCAAAAGTAGATAATTATTGAAAATCGAAAGTAGATGATTTTCAAAATCGAAACTAGACAATTTTTGAAAATCGAAAGTAGCCTATTTTCGTAAATTGAAAGTAATGATTTTCGAAAATCAAAAGTAGACAGTTTTCAAAATCGAAAGTATGATTTTCGAAAATCGAAAGTAAACGATTTTCGAAAATGGAAATTTTTGAGAATCAAAAGTAGACAATTTTCGAAAGTAGCCTATCTTCAAAAATCGAAACTCGACTTTCGAAATTTCCAAAAATGTTAAAATTCGAAAACAAAATGAAACTCAACAGTTTTGAACATCTCTATGACTGCAAGACACTTTGATTGTAATTGAAATGGATATCTAAAGAAATAGGGGGGCAGATTAACAGAAAAAAAATATTACAGTGGTGGTTGGGAAGAATAATAGTTTTTAGTAATTGTCAACTTAAAATAATTTTTTTTCAGTACAGATGCCCTTTAACTAAACTATAGAGCGCATGCACCCCCCCCCTTCTCTTTTTTCAAACTCTCTAACTTTTTTACAAGCTTTTTTAGGCTCAAGGAGCTGGGGAATAACATTCGATATTGACTTTTATGTCATCTGTTACATTCATGACTGACAGCTGCTAACTGGAAGAACCAGAAAGCAGAAAATCAGGAAGCTTTTCAGGTTAGACTTGATATGAAGTATATTTTATTGCACACACATCACTTTAAGGCCAGTTTGCTACATTTTATGATGTCGCAAGTGGGATAAAGATTAGCATAAAAGATGTTAGGGAGTGCTCACATGAGCGCTTGTTGCATTTGTATACTATTACACAATTGCACATTTACAGAGATAGGGTGATCCCACATAATCCTAAAATCTAATTCAAACACAGTTGACAGTGTACACAGCTTTTCAATCACTATTTGCGAATTTTCAATAGGAATTTCTGATTTTTCTATAGGAATATTTTATATATTTGATTTACAAACACATCACTGAAGAAAGATAGATAGCTATAAAACAATTTAGTCAGGTTATGATACAAACATTCTAAATAGAGAAAATAGGATTAAAATATTCACTGAGAAATACAAAATCAAGTGTATTTTCAATGTCGGTAAGAAGCGGTAATGCAAATTGCAATACTGTGCCTTTGTAAATATACCCTATTGTCTCAAGAAAGTGGAACGAGTAAAGCAAACTGTCAACCCTAAATGCTGGTGCCGGTAACCCCACCCCTCAAAATAGACCACACACTCCAAACCATGCCCCCTTTTTTATGTAACGATAAAACAGACTATACTATGTTACAATTCGAGAATTGAATACTACAGGTATGTCAGCTGCTTATTAAAAATAAACCTACCGTATATACTCAAGTATAAGCCAGGTTTTTAGGTTTAAAAAGCAACCTAAAAACCTTGCCTCGGCTTATACTCGAGTCAATAGACACTTACCTTCATCCGAAGCAGCCGCGATGTCAGGCGGCAGTTCCCAGTAGTTTCTTCACGTTTGCGCGATGATGTCATCGCGCACGCTGGTGGGTTGACGTCATCGCGCAGCCGCGAAGCAGTACTGGGAACTGCCGGCTCTGCACAGAGCGAGCAGCAGCTGGCAGAGAGATGAAGACTGAAGACCAGGTACGGTAAGTGAGCTGGGGGGGGGGACTGGGGGAGGTCTGGGGGGACAGTATGCCATGCAATTACCTTCTCACTATAGGTGTTGGAAACTACAACTCCCAGCAACCAACACTGCTGAGAGTTGTAGTTTCCAAACATCTACGTGGAAAGGTATTAGAGGGGACGTATGCCATACAGTAACCCAATCCTTTCTACTATAGGTGGTTGGAAACTACAAATCCCAGCAACCAGCATGCTGGAGTTGTAGTTTCCAACATCTACAGTGGAAAGTATTAGGGTTACTGTATACCCTCGGCTTATACCGAGTCAATCATGTTTTTCTAATTTTGGAGGCAAAAATGGGTACCTCGGCTTATACTCGGTCGGCTTATACTCGAGTATATACGGTACTTTGCCTAATAGTAAATCTGGCCCTGGACAAGAGGCTTTGCCAATTGTTGTTGCAACTACAGTGAAAATGTTACCTGTTTATAATAGAATTTTAACTATGATCTCATGCTTTCCCTAAAAAGTAGAGGTATGGGGTATAGCTCCAATCAGCTAAAACACGTGAATATGGTTACAGAACACAAAAAATATGGAATGGATGTAATGGCAAATGACTGTACGTACAATTATTTTCTACCTATTGCTTATTTGGAGGCATTTCAGGTTAAATAAATCATATGCACCACATTTTACTTAATCCTTGGCTTCTGTAGGGTGCTAAAATGAAAATTCATCCTTAATTCTAACAATTAATGGCAACAATAATTCAAATCATCCAAATCTACATTTGTTTCTATTCTGATTTGCATACATTTATTTAAAATCTGTGATGTATTGCCCAGAATGAGCAACTTCATTTTGTATTCTATTTTTATAAGAATCCCAATGGATTTGTATTTACTTTACCCGGAGTTCTGTGTTTCATTATTTAGTTGGTTTTGTTAAGTTTTTTCCCCCCTCATTCTAATATCTTTGTACCGTTTAAGCTTACTTTGTAGGAGGGCGTGAGTCTTATTCTGCGTCTAGCCTCCTGCAAGAAGTCTACCTTCCACTTTTTCTTTTAAGCCTTAGGCTGCTTATAACGCCTTGTGTTATGGCTGGTGAATTTAGTAGAAAGAAGTCAGTCTGAAAGGGTTTTTGTCAAAGCAATTGTTATAATGCTTGTTAAATATTGGTATTCATGGAGATTGATCCGTCATAAATACCTTATTGCATCATAGTAATTTATGGTTGATATTACCATGGCAATACTAGAGTGGTGATAATACCCATTAAACCTGTGGCAGACAATAAGGCGTGATAGAAGTAAGATTTTTAAAAAGGGTCATTTTCCCAGCCTTGCTTCTTCTTTTTTCCCTTAATGGGTAATGTTAACCTTTCTAAAAAGTATTATGACTTTTCATTGGCGTTGATGTTACAAACCTCCCACACCTATTCCTTCTTTCTCATTACCCGATTCCCTAAAGTCACCATGGAAATATACTGGAGTCCAAAAAGATCAATGGCAGGTTCCTTTCTAAATATGGTTACATTGATCACTATATGTTTTTAATATGTCTTTGTTATAATGTGTGTAAACCCCAAAACATGTCTATTTTGATGGCTGAGACCCCTGGATTGAAATGTATTTCTCTCTGCTGTTTTTTTCTAGCTATTATATTTACTTGCCCTGTTTCCTCTTTTTAAAACTGCCACTGACATTTCTCATACTGTATATAATTGGCTGCATATGTATGACTTGCACTTGGAAATCCTGCCCACACAGTGGATGATACTGGTCCACTCCCCATTTTAATCTATTGGTGTACTGTGGGCACTTTATGGATCTATTCTCAGTTCCTGCTGATACTAAGGCAGGGTATTTAATTAAATTACAGTGTTTATTGTACTATTTGTACTCATACACAACAATTTTACTTTAGAATTTGAATATAAAAGAGAGATATAAAGAAGAGATAGAGATTCACTGTATAATTATGGTAGTTCAAGAAACATGTATTATCTTATTTTCATGAAACCTTCCAGATGTTGTTTACAGCCATGCATGCTGGTTGGGTTCGATATGTTCACTATAATTGAATGAACATGTCTGCAGGAGGTGGTACAGGAATAAGTTTCTGCACAAGAAGTTCTTTTGTTCCGAAAAATGACTCATTTTGGCTTTGGTGTTTTGAGTACAATTGGGCATGCCTTATCATTACATTAATTCATTTAATACAAACAAGAAATTATTTTTCATTCTGTTGACACAACCCTTCTCTAACACCTCTCAGATGATTCCATGTCACATATACAAACTATGCTGATTAGCTCAATATGAGTGAAGCGACTAGTAAAATTGCCGTGTTGTTAATTTGGTGCCCTAACAGGATCCTACTTTTCTACAAGTGTTCCATATGGTCTTTAGTCACCCTCCTTCCTTTTATCCTGTCTCTCCTAAATACCATTTTTTATTTGTTGTTGTTTTTCTCCAAGCTTGTAATGAAATTCCATTTTTGTGTTTTTCTTTTGGCCTTATGAGTTAATTATAAAGTAGGAAGAGTTAATGTTCAATATGCTTGATTAAAAAGAATTCTTCCATAAAGCATATAAGCCATTTCTGTCTGCTTGTTTAAAGGTCTATTTGAGGAGGACATTAGCCATCCAATCATTACTGAATATACTTTCCTTATTTTAATGCAACACAAAATATTTTTTTGTTGGTAGCACAAACAATTCAGCCAAGACTGCAAAGAAAAATGGAAATGTTGTTCTAGCTGTCATTATGTTGTTGTATGGTTATTTTGGCCACGGGAATGCACATCTACTACCCAAACTGGAGGCTAGTATCTCTTCTCCAATTACTGAAACTCATTTTTTTCAGGCTAATATACAAGTGCAAACTGCGTGCCTCAACAGCACTGAATCTTATTATCTTTCATGCTTGCCAACCTACAATTAATAGGTTATAACTAGAGATGGCCGAAACTGTGGGTTTCTTTCCGTATTCCATTTTTTGGATCTCGGGAAAATCCAGAAGATCCGAAAATCTGTAAACGGAACTTAAAATTGGGACTTAGGAGTGAGTTTTTCGATTTTTATGGCATATTCGAGCTATTTTAGAAAATTCTTGAAAATAGGCTCGAACGTTCGATAATCCTCAAAAAATCGATCGGAAACTATTTTCGCGTTTACGACCGTATTTTCGCCCGAAAACTGTCCGGTTTCAGACCAAACATTTGGATTTCGGAACCAGGGGTTCTGTGCCAGATCCGGGTCTGACTCGGATCCTATCTCTAGTTATAACTTTTCCAATCAAAACCATGGGCCCAGTCATTATCATTGGGATGATCACTTTATTCACCATATTTTTCAGACCTGTACCTGACACGCAACCTGTAACAATAAAACCACGCCTGAAATTAGCAGACCCGCAAATGACACCAGCTACCTGTCCCGACCTGCACCTACATCTTTTTAACAGAACAACAAATCAGTAAACCACAGGTATCCAATTCGATGCAGAACTTTAGGTCAGATCTCATCCTCAATTAACTAAGTGATAACTTGATTCACCAACAGATGACAGCACAAAGGTAATTTCTATCCCCCATTAATTTACCAGGGGTGAAATAAGGGTTAAGGGGTGGTTTAAAAAAATTGTAAATTAACCCATATTTTTTTTCCAGGTCCTGAAAAATATGTATACCAATCAAAATTGTCCCAACATACATATACACATTAACTATTATATGTATAGAATATAAGGTAGATTTAACTCAATTGTCCTATGCTTAGGTTAAAATCTTCGAATTGTATATTTTAATCTACGTTATACAGTTACCAGCACTGGTCCCTGCTTTCTTATTCACTATTGTTTTCCTGCCCTGTAGATATCAGGTCAGACAGATCTTCTTTTGATAGTAGACCAACTAACTTCAGTGACTGTATAAAATCAGTCCATTTTATGGATTGGGCAGTTTTTGTTATTAGTCATTATTTGCCAATCATTGTAATCTGTAAACTGCAGAACCAGAAGGCAGAATACCTTGAAATTAAACCATTAATCTGTTTTTACCTCTCATTATGATATGGGCGCTGGAAATTTACCTAAATAACATATGTGGTATGTTATAGTTACTAACATTAAGCCCGTTACATAAACGGGCGCTAGAATACTTTGTAAAAATTTATTTTTCATATATAAATATGAATATAAATATTTCCATACACTTTGGAGGGACCTTTTCCCCTCACCCCTGTCCATACACTTTGAGGGACCTTTTCCCCTCAGCCCCTGTCCATACACTTTGGAGGGACCTTATCCCCTCAGCCCCTGTCCATACACTTTAAGGGACTTTTTTTTCCCTCAGCCCCTGTCCATCACTTTGGAGCGACTTTGTTCCCCTCAGCCCCTGTCCTTACACTTGGAGGGACCTTTTCCCCTCAGCCCCTATCCATACACTTTGAAGGGCCTTTTCCCTCCGCCCCTGTCCATACACTTTGGAGGGACCTTTTCCCCTCAGCCCCTCCATACACTTTGAAGGACTTCTTTTTTCCCTCACGCCCCTGTCCATACACTTTGGAGGGACCTTTTCCCCTCAGCCCCTGTCCATAACACTTTGGAGGGACTTTTGTTCCCCCTCACCCCTGTCCTTACACTTTGGAGGGACCTTTTCCCCTCAGCCCCTGTTCATACACTTTGAAGGGACCTTTTCCCCCTCAGCCCCTGTCCTACACTTTGGAGGGACCTTTTCCCCTCAGCCCCTGTCCATACACTTTGAAGGGACCTTTTCCCCTCAGCCCCTGTCCATACACTTTGGAGGGACCTTTTCCCCTCAGCCCCTGTCCATACACTTTGAAGGGACTTTTTTTTCCCTCAGCCCCTGTCCATACACTTTGGAGGGACCTTTTCCCCTCAGCCCCTGTCCATACACTTTGAAGGGACTTTTTTTTCCCCTCAGCCCCTGTCCATACACTTTGGAGGGACCTTTTCCCCTCGACCCCTGTCCATACACTTTGGAGGTACCTTTTCCCCTCAGCCCCTGTCCATACACTTTGGAGGGACTTTTTTTTCCCCTCAGCCCCTGTCCATACACTTTGAAGGGACCTTTTCCCCTCAGCCCCCGTCCATACACTTTGAAGGGACCTTTTCCCCTCAGCCCTTTCTATACACTTTGGAGGGACCTTTTCCCCTCAGCCCTGTCCATTCACTTTGAAGGGACTTTTTTTTCCCTCAGCCCCTGTCCATACACTTTGGAAGGACCTTTTCCCCTCAGCGTCCATACACTTTGAATGGACTTTTTTTCCCTCAGCCCCTG
The DNA here is from genome assembly GCA_019447015.1 of Hymenochirus boettgeri. NCBI lineage: Eukaryota > Metazoa > Chordata > Amphibia > Anura > Pipidae > Hymenochirus > Hymenochirus boettgeri. The sequence goes on from CM033473.1 coordinate 89,955,365, forward strand.
TCCATACACTTTGAAGGGACTTTTTTTCCCTCAGCCCCTGTCCATACACTTTGTAGGGCCCTTTTCCCCTCGACCCCTGTCCATACTCTTTGAAGGGACCTTTTCCTCCCTCAGCCCCTGTCCATACACTTTGGAGGACTTTTTTTTCCCCTCAGCCCCTGTCCAAACACTTTGAAGGGACCTTTTCCCCTCAGCCCCTGTCCATACACTTTGGAGGGACCTTTCCCCTCGCCCCTGTCCATACACTTTGGAGGGACCTTTTCCCTCAGCCCCTGTCCATACACTTTGGAGGGACCTTTTCCCTCAGCCCCTGTCCATACCTTTGGAAGGACCTTTTCCCCTCAGCCCCTGTTCATACACTTTAAAGGGACTTTTTTTCCCTCACCCCTGTCCTACACTTTGGAGGGACCTTTTCCCCTCAGCCCCTGTCCATACACTTTGAAGGGACTTTTTTTTCCCTCAGCCCCTGTCCATACACTTTGGAGGCCCTTTTCCCTTCGACCCCTGTGCATACCTTTGAAGGGACCTTTCCCCCTCAGCCCCTGTCCATACACTTTGGAGGGACTTTTTTTTCCCCTCAGCCCCTGTCCATACACTTTGAAGGGACCTTTTCCCCTCAGCCCCTGTCCATACACTTGGAGGGAACTTTTCCCCTCAGCCCCTGTCCATACACTTGAAGGGACTTTTTTTCCCCAAGCCCCTGTCCATACACTTTGGAGGGACCTTTTCCCCTCAGCCCCTGTCCATACACTTTGAGGGACCTTTTCCCCTCAGCCCCTGTCCATACACTTTGAAGGGACTTTTTTCCCTCAGCCCCTGTCCATACACTTTGGAGGGCCTTTTCCCCTCGACCCCTGTCCATACACTTTGAAGGACCTTTCCCCTCAACCCTGTCCATACACTTTGAAGGGACTTTTTTCCCCCTCAGCCCTCTTCCATACACTTTGAAGGGACCTTTTCCCCTTAGCCCCTGTCCATACACTTTGAAGGGACTTTTTTTCCCCTCAGCCCCTGTCCATACACTTTGGAGGGACCTTTTCCCCTCAGCCCCTGTCCATACACTTTGAGGTGTATGTAAGTTTTCATTTTGGGGCTGGACTTGCCCTTTAAGATTGGTTTCATCTTTAGGTTAGGAAAAGTTTCTTTACAGTGAGAACGGTTAAACTGTTAAACTGTCTTCCAGCAGATGTGGTAATGCCAAGTTCAGTGAATAGCTTTAGATAAATTTCTAAAATTAAAAAATATTGAGAATTAATATTACATACTAATACATATACTGCAGTTCTGGTTGATCCAGGGATACTTTCCGATTGCTGTTTGGAGTCAGGAAGGAATCCCCCCCCCTTTTTTTTTAGCTGTTTTTTTTTTTTTTTCCTTTTGCCTTCCTCTGGATCATCTGTTAGGTAGGGTTAAAAAGGAGGGTGAAAATGTTGGACTTGATGGACGAATGTCTTTATTCAACCTCAATTACTACATTCGTAAAATGCACATTAAAGCCTTGCCTGCTTATCCTTGTAAACCCTGAAGCTCCTCCTATTTGAAACCTCGGTATTATCACCAGCAATCTAATAGGAGTCTGCAGATCATAATACTTGGCTACTAGTTTAGAAATGTAGCATAACGCTTCAAATTTTTAGAAGCAGATTTACATGGACCCTCTGAAATTCTAAAAGTAATACATTTTTTTAAAAAAGTCTAAAGTAGCACTGGAATATTTTCTTTAAAAATAATCAAAAACGGGGGGGCGGAGCCTGACCGAGCAGCATGGCAGACGTGTATTAGGAGGAGCTATGACTGCAGAGGCATCAAAAGCTATATTTTTAAAGCTAAAAGTGAATCTATGAGAGGGAAAAGAGGTCCTAACCTTGCAGAAATGGCTCCACAAAAAAAACAAGCTGTGAAAACAAGGAGAACTGACGAATTATTTCCCAAAACGGATTTTCCCACGGACGACACACAGGCCGCACAGCCTAAAAAGCATGGTAACAGCGTCGCTCCCACCAGAACACAGAAAAAAGAGAGGACATCGCCAAAACTGTATAAGATTTAGAAGCGGTGATTAAAACTGCCCACACAAATACAGTATTGGAGATGAGACGAGAGGTGGCGGCAGGGAGAGCGGGGATACGGAATTAGAGACTCACAGGGCCACGTGGCGAGATACTGTGGTCAGGCGGAGGCCGACATCAACGGCTCCGGACGCAGCTACACTCACTACAAGACGACAAGAGGATTCCGAGAATCGATCTCGCAGGTGCACATACGTATTAGAGGCATCCCAGAGGATGTTTAAAGAACTTACACCGTACCTGGAAGCGTTATTCCATATGCTGGCGCCGCAACTTCCATACAATGACCTAAAGATGGACCGTGCACCAGGGCCCTACCCCCCCGTCTGGCCCTGACCAACCAAAGGGACATTATACGTGCTCCATTATTTACACCACAAAGGAGCCATACTGAAGGCTGTCCGCAACAAAAACCCTTGGTGGAATATGAGAGGGCCACACTGCATTTTTCCAGGACCTGCTCCCAGAAACTCTGGCGCGAAGGAGAAATTTGCGGCCCCTGACGGAAATACTTCAGAGCAGAAAAATCCGTATAGGTGGTGCTTCCCTTTTCGGCTGCAGGTTCAACATAATGGGAAACCCTGGATGCTACACCATGGAGGGCGCACCCGAAATGGTGAGATCGCTTGGAATAGAAGGAGAAGCCATAAACCCTCCTATAGCAAAAAACCACGAGAATCTCACTCAAAGGACACTTGGACTCTGTACCCTCCCCCCATGATGCACCTAAATAATGGTAAGAAACACCCTATAACTTCATATAATAGCCTTATTTTAAAACAGAGGACATGGGACTCTAGATGGGAGGTTTTACCGTCCTGTGATAGACAGAAACAGGCATGGGGAAAGAAAGAAACGAGGGATTGAATATTACTAGCACCAAACCCCCAAATTTATAAGGGAACCCAGCTTCGCTTGACCTGTAACGATAGAAGACTGTGAGAAGGCATTTGCCTATGGGATAGAGAGATCGGATCCAGATGGGGCATTGAGGCAATTACCGAGGTGTATCCGCTGCACCAAAATTGTAAGACCCTAAATGACCTAAAACTCACTCGGATGGTATCCGCGACTAAAGCGATTTCTGAAGAGACGACCCACCATCCCCGTCAAAGATAGATTGAGGGACACAATATGAGAGCCACCCGAAGCTGGTTAACCGTCTTCCCTTCACACATATAACTTAAGGGGAGATAGCTGGAAGTCGGTCTGGGAACAAACCTATATTTGAACATGGGCACAGTGGGATCCACCACATGTATATCTGAACCCGCACCTATTACAAACGGGGAAACAAGGAGCAAAGAAAAAGCCTGAACCCTTATAACCCACCATAAACCTACAAAAAGGTCCTATAAAAAACCTACATAAACATCTTAAAACTATCAAGACTTTGATTCTAAGAAGCTCCAAAGAAGAACTCCAGATTTCCACAATAGCTAAGTCTACTATAGAACTATATTGATATTTAAATACGTTTTAAAATAAACCACGGTGCCTTCTAAGTTTTAAATGTTGTTTGTAGAGAAAATATTGTATATAAAGTTTGGAAACGCTATATCAATAGCATTATTATAGGGGATATCAGACCTGCATATAACACAGACAGTTGGTGATAGAAACCGTAAGCCTAAAATGCTATGGTACATTCTAATACCAAATTTCTATATAATGACAGATCTAACTATGCTTATAATCTCCGTAGGGTTTACTAAAAACTGTTTAATTACTGTGACCTACCCTTCAAATTATAGAATAATAGAGCAAGAATAGTTGGACTACAACAGCCATGTACACTTTAATTTTAGTCTTAAATAACCACATAGATATTAGAATAATGCTAAATTGCATATAATAAGTCTGATTAGTAGTCTTAAACCTTTAACAAACCAGTATGCTGAAATGTTATATGTATTATATGTCTTATGAATAATCTATAATATATGTGTCTGTGGAATTAGCGGTTCTGAAAAGCTACAGTACCAAACAATAAGACTTGATATGATAACTGAGAAGGGGGCTAGATAACTGCTAGATGTAACTCTCTCGCTAACCTCTTTGACCACTGCAATCTTGGGATTCCCTCTTTGTCTTACCTACATCCCCCTATAATTCCCCAAGACAAAAGGTTGTAAAATATTTATTAAAAGCCTCTGTAGGCTCCCTTGTGGCTAAACCACTTAACACGTAGCCTCACCAACCTTGCCGCAGACTCACACCCAGACCTGTGGCTAACTTTGCTACGATATAATTCCTATTGAGACACGCTTGATGTGTACTCCCAGTTACTGTTTTTTAATTTTATAGTTATTACCGCAACTTTAGAAAAAACTCAATGTCCTGACTCTGTAACCTGGAAAACTACCCCACAACGGACCTGTCTCTAGCAATTCTGAAAACAAAAAAGACTACATCTACAATTGGTACCAAATAACCTGACAACCCTAGATATCAAAACAGTATGGTACCCACCATAGAAAAACAACAATTCTGACAAAAAACCATAGAATTGAATATTGTGACACACAACGTGAAAGGAATCAACAGTCCTACTAAGAGAAAAATGGCCCTGCAGCAGTACGAACGGGAGGGAGCCATATAATAGGTATACAGGAGACCACTTTATTAGAGGCAAAGAACCGAGGTATTGGGGCAAACATTCTCTTCACATTTCTTTGCCTCTGACACCACAAAAAGAGGAGGAGTAGCGATTTTAATCCACAATCTATCCCCTTTCTATTACACAGCAGTATCAGAGGACCAGAGGTGACTACTTAATATTGACAGGCCAAATTCACACAACAAAAATTCACCCTAGTGAACATCTAAGCACCGACAACTAATATGAAAGCCTTTTACAAAACAATAGAAAACCATCTACTAAACATGGACCTAGGCAAATGATTGTATTAGGAGATTTCAACACCAGCATAAACACTAAATAGACAGATCAAAACCCTCCTCAGCCACGTCCCCTATTTCATCCTCTAAACCGTTGACCTCTTTCTGAAATTGTTTAATTTATGGGATCTTGGCGTATTAGACACCCATCAGAACGAAATACACATTTTATTCGCATCCACACGTAGTATACACCAGGATTGATTACATATTCTTACCAGCCCAGCTGACCCTTACTTTTAAAGACTCAGAAATATCACCAATTAGTGGTCCGACCACGCACAGGTAACCACTTCATTACTGGGCCTACTTACACCAAACCCACCTATACTTGGCGTCTAAATGAAGCCATACTCTCAGAGAAGCAACTACAAAGAAACTAATAATGTGCACATGAAGAATACTTTGAACTCAACACTACAGAAGATTTGGATTCTCAACTATATGGGCCAGCCCATAAGGCAGTCATAAGGGGACAACTAATCAGCATAGCCAACACATCGTAAACGACAGAATCAAAAACATTAACAGACAAATTAGGTAAACTATCCTCCTAGAAAACCAACACAGCCAACAAACACAACATAACATAGAAAAGAGAAATAATGAATCTCAGAGGCGAAATTAACCTACTACTTCAGCCAAAGCCGAAAAAGCAATTCGCCTCACTAAAACAATGCTACTTTATACAGGAAAAAAAAGCGACACAATGCTCGCACGCAAGTTAAACAACCGCCCATGACACAAAACCGACTACTACCACTTACCAACCCCCAAGGTACAACCATAATAACCCAATGACATCTTAGCAACATTTTTCTCATATTACAAAACACTCTATAAGGGAGACACAGTAACAAAAACAAATAAGGGAAGAACATATACACCCAATATCTGACGAGGTCAATGGCCACAATTAACAACGCAGAATAACACACAACCCTGAAACTCCCCATCTCCCACAGGAATTGAAAATGGCTAATTAAACTTATGAAAGCCACACAAGCCCCAGGCCAGATGGGCTTACAATGGCATACTATAAGAATTACACGAACCCTTTCAGACTCCACTACTGACCTTCTTCAACAACATGTAACAGGACAAAAACCCATTCACAAAGACCTACTAAATGCACATATAGTAGTTATACCAAAGAAGTAAGATACAACAAATTGCGGGCAACTATAGACAATATCATTAATAAACTCAGCATGAAACTATTTACCAAATATTAGCTATGAGACTAGCACAATATCCCCTCCCTTGTACATCTTGATCAGACCGGATTTGTCCCCAGTAGACAGACAGACCATAATAAGACGACGAACATACAGGTACTTAATTCGCCAGAAGTAACACATTCCCTCACTGGCCACTTTCTATTGACGCAGAGAAAGCCTTTGATAGGGTGGATTGGAGATTCTTAGAATTGGCGCTACAACACTTTGGTTTCAAACAATGCTTTATGAATGCTATACAAATGCCTTTATTCTTTCCTCAGCAAGGGTATCAAATATGGGTTTCCTTCTGCTTCCTTCCCTATTCGAATGGCACTAGGCAGGGATGCCCTCTCTCCCCCCTCCGTTCGCCGCTCTGCATGGAGCCAATGGCCTGCCATAAGTAAAGACACAAAAATAAGTGGGATATCGATAGGGTCCCAAGAATACAAGGTATCTTTATTCGCAGACGACACTCTGTTACACTCAGCAAAACCCCAAACGTCTCTCACATTCCTATGTAGCCACTTATCCAGATATGGCAATTTAGCGGGATTCCGATTAACTACTCGAAATCCACGATATACCCTGTCAATCTTACACAAACGCTTGCAAGCTACTACAATTAAACTTCGACTTCAAATGGAACAGCACATCTTCCCATACTTGGGTATCCGCATCACTGCTGACCCATCCCAACTATACAAACTCAATATACTCACTAATCCAGAAACTGATTACACAGATGAAACGATGGACAACCTACGATGTCTCCCTCTTTGGCCGCATAAACTGTATTAAAATGACCACACTACCACGAATTCTGTATCTGTTTCGCCTCACTCCCATAGACCTGCAACCAGGTGATATCAGTAGACTAGACAGGCAGATCACAGAAATATATGGAATGGAAAGACCTAGAATACGTCTTAAAACTTTACAGCGGCCAGAAACATGGGAGGAGCAGCCCTCCCCTCTATTAAATTATACTACATAGCTGCTAGACTGGCACAAACTATTCAATGGCACAATGACACCAAGATGCCTAGATGGGTGGAGCTGGAGTCTCACTTTTGATAATTCAAGGAAGGAAGATCTCCTATGGCTACCTTCATGTACAAATACCATTCCAAAATGCAAAATAACCCTTACCTCATCCATACCATAAGAACCTGGTTCAATGCAAAACGCACCTACAACTCTCCAACAAACTATCATTAATGCTACCAATATGGATAATCCAGACTTTCCCCCGGGAACACAACGTACCACCTGGGCAGCCTGGTCAGAAAGAAAACTATATAGAATCATCCAACAACCTCAGTAACAAAACGATTCCAGGAAATAGCCCAGAAACAATTCAAACTAACAGATTCAGAATGGTTCCAATTCTCACAAATCCAACACTACATAGATAGCATTCTGTCATAAAAAACCCACTAGGACCAAACAAAATTCAACGATCTACACCATACTAAACAACGCAAAACAAACCCCTAAGCTTCCATGTATGAACAAATGGGAGGAATGGCTAAATGAAACATTAGATATCCCACAGTGGACAGAAATCTGCAACTCCTTAAGGAAATGCTCCCCTAATGTTATTATACAAGAAAAGAATTTCAAAATCCTCCACCAATGGTACCTTGCACCAACCCAAATTGCAAAAATTTTCCCAGGAGCATCACCACTGTGCTACAGAGGATGCCAGATGCAAGCCGATCTTAAACACTGCTGGTGGGAATGTGTAGAGACGCAAAAAATATGGTTAATGTGAATCCCTAATTACAAAGACAACATGCTCACAAATAACCCTTACCCCTTGGGCAGCACTCTTCGACAGGCCAGTGGCCTCTCTCCCCACCAACTAATAAACTAATACATAGCAAGTATTATGTGCAGCCGCCAGAACATTGATAGCCCCAACATGGAAGCAACGGGCTCCCCCCATCATCCATCTCATAAACAAAATATGGTGGATGTGTGAGAACGACAAAGTTTAGGAAGAGTCTGTGGATCTCTCAAACTATTTGATTCAGTCTGGACTCCCTGGATTTATGCTCTTGTCAGACGAGCAACCACACACCCTGTCTGATACAATAGTAAATATGTAGCGGTTCTTAATGGGTACCCCCAAATAAGCCTTCAATAATACCAAATTGCTAAGCAAAGAATCAGGACCACCACTCCCCATATTATTTTTCTGTCCCCTTTACACCCCCCCTTTTTTCCCCTATTCTATCTTACCCTTACCCCCTCCTTCTACCTCTCCTTCACTCTGATACTTAAATTAATGTAATTGTTAAAAATCTTTATATCAAAAATATGAAAAAAGGATGTCTATTTTTGTCACTAAAAGAAATTGACAGCGATATACAAATGTTAAACGTTGATATATAATGATAATTGTATCTGTACTATAAAGACATTCAATAAAAATTTGTAAAAAAAAAAATAATCAAAAACGAACAAAACAAAGAATCATACATATGGTAAATCATTAGATGAAGACAATGTATCTATACAGGAAGGTGCAGTCTTTATGATGCGTACAAGAAAAAAAAACTGCTTAATACTTACTCTGGCCTGTACACTGGAAGCCAATAGACCAGACGGCCACCTATAACCAGGAACTCAGCTGCAAAGTTTAACAGATCCAAAAAAATATCACTCAAGTGGTAGTTTAAATTGGCAGGAATGTGGCTTTCTGGCCTAAAGCAAAGACAACACCATTATTCACCAAAACATGTTCACTTAAAACAAAATAATGTATCTTTATTCAGTTTGGAATACTTTAAAATGCATTGCCAATGCTAAATTTATCATCTCTCTGACCCAGTGCATGGGTGTAGTGTATTTAAAGGATAACTATCGTTGTAAAAAAAAATTTTTAAAGGCATGTCACCCCCAAATCTAAAATTTAACCCCACTACTGGCCCTACTGTGTAGTGTATAAAAATCCTTAACTTACATCCCAGCTCCAAATGGTTCTCCTGTAATGTCCCACCAAAGTTAAAAAAACTGCCCAACAGGGAATTTTTTCCCTCTCTGAACTGTCCTCTCAGAGGTTTTTGGCTTGCTCAGAGCAGTCCTTCACTCCCTCCCCCCCCCCCCTCCTTATCCTCCTATCCCTTCTGTTTTGTTCTCCCTCCCCCTAGTGTAAAATCCCTTTCCCAGATAGTAAGGATAGTTCCCCCAGCCCCAACCACTATAAAAATATTAGTAAGAAAGTCCCCCGAACTTTACTTACCTTCCCTCTCTCCTCCGGCGTTCTGAACTGCCGGCAGCTGCGTCTGTGATTGGCTGCCTCTCAGCCAATCACAGATGCGGCTGCCGGTCCAGCCCCCTGCATGCAGTTCCTTGCAAGCAGAAGGACGGGCATTGCGGCGGAGGAGAGAGGGAAGGTAAGTAACAATTGGGGGACTTTCTTGATAATACAATATAGCGGTTGGGGCTAGGGGAACTAGCCCTACAACATATTAAAAATTATCAAAAGGGGTGGACATACCATTTAAATACAGTTAAAATGAAAAGTACTTGGGACATGTATATAGGACTGGTAACTCCTACATCCCAATATTGTTTCTGTGAGCACCAGCCCAAAGAAAACTGATTCTGGCAGTCTTCCTCCTGGCTTCAGCACTATCTTTAATAAAGGATTAGTCTAGGACTAACCTAGCAAATGAAAACTGTAAGTGCTGTAGCTCCTTAACAAAATGATATTGTGAAGTAGGAATAATCAATCCAACCTCCCTGACCCTGGTACTTTTCATTTTTAAAAAGTTAAAATTTTAAGTATAATTAATTCTTAAAGGGTATGTTCATCCATTTTCCGTTTCTTTTTTTCTGTCTTACTGAAGAACAGGAGGTAAATGCACCATCTCTTACCTCCCGTGCTTCAGTAAATCTTGCAGGAGACACTTACCTGCGGATCGCTCCAGTGGAGGTAAGAGATGGTGCAATTATCTCCTGTTTTTCAGTAAGACAGTAAAAAAGAAACTTGTAAAATGGATGGACATACCCTTTAAAATGTGCAAATGGTGAAAATGTAATCATCTTAAAGGACAATTATACTGTTAAAAAAAACATAACCGTTTTGTATATATTTCAGTTAAATAAGATCCTCCAACCCCCCATGGCTATAGTAACTGCATTACTTCAAATTTTTGGCGTGCCCTGTATGTGGATCCGCTTCGGTGTGCCACTTAACATAATTAGCATAATGGCAATGAAAAATGTGTGCGTAACTAAAAGTGGCAATGGTTGGTGTGTGCTATGTGGTAACAAAGGTGCCCTGTGCTGCTGCCCCTGTCTGTTCATGTTCCACATGGCGAGGGGGGGGTTATCAAAGGTGCACTTTGCAGCTGACCAGTCTTTTCCTGTACACAAGCAGATAGGCAGAGATCGGAAAGGAAAAGGGATATGCTTCTCTTGTCCAATCAGAGAGTGCATGCAAATTTTCGTCGCTGATGGTCGAGGACAGGTGGAGAATCGGTAGTGTGGAAGAACATCTTCACAAATACATTTCAGGCTTTAGTAATATCAGAGGACTGTGAGGGGAGGTGTGTTGTATTTCATTCACTGTTAACAGTTTTCCTATGTGTTGTATTTTAACAGAGTATAATTGTCCTGTAATACTACAAAAATTACTAATTTTGAAATGCAGCTGCTCTCGTTAAAAATTAATATCATGACAGCAATAATCTATCATTCAAAAACATATTTTAAGCTGAAAGAATTTGCAATCTTAGATTTAATCTACATTTTTTTGCATTTCACATCCTCAGCTGAGTGATATTCAAATTCAGTCAGCACTACCAAGATTAAAGGAACACTAAACTGGTATTTTTTACTACTTTCCATATGTTTCTATTATTCTCAGGGAGGTGAGAACCTCCCTGTGAATAATAGAACACCCGGGAGACACAGCTGAACTTACCCTACCGCCACTCCACTCGCAGTTCTTTCTGCACTGACAGCCGCACTGCCCGATCACGCAGTATTGGCGCGCAATCACGTATTGGTGCGCATGCGCCAAAGATAGGAGCTTGGTCGGGCAGTGCGGCTGTCAGTGCAGAAGGAACTGTGAGTGGAGCGACGGTAAGGTAAGTTCCAGTATCCGCCAGGTGTTATATTATTCACAGGGAGTTGGGAATAAACATTCTCACCTCCCTGTCAATAAAAGAAACATATGGAAAGTAGTAAAAAATCCCAGTTTAGTGTTCCTTTAAAAAAATTCCCTTGCCTATCTGAGACATGGACCTATAACTTAGGTCCATGTCTGAGATAGGCCACAAAGCATAAACTAGCGTAGGGGGACATCTTAAAATCTATTAGAGTGTAACAAAGACTTTCAGGGAGATTCAATAAAAGTTCTTATCGTTAAAAATGGTGCTAATTTTGCCCCAACCAATCAGATGTTAGCTTTCAAATGTTAAATAAGATCTGATTGGTTGGGGCAAAATTAGCACCATTTTTAACAATAAAAACTTTTCTTGAACCTCAATGATAATCTGTTCTTCCCTCTATTCATTTTTGATCAGATATGGGAGATCGTACAGGAGTCCTCCATGAACCTATCACTAACAATAAAATAGTATGCATTTCTTTTAAGACCAGCAATTTTAAAACAAATACATTTAAGACAAGCTCTTTAACTTTAGACTGCTACAAAGGGCATTTATGGCAAGAGAAGAACATGTAAAAAAAGGTTGTTGTTGTATTATTAAAGGAATTGTAAGCACAAACATCAATCCAGTAATTGTTTTGATCAAGCTTATTCTCTCTGCCCCCTGCCAGTTTATCTGACTCTCTGTGAGGGCAAGCATGCTCAGTAATCCTTATGAGGCAGCATTCGGAGAGGGAATTTCCCACCATGCAGTTCACATATAAACTATCACCAATCCAGCTAAAGAAAAACTACTATACATAACAGAAGAATTTATGATACTAAGGAACTTGATTGACAGCTGAAATGTATGATGTTTTAGACTGGATAATTAAACTGGACACTGGAAGAAATAGCATTCAGATCAAGAATAAAAATAGTACAGTGATAGTTGGGAAGAATAAAAAAAATTCTTAGTGTTTCATCTATTCAGAAAGCATAACCACATTTTTCCAGGATTATGCTTCTGTTGACGTCTCACTCCTATAAGGGGGTCTACTTTTTTCTGGGATATCATATGGAGGTATACCTGTAGGTCTTTTTTATTTTATATACTTTCCTATTTTCATATTAGTGCCACAGTGACAAAGAACCTTGGGACTTTGTTGTTCTCCCTGTAAATTACTGTCTATTTGGGCAAAAATTATTTACAGAAGCCTTAAAAATTCAAGTAATAATGGCACACAAAAAATGCTTTATTGGTATTATAAAGCAATTAAAACACATTGTTGTGCCTTTGTCTTTTTTTTTACCACTACCTCAGCTCTAACAAAAGTATGTCAGCCTTTTTCTCTGCCTCCTTGCAATTTTCTTCTGAATAAAATCTGCCCTCTGATATAAAATCTAATCAAAACTGATTTTAGCATTAATTTTCATCTTAACCAGGGCCTATTCCAGCCTTTATTCTTTCAGCTAACATATTACTTATTATTATTCCTATTAGTTAACTAAATGCCTAAAAGAAATTTTTATTCATCAGGGATTTAATCAAGCAATAGATTTAGATTAAAGTGTATATGAACTTACAGAAGCTCCGTTTTCATTATCTCTTTCTGGGTACCAGTTTTTCTTGTTGATTCTCTAATACCATATGGAGCTATGGATTTAAAGGGAAAAAAAAGGGGGGGGTAAATAAGAAATATAAAAACAATTAGGTCCAGTTAGCCACAAGATTCCTACGGCCTGCCAATAATATGTCCATCAATTTAAAAAATTGATAAGGCTAGGTACACATAGATACACATAATCAGCAAAAATTGCTGATTATGCAGTTTTCAATAGACCATGTGATCAGTCACTTAATACCACTTTTCTTCCCAACTGGTCTGTTCATTGTGTTCAGCTTGGTAATTCAGGCACTGGCCATTTTCATCAAAGAACACTTTTTGAAACCAGCTACTATCTATTTTCTAGATGCATTCTTTCTAGTTCTTACCACCCCCAGCACAATTTAATATTTGTGCCTTTATTAGATAAAACCCATTATAGAGTAGACAATTCCATGTATAGACTATTTTGCATATTAAACAAATAGTTTTTACAAGGACAGCATTTCATGGTCTGCTCTGACATATATCTTCTATTTTGGACATGGCAGGAAACTATCAAAACATAATACTATGGAGGTTTTATTGTTTCATCAAAGCAGGATTTTGCATTGATGCTTTACACCACATTTCTTTCCAGAATACCAGCATCTACAGGCCCAAGAGTGCAAAAGCTTTACATCCTGAAAAAAAGTTTGATTAAAAAGGAAGTCAAGAAATACTTTAAAGGCCAGTAGGGATTTTGTTTCCACTTTTTTTGCAAGTCAATTAGAACTTTTGGGTAAGGTATATTCCTCAGTATTGTCCATTAGAACTCCTGCTTTAAAGGGCAACTAAAGCCACAGAACAACACTGAACCAGAAGGCAGAACACCTTGATATAAAACCAGTAATCTGTGTCTTATCTCTCATTTTGATACGGGCGCTGGAAAATTTACCTGAATAACATATGGTTTGTGCTTTACTTCTCAGCATTTTAGTATCAGACAGTTTGGTCAACGACCATTATGTTCTGCACATGCTCAGTCCTTAACTATGGCAGAAACTTGTTACAGTTGGTCACACCCATTAATAATTTCTAGCCAATCCTTTTACAGGACAGATAAAGCAAGGAAGCATGTGATTGAGGTCAGGAGGTGTGGTCTGACACTGCACATACACACAGATACTTCATCCAGTTCTTAACAGGCTTTTATTTACTTTAACAGAGTTTACTAAAGTGGCATTTTATAGTTTATTTGGTGTTTTTAGGGGGGTTGTTTTCAGATTCTGGAGTATAAAAAATTGGGTTTAGTTCTCCTTTAAGTAGTAAACGTTTTCTGTGACTGCCCCGCAGACAGCTATCCAGTCCAACAAAAGCCACTTCCTCCCACAGACCCTCCAGGTGGGTAAGACTCTGTTTTGTTAGGCCAGAAAGTGTTCAGCAGAGCACTTACGGCACACTGCACAAGTTCCAGGTGGTCTGCCTTTTACTAAGTAGTGGCTTTTGTCTGGCCATTCTACTATACAGGCCTGGTGGTGGATTGCTGCAGAGATGGTTGTCCTTGTAATGCTCTCCTCTCTCCACAGAGGACCACTGAAGCCCTGTCTGAGTGACCATCAGGTTTTTGGTCATCTCCCCGACTAAGGTCCTGCTCCCCTAATCGCTCAGTTTAGATGGCTGGCTAGCTCTTGAAAGAGTCCTTGTGGTTTTGAACTTCTTCCACTTAGGGATGATGGAGGCCACTGTGCTTGTTGGGACTATCAAAGCAGTATAAATGTTCCTTTAACCTTCCCCAGATTTGTGCCTCAAGGCAATCCTGTCTCGGAAGTCCACAGACAATTTCTTTGACCTCATTGTTGGTTTATGCTCTGACATGAACAGGTGTGTGCCTTTCCAAATCAACTGAATTTCCCACAGCTGCAGAAACATCTCAAGGATGATCAGGGGAAACAGGAAGCAACTGAGCGCAATTTTGTGCTTCATGGCAAAGGCAGTGAATACTTAATTACATGTGATTTCTCAGTTTTTATATTTAATAAATTTGCCAAAACCTCAAGTAAACTTTTTTTCTCGTTGTCCTTATGAGGTGTCATGTGTAGAATTCTGTAGGAAAAAATGAATTTAATCCATTCTGGAATAAGGCTGTAACATAAAACTTGGAAAAAGTTATGCACTGTGAATACTTTATGGATGCACTGTAGAAATAAAAGGAAATCAGGTTCTATACACTTCTTCTATACACAAACTAGGTGATCTGCTACTATATAACACCTCTCTACTTCTCATTATCACTAATTCTACTAGAAAAAGACTAGCAATTTTAAGACCAAAATGTGATTGAGAGGATTTGTCTTATCTACAAATATTGGTTCGCCGGCCCAATAAATCTGCTTGTGTGTACCCAGCCTTACCTCCAACTTTTGCAAAGCCGTTTCTGTCTAGGAACATGGCATGGTATGAAACCGCTTCCAAACCTCATGTTAATATCAATTAGATGTTCAAGTAGGATCAAACGACAAATCAATGTAACTTTGGGCAAGTGTTATGCCCACAAATGAGAAAGTACTTTTGGATTGGCAGAATCCATACTACATATGGACATTCTATCCAGATTTCTTTGTGTGTTTTAAAGGGTTCCTGTCATATATGCTGTTACAGATCTGGGCACTTGACTTTAAGGCCAACATGCAAAAAAGAGGGGATATTCTCCCATTGTCTTCCTTAACAAAATCTGCAAATGACAATTTTCATGCCAACTTCTAAATAAAGATAAAAACTGATAATTTGACACTGGATGGTAGTACCCCAACTATATTTGAACTTCAATGTACAGAGAAAACTGCTCATAGGAACACCATCTGAAGGATCTATGAACTGTTACAGGAAACCAAGCCAATATGCCACCTTCATATACTCATTTGCAAAATTTTGTTGCAAACTTATATTACTAAAATATTAACAAGGTGATACCATTGATCTGTTATGCTACACAAGAATTTTCCTGCAGAGATATCCCTGAGCACCAGGGACACTTGCACATAGCGTATTTGGTTTGGCTGCCCTAATGTGAACCCATTCTGAATCCACTTGCACAATTATCCAACATTATCCTATGTGTAATGTAAATGTTAACATGTCACTGTAACAATGGTAGCGGCTTATGTCTGAAAATTTGTGTACATGCTTGGGGACACTTGTTTTCCATCCATTTTGTCTGATTTAAGCATACCTATTACCAATTTCAGGGTGGTAATGACAACATAAATAACATTAGAGGACAGCCTAATTAAGTTTGATATACATTAAACAGAAAAGAACAGCACGCCTTGCTAAGTGAATTAGTCAAAAAACTTACGATCAGTGATGATACAATCAAATAACTGTCCTTTCCTCCAGATTGGCTTTGATGCATCAGATACTAACACATCCAAGTAGTATTTTTCCAGTCCATACTGTCTGAGGTTAGCCCTAATGTTTTCATCTGGTCCTCTCCACTTTTGATTCATCCTTGTTGCTTTACCTGAAGAAAAATTCAAATAAAAAATTACCAAAATGTTAAACTTTTCTTTACTGTGAAGCACTTTAGGCTGAAGTTAAAGAACAAGTTCAACTTATTACACATTTTTCTGATTTATATCCCAAAAGCTACAGATTAAAACAAGCTACCATTTTGCTTAATTTCTAACCAAATATACAAGTTAAAGGGTATTTCCACCTCCAAAATATTTTTTTTATGTAGTGTAGGACACACACACACCCCACCCCCAGGTTTAACAGTAAAAAAAAAAAAAGCCCAGAAATTGACTTACCCACCTTCTCTTAGCTCTCTGCCTCTATTGCTACTTTGTTTCTGGAAGTAGCAATAGGGGCCAGACCAGCAGTCGCATCTGTGATTGGCTGAGAGTCAGCCAATTACAGACGCGGCTGGCGGCTATGGAGAGAGCAGAGGGAAAGAAGGTGGGTAAGTCTGTTTCTGGGCTCTTTTTTACTTGTAAACCCAGCGGTTAAAGTTTGGGGGACTACACTACATAAAAGAACAAAGCAGAGGGATCCTGAGGGTGGGATGGAGGGAGGGGAAAGAGCTCATCTGCGCATGCCCGAGTCCTTACTGAGGACAAGGAAGCAGCAGGCACCGGGTGACACAGAATTCTGCTACTTTTCACATTTTGGGACTTTCAGAAGGCACTGCAGGAGAACCATAAGCAGTAAGGTAAGGATGTTTTTACACTACACAGTGGGGCCAGCACTCTGGCAAATTTTAGTTTTAGGGTGGAAATGCCCTTTAAGACATTCTGTCACTTCTAACCTCTCCTCCTTTTAAAACCATTGGCTCAGGCATGCTCATTGTGCTACATATAGACAGAAGCTGTTCAATGTTGCAGCATTCAATACTACGGATTAACTTTTCGATGGATATATGAAATTAAGCTATAAAATTCACCTTCCCATTACTACACTGTCTTTAATTCAAAAGAAAAAACTAAATATTAGAGGGACACCATAAGTAAAAGCTGCCATGAAGAGCAACTTGGAAACAGAGCATCATGATAAGTGATGATTTGATTCCTTATTTTCCCCAGTTATCATGGCAACACACTCTACTATGGAGTACACGGTCTGTGTTTATTAACATTGTGTTCATATGGTAAGACTAATCATCAATACCTTTTGGTGAATTATAAGGAGTTAAAGAGTGCAGGGATGAGCTAAAAACACTGAATGATTCAACTACATAAGCAGAAACACAGGTAACTAGAAATTTTATAACTCACCCAAACCATGGGCTGTGCTATAATCAATTTCAGTGCCACAAACATAGGCTCCAAAGTGAGCACACGACACCAAAAGGCCACCTACGGAAAGGATCAATATAATATACTATCACAATTAATGTAAAATAAAATTGAAACAGTATTCCTTTAATCTGACAGGAATATTTTGTACCAAAACCAAAAAGCTGTTTCAGATTCAAATTGGGTACATTTTAAGAAAAGATAAGCACGGTATTTTATAAGCCAGCGCAAGGAAGAGGTTAAAGTCACACTAACCGATATTGAATCAGTAAGCGTGACTTTTACCCGGGAAAACACCACTGCTGCTCTGGATAAATGAGGGCTTACATTTTCTTATATAAGATGAGCAAAAGTCTACTTGTACTAACCTGCAGCAGCTATTTAGATCAGTGTTTCTCAACCAGGGGACAGGGAACGACAAAAGATCCACCCATGTGATGAATTTAAGTGCATCTTTTTAATATAAATATATTTAAATGTAGTTGATGTAAATATATTTGGATTTTAATGACTGAAAAGAAAAGAGCATAAATAAAAAAATAAAATTTTAATGAGGGATTCCCCCAAGACATTAAAATAGTTTTGAGGTTCTGCAAGGATAAAGAGGTAGAGAAACACAAATTTTAGATGGTGGGAAAAAGCAAACTGCTTACAGTATATACTCGAGTATAAGCCGAGGTTTTTAGGTTTAAAAAATCAACCTAAAAACCTTGCCTCGGCTTATATTCGAGTCAATAGCATCTGTTCAGATACCTCCAACTGCGCCACGCATTCCAAACCCAGTTTGGGAACCAACAACTCAGCTTAGAGAACAATCCAATACTAAGACTGATAGCAACACCCAAACCTGCAAAACTCATATCTAAGGTATACACTTACCTCCTATCAAGTTGGAGAATTAGTGATGAGTGAGTGAGTGAGGGCTTTGCCTTTTATTAGTATAGATTATCACATATTATCGAGGATATTATGCTGAAAACATTTGTCATGTTTAAAAGTTTGATCTGCCAAACTCAATGTTTTCCCGATACTTACAACTTCGTCATGCCTTCACAACACAATTCTCCGCTTCCTCAATACAACTAGAAAATAACCCTATTCTAAGAACAATTAAGGGTCCACAACCCGATAAGTTAACATCCCAAATATATTCCCACAGTATGACACATATGGTGCAAAAACAAGCCATGACTTGGGTCATTTAACAACTGAAGAATGGGAAGAGGCATTAAATGCCCACAGGGTGGTCTCTCCAAAAGCTTCTGATAAATTGACACAGCTTTATGTATTACACCGAACTTACCTGACCCCAGTCCACATCTCTAAATTTAAAACAAACAGGAGCCCTCTGTGCCCAAAATGTCAGACAAGGCCTGGAGGCTTCTACCATATGATTTGGTTATGTATACAAGGGTTTTGGTACCAGGTACTCTCATTTCTACATGATCAGATGGGTTCCTCTGTGGGCATGGATCCCAAAGCCTGCCTACTCTGTGTCATGGAACACATCTGTACTGACACCATTCAAAAGATATTTTTGACAGAAGTATTATTCATAGCAAAAAAATAGTAGCCAAAATGTGGATTTAAATTTTATTTTGCCATACTGGAAATTGCTGTATCAATACAGATGGTGCCCTAGAAATGATACAAAGGTATGGGGCAGTTGGGAGTCTCCTGTATTGACCTGTAAAGATTAATAATCTATAAAATATTACAGACAAGATCACTCCTAAAAAGAAAATAACTCAAATATTTGTATGGTTAATGTGAAATATGTACCAATACTGAGCACCTCCATTTATAAATCCATTGTTACTGTTTTACTGTTTAAAATAAGTTTATGATATAAAGTTAAACTTCAAAAGGTAATATAACTGACATTCCCAACTGCTGTGCAAGAAGGACTTTATACATCCTACCACAAAACCAGAACAATTCAAGGACCAACTGTTTCCATAAACCAATGAATGTACAATACTGAATAACACACTTTACACATAAACACCTAAGAAGACCCCAATAGGACCTCAAGTAGGAAATAAAATACACTGGACTCAATAACAAGAACACAGCAGATGGTTTAATGTACAAATTCTTTAATGAAAATGTTTATAATTGACCTTGTTCATTCAATTAACAAATCCTCCTTTGGGATGGGATACAAAAAAAAAAATAAACTGTTAGTAAATATCTAGTTTAGTGCTTTAATATATAGTTTAAATAAAAAGCTTACTAATTGTCAAATGTTGTTGGTACCAAGATGTAATTATTTTGCCATTCAGATCAGAAATAAATCCCCAAAGCTTCAACACTGAACAATGGAACATTTTTATATTGTTATGCATCAACCTTTTAGAAATGTTTAGTGGGATTAGCTAAGAGAAATATTGTGGTAAACTGTGATAATAGTCCTTATGGTCTTTACAGTAAGAAGGTTGAATACATTGGGGAGGAATACGATGCAATAGATTCAGACACATGTGCAAGGGTAAAAATTATAGATAAAGGAAAGGACTCGAGTCCATCCAGATTTTTAATTGCCTTGGTTTATGTAGATGATGTGGGGATATTATTATTATCAAATATATGTAGGGCACCTTGGGATCTCCAAAGCAGGGTGGCTGCAGATTCACTCAAGTGGCGTTTTATTTGGCAACATACATATTTTCTAGAAGATTCTATTTTTTAGTCGCTAGGCCAAAGGAATCTCACTACTGGAAAAAAATCACTATTGGAAAAATCTCAGCATTGGAAAAAGTGTTGTGCCACCGGCTGCCTCTGGTTGCAAGTGGCAATCACATTTAGATGCTGGAGTATTCGTTGATTAAGGGGACATATTGTATGCCCTACATACTGTTTCATACAGTGAGTACAGGTGATCAAATATGACCTTTTTCATATTACAATTAATGTAGGAACATATTCTGTATTCTTTGTGTGATAGATTTATATGCCCCTCCTTTACATATTACTTTGCTTGGTTTGCAGGTTTTAGCCCCACGCTCGTAACAAACAATTGTATACGGCCAAATGCTATTTTCCTGTTTTTTTTCCTATCGTTCTATGGCAAGTGATGGTCCCTTTTTTGCTACCATTCTAATGCTATTCTTGAGTATCTCCTTCATTTGCAGATCCCTTCTGAGCATTTGTTAGACTTGTTAAACTTCTCACTATATTTTGTTACAAATTACAATTCTCTATTTTAGTCTATTCCTCATGTCCTGACCTTTCTTTCCTCAATAAACTACTCCTATCTTGTTTCTTAATCGTTAGATAGACTTTGTGGAAATCTTTTGGTTTGTATCCCCTCTCTACAAATCTTTTGCTCAAATCTGTCGAAAAATTGTCTGATTCTAGCAAATTGTCCATATGGGACACCCCCCAACGTATGTCTCAGATGGCAGCTTGATGACCGTAGAAGGGTATTCCTTGCCTTCCTGTATACACTTGTCTCAACACTGTTCTCAACAGAATTTCCCATTAAATTTGGATCTAGAAATTGTATGGTTTCTTTTTGTGTATCTCCCGTGAATATTATGTGGCACGTATTATCATCCAAGTAGTCAATGAATGGTAGGACAGATTTTAAATCTCCCTGCCAAATAATCAACAAGTCATCTATGTATCATCCATACCATAAAATGCTAGCCTTGTATATGGGTTTATCATCTCCAAAGATGTGGGACTCTTCCCACCACCCCATAAAAAGGTTGGCGAAAGATGGCGCAAAGGCCGCGCCCATCGCCATCCCACTTCTTTGGAAATAATAAACCCTATCAAACATGAAATAGTTATGTTGCAGCAAATAATGTATTGAGTGTAAAATAAAGTTCTGCAGGTCTGCTGAGTACTAGGAAAATCTTTTCAGACACCATTCCACTATCTCAAGGCCCTTGTTATGGTTTATGCAACCAAGACCATATTTGCATTCCACTCTACCGGTTCCATTCTTAGTAACACCATTTTTTCCATTTTCATATTTTTAATATATGATTTTAAACCGCTTAACAAGTGGTTGGGCTTAAAAAATCTACTAGTTTGGCCAAATTGTCTCATATAGCTCCTGTACTGGTAACTGTAGGGCTGTCTTTTGGGTTAACCAGACGTTTTTAAGTCTTAGGTGGTGGAAAATAGGTAGAATCGGGTTGTCGTAGACTATAAAGTTCATGTCAGTCTGCTAAATTTCCTTAAATCTTATTGTGGGGTCACTCGGCAGTTTAATGCATGTTGTCTCATCTGACAATGCTTCAGTGTTCTGGATCACCTCTACCCCCCCTTGTCTGCCATTTTAATCATTATATTATCTTCTACTTTAAAGGGCAAGTCCAGCCCTAAAATGAAAACTTACATACAGGTAAATCACCCCCAAAACCCTAAACGGTAATAGTTTGAAATGTGAAATATATAAGTCTAACCTGAAATCCTGCACAATGTCCTGTTTCTCCTATTTCAGCTTCCTGGTTCTTCCAGCTAGTAACTGTCAGTTATGGATTGGACAGTTGACATCACAGCCAATGACTGAATGTTAACCCCCTGTCTGCCTCTTCTGAGCATGCCCAGGCTCAGTACAGACTCAGTACAGGTTTCTAAATTGCTCAGTTTCCATGAGGCATCCAGAAGCATAGCAGGCATACAGTAATGAATTCATAGGACAAACTATGATATATTAACATATTTTAAAGAGGCCATTCTTTCTAAAAGATGTTCTTATGAAGGTAGAGTTGTCCTTTAAGCTTTTTTAGGGCTACCATTTCCCCCATTGTTAGATTACTGTATCTGGATCTCACCACTCTTTTGGGAATGCAACTTTCTTAAATCTTCCTCCACCACTTGCTGAGAGAGAACTTCCATAGTCCACGAGTTAACAGGATAGAAGCACATTTTTTCTTCATCTCGCTGCGACTTACTGATTGTACATTGGTCTGAAAAGTCTAAAACAACACGAGGCTAAGCATGGGCACATACATTGTATTAATGCGTGCATCTGTAGAATATATGTAAAATAACATTTACAACTTAAAAAACTTTTGCGTGCAATCTTTGAACAGTCTCCTGGGGACCATTGCCAGTCTGCGTATAATACAAGTTGCCAATTTAGTAGCTAGAATTCCTAGCTCAGCCGTCACTTTTACCAGTTGTGAGTTACCTTGATAACCTTCAATTAACCAGCCACGGTCACCAGGCTTCAAAGAACCATAGTTATTCCACCACTGCTTTTCTGCCCCGCCCTTTCGGGTCATCAAATGCATTAGTGCACCAATCAAATGACTCCAGAACCTGGCTGGCTGGCAAGACTCCCATGTGACATGATATTCAGCAGAGAAAGCAACCTGACCCCAACCTCTGCACATTAATATTTGGGTGAACTTTAACTTTTGTTAAAAATTTCCTCTCTCATAACTGTAATCCGTGTCAGTCTGTTATAAACAGAGGATTCCTTACCAAACCACATATGGCAAAACTGCTCACATGTGGCCCAGGGTTGGGGAAAAAACACTGCTTATATCAATCTCTCCTAGAATTAGACCAGTCAATGTATATCAGAACAATTAATTGATGTACCAACACTGGATCCGACAGACCGACACAGACCTATACAAACCCTGAAAGGTTAAAAACCTTTAATACCTCACATGCATCCTCCTGAACAGATTTGTAAACATACATTGAAAAGATCTTAACCCAACCCTAAAAGATACCCACCGTCTGGGAGAAAATGGGAGAAATCATATTCTAAACGAGATTGTTGATGCCACCAGAAATTTGGCAAACTGGACTTAAATTTTGACCTGGACCTTGTCTACGGATAAAATGCACCCCTCCCAAACAATATTAGTTGGGTAAAATCACGTTTTTTAAGGTGTCCTCATGAACTTGGGCCAAGTCATTACCGCCATCATGCATTAATGTGTGGGGGGCCAGATATCTTAGCCTGTTGGATGACCATGGGGACCAAATCATCCTGTCACATTCCGTGTTTCCTCAGCCATGAGATTCTGACAAAATCTGGGTCAATATATGCTGGTGGAGAGGGATAATTTGTTTTATTTCCAACCTAGAATATGTAAGTGTCATTCCTCAGAGGACATGAAACATAATAGGCCACCTCTCATCAAGAGACCCTCTGCCACATTTGGAACCCTTTAAAGCTTGTTTAAGCATAAAAGTTTTTAGTGCAGTCTGGCCCATCCATTGCCTTAAAAACAAAACTTAGGGCAGTGTGTTTGTCTACTTCACTGGCAGAGACCTTGTGTTCCATGGCTTGAGCAAACGCCACAAGAGGAAGTTTTTCATAACAATCAGCCACTACCCAATAGGACCAGATCATTTGCATGCTTCCCAAATTGCTACAGAACTCATTACCCACCATAGCACTCCTATCAAATGGTGTTTCACAGAAAATCCTGTCAAGTTTACCCTCCTGCCTTGTATGTTCTGGTGCCAGGACGAAGAACCCGTCAAACTGAAAGCAGAAGAGCAAGTTCGCAGGAAAATGTAAATCTGACTTTAATGCAGTACACTAGCTTTAGCATTGAATGTACCAAAACCAATAAGAGCAATCAGAGTAGATAGATGTAAAATGTAAAATCTCATACATCTGCCCATATAACCTCCCTGACACCCCCAAGATCCTCTTTTAGAGATCTTATGAGCCTCACAAAGTGATGAGGCTTGGAACCTCAGCTACCACCCTGCCCAACTCTTTCTTTTGCCTTTTTTTCAGGCTAGGCCACATACCACCTGCTCCTTTGTTGCTCCTGACCTCTGCTATATGTGTCTGAGTAGGTGCCGCAGTCTGCCTTTACCCCTCTGTGCCATCTCCTGTCTAAGGGGTGTGGACTGCTCTGAGCAGTATTACGTCTGCTATTTCTTATGTTTTTTTAAGCCTTCCTTTTCTGTTCCTAGTAGGCTGTTTCCTGCATGCAATGTGTTTCACTGGTCTAGTCAAGCTTCCTCAAACACCATTTCTTAGTATCACTAATTTTTTTATATTATTATACATATCTAATATATCACTCCTCCAAAAAGTTCTACCATATCATTTAACCCATTAGAGTGCATACTATTACATTCAAATATCCATTTTTGTTCCATTTGGAGTAACTTTATATTCAAATTATTATACAAACATCCTGTTAAGGGGTCAAGTACAAAGAGTCTACTTCCTTTGAATGACCCTTTATGTTGGTAGATGTAGGGTGTTCACCTAGTGCTGGTAACCCACTTTTTTCAATCGCCCTCTTAGTCATTCTTGTTTTACCAACACTAAATTATAATATTCCATTTAATACAAATTTTTATCAACCGGATCAGTTTCTTTAGAGACATATTATATGGCCCACATATTCACATAGGTGATGTGTTACATTTAAACATTTTTAGTATTTATTGTTAGCTCTCTAAGGTAATGCACTAGGTGCCAAAATTCTCTTAGGGTTTGAATTCTCAATCAGATCTTTTTCAGCTTTAAGTAGACGCTGGAGCTTATTAATAGAGCTAACAATCTTCTTCACATCCTTACTGAAACTCATCGTGGTTTAACAACCTCACATGGGGCTCTAGAGACTGACTTACATAAATGGGTTGTGGAATGTCGTCTAAATGGATACTGTGTAACACACACATTCGATTACGTGCCCTTCAAATGACTAAAGATGAGCAATATAAAATAGAAATGCAAAAGTTTGCTGATACTAATTAAAGTAAAAAAGGTTAGAAGTTAGGACCTTCCATAGGACCTTCCAGACTGGGGTTACCTTGACGTGGTTGGAAGGCTTTTCATTCATGTGATCACAGTAATGTATACTAAAACCCCTTTGTTTATAAAGTATGCCAGTGTGCAGATAATATGATATTGTATGGGGCCCAGGAATGTGCATTGATTATCTTTTCTATGTTTATAATGTATGTCAGTGTGCAGATAATATGATATTGTATTGGGCCTAGGAATGTGCATTGATTATCTTTTCTATGTTTATAAAGTATGCCAGTGTGCAGATAATATGATATTGTATTGGGCCTAGGAATGTGCATTGATTATCTTTTCTTAGTCATATAAAACCACTTTGACTGTTATTGCAGGTGGGCTTACATCTGTTTTATAGCCCCTGGATGTGTCTATAAACAAACCTTTTAAAGACCGTGTGCGAAAAATGTGGCATGAATGGATGTTGTCAGGTCAAGCCCGATTGACTAAAGGTGGAAATCTTATGAAGCCTGACATAGAATTAGTAGCAAAGTGGGTACGAGATGCATGGGAGGACATTCCAGAAGACAACCTCCAACGTGCTTTCAGAAATGCGGTATAAGTAATGCCACGGATGGTAGTGAGTCGATGTTTTGTATCAGCAGCAGTGATGAAGATGTTGGAAATATGGATGATGATAATGTCTATGCAGAAGACATTACACCATATGAATTTGAGATGCAATTAGGGCAAACTGAAGAGGAATTTGTTTTTGAAGGATTTTAAATATTTTATTTTGCTGTTCAAGCCATTGGACTTTGATTCAGTAAAAAGGTTCCCCAGTTAAAATATTGACCATACTTTGTTTTGTTTTTTTGTTCATTTTCTGTGCACAGGTTTGCAGTAGTGTTAATATTTTCTACCCTTGGTTTCTATTCGGGTCAATCGTTTTTTACTAATTTTTCAGGTAACTATAAGTACCTTGGTTTATACTCGGGTATGTTCGGTAAATGTAACATCCAGTCAGTCAGCCACTTTAGCATTATTTTCTTATGGCCGTATATTATACTTCTATGCTAATGTTTTATTGTGATCATACTTGGCTTCCATCTCATCCTATATGGCCAACAAATCTTGGCCCCTGACGTTATAGGTCAGTCCATCTTTTCAGCGTCCGCTCCACATCGTAGTCCTGATATAGTTGCCTCCATAATTGATGCATAATGTGCCTCTTGCGGCCCTTGTCGTACTTCCTCCTAAGGAGATACCTGACAAGGCATTCCTGCCACCCTCCACTTCCAGGCATTGCGGAAGAATGAGGAAAATTTACCTCTCGGCTCTGTATAATGTCCCTTGCACAGGCTGAGTAATCGTTCCCTGAGATTCCAGTTCAGAGCGTTGATATCTTTGAATATTCTGAATTCTGAGATCTCAGATAATTGATATCGACCACTGATAATAGCAGCTACTGATAAAATAGTTACCGTATATACTCGAGTATAAGCCGAGGTTTTTAGGTTTAAAAATCAACCTAAAAACCTTGCCTCGGCTTATACTCGAGTCAATAGACACTTACCTTCAATCCAGAAGCAGCCGCGAGTCAGACCGGCAGTTTGCAGTAGTTCTTCACGGTTGCGCGATGATGTCATCATGATGTCTCCGCGAAGCAGAGAGACGAAGACTGAAGACCAGGTACGGTAAGTGAGCTGGGGGAGGGCTGGGGGGACAGTATGCCATGCAGTAACCCCCAATACCTTTCTACTATAGGTGGTTGGAAACTACAACTCCCAGCAACCAAGCATGCTGGGAGTTGTATTTTCCAAACATCTACAGTGGAAAGGTATTAGGGTAGGGGACAGTATGCCATAGAGTAACCCCCAATACCTTTCTACTATAGGTGGTTGGAAACTACAACTCCCAGCAACCAAGCATGCTGGGAGTTGTAGTTTCCAAACATCTACAGTGGAAAGGTATTAGGGTTACTGTATACCCTCGGCTTATACTCGAGTCAATCATGTTTTTCTAATTTTGGAGGCAAAAATGGGTACCTCGGCTTATACTCGGTCGGCTTATACTCGAAAGTTCTCTGCATTTCTACATGTCCCACAGGTCATTTCCCAGATTCATGTACAGAAAGTTACTATAAAACTGTTATCTTAACATTATTTAGTTTCAAACTTTTTTTTCCCATTAAAGTCGGACTTTAATGGGTCCGATTTTGTTCAAACTTTTATGGAAGTTTGAAAATTGGATCAGATTTTTAGAAGTTTGGCCATCTTTAGGGGGGAGGCCACACTAGCGCGTTTTTCGCGAGTTTGCACCCACGTTTCGCATACGCGGTTGCCCCCACGATTTTTGGTAAAATGGAAATCGCAGGAACGCACAAATGTCCGCGATTGTGCATCCGTTTGCGTTTTGGTAACGCATATGTTACCATAACGCAAAACTGCAAAAACCCATGTGCAAAACGCATGCACAAACGCAAAACGCACAAGAATCGTGCACAGAATCGCGTGAGATAATGCTAGCAATTCCTGTGCGTTGCAGTGTGGCCTTAGTCTTAGTGGTGATCCTATAAAGTCATGTCTATAGAGACAGCATTAATCTTTTTTGTTGATAACCATTTCATACTAAAATAAGACTTTTCTTGTGCTCAATAGCTTATTAGCTCATTACCAGTGTCTGTCTAAGGAAACCCTTAAACTTCAGCTGTTCCACAAGGTAGAGTTAGCATTCTGTTAGCAAATATTACAAGATACTTGAACCTTGGTTCACAACCTCCACATAAAAGCATCAAACTGATTTAATTCCAGTACAGATCATATGAATTATTACAGTCAAAAGGAAGCTTAGCCTGTTGTCTGAAACAGAGTTTTAAGTGAGAAGGATCTAGTAGGTTAGGAAACAAATTTGCCATCTCTGTAATATCTGAAGGCTCAGCTGTACAACTACTGAGTAATCTTAATATTTCACTATTAATAAACATTCAAAAAAAAGGATGTTCTCAACTTTTGTTGCTCTCTAGTAACAATAAATAGATTCTCCTTGTGTACTTTTTCTTATTTTTATGATCAAACTTTTTATCCTATCAATGTCAATACTTCCAATTGCTATTTCACGTTTTGGCCCAGCAGACGGTGCTTACTTACTGGAGATGATGACAGAGCCATCCCAGGGGGAAATAGAAAGCTAGATTTGTTGGGTGAGGAGGGGATGGTTGTCCCGTGCTAAGCTTAGTCCTTCCCCTGTCATGGGAGAATTGGCCTGGAACAACATAGTGATGCATAGTGAGTCATCTAAGCCACCTCATGCACTCACTGTCACCAAGTGGGGCTTAATCACAATATCCACACAGTGCTTGATAATGTAATATTCCAATGGCAGGATGGAACCTCAGCTCTAGACCAAACCCAGTCAGATCCACACAGAGTTTTACACAGTTCTCCCTTTGTTTCCTCTGGCTGGGGGTCTTATCTCCCATTACAGTTGTGTGGGGAAGGAGGGAAAGTTATCTGCCAGATTGGTTACTTCCCCAGGAATGTGAGAAACATTCACGTGCACTTGGGAGCAAGGGTGTGACCTTGTTGTTATCAGGTAACGTGTACGTCTCTGTACAGGAGGGAAAGTCTAAACAAAGGACCTGGGGCCATATTGTCTGGCTGTGTCTGTATATCCAATATACAATAATCCTTACTTCTGGTTTCCCATTAAGGTCTAGTAACAGACAATTGAGGGTTAACATGGCCACTGAAGAGCAGAATGATGGAAGGCTTAACATTGCCCAACAATTCTGATCAGCTTTTATTAATTAAACCATACCACTTATAATTTCACACCACAACCGATACCTATTCTGGCAGAAATTGCTAAGCAACCAGCATGTATGGAAAAATCCCCAACTCCCAGGAGTCTCCTGCCAGTGACAGGTAGGCCGGTCAGCGCTGTCAGCCACTGACCACTAGAGATGGCATAGAACTCGAACGCAAGTTCGAACGGACCCGGGCTTTTCAAACTATCCCGGACTCAGACTTTCGATATTTCCCGGACTTTCGATAATTTATCGAATCTTCGGCCGTTCAAGAAATCAAATATGCGCGTAAAATGCCTATTATACCTATACGTGAGCATCGAATCTGCGAGTAAAATGTCATTATACCTAGACGCGAGCATCGAATCCGCGAGTAAAATGTCATTATACCTAGACGCGAGCATCGAATCCGCGAGTAAAATGTCATTATACCTAGACGCGAGCATCGAATCCGCGAGTAAAATGTCTATTATAGGTATAGAGAAGCCAATGGGGTGTGGGAAAAGCCTAAATAATTATGTTTGTAGTCAATGTCATTTGTAAAGATAAAACACAGAGATTTGTTTGCTTTAACTTTTTTACTAAATGTAACTGAGCACTTCTTTTTGTGCTATATATATCATCATAATAATAACAACAATAACATATCTGTTGTATTCAATTAGATCAACTGGACATGAAATGTAGTTCTTGAAGACGTTTTGCTAGTCATCCGACTGGCTTTCTCAATTCAGAATGACTTGTACAAGAATCTGTGGCAATTATGTACCCTGGAAAATCCCAATTAGCATATCACAGCCAGGTGTTAAGGGTGTGATTAGATAGTGGCTAAGAGGTGTTATAGGAACGCCCAGAGTAAGGTGTTAAAACAGCATTGTACATGGCAGACAGTTGGTGTCGAACCCCCCCCACCTCTATTTAGGCTTGGTTTCTTTATTTTCACATAAATGGCCTCCTTAACACCTCTCTTGAACCAGTCACGTTCCTTCGCCAGTATGTTAACATTACAGTTCTTCGAAGAACAACATTCAAAAAGGTAGAAATCATGCCAAAACCCCATGGAATGTAAAAAAAAAGTTACCAAATATCAATCTCCCAAATGTCCTAAATCAAACGGTATGCCATATGTGTGGTTACACACGCAGACGTGGAAGCGAAAAGCCACAAAGTGAGACACTGCACGATGGCTCAGAAACGGCGAAAATATTTAGCCAACTCCGAATTTGGACAGTCTGCAGTTTTATCCACAAAACACCCCCGTAACTTGCTGGGGGGGGACTGGGGGGCATTATGCCAAGCAGTAACCCCCAATACCTTTCTACTATAGGTGGTTGGAAACTACAACTCCCAGCAACCAAGCATGCTGGGAGTTGTAGTTTCCAAACATCTACAGTGGAAAGGTATTAGGGTGGGGGACAGTATGCCATACAGTAACCCCCAATACCTTTCTACTATAGGTGGTTGGAAACTACAACTCCCAGCAACCAAGCATGCTGGGAGTTGTAGTTTCCAAACATCTACAGTGGAAAGGTATTAGGGTTACTGTATACCCTCGGCTTATACTCGAGTCAATCATGTTTTTCTAATTTTGGAGGCAAAAATGGGTACCTCGGCTTATACTCGGTCGGCTTATACTCGAGTATATACGGTATTGGCTGCCATTGAATTATAGCACGGATATTCTTTTGCCTGTCTTACCGCATAAGCCCCAATGTATCACTGTTTACAATATTAGAAATTAGAAGAATCATACTAGGTCACACTAGGGAGCATTTTGGTGAAATGTCATGCGGTAAAATCATACAAAAATGCTCTTGCTCATAGGAATGAACATTACCATTTTTTGTCCAATACAGACATGTTGACTATTCTCACTGAAACCCATAAACCTTTTGTTTTGGTTCATGAGGTGAATGGCACTAATGTAACATCACTTTTCTGATAATCGTGTTTTAGTGAAAATGTACCACTACATAGCATCTCATAATTTAAACATCTTTCTACATTTGTTACTGGTGCAAACTTTATTGACTAAAATTCATTTCCAATGAGTCTATGGAAGAAAATGCTCCTTACTTACCGGTTCCTACAAAAGGATCAAATACTACATCATTGGGTTTCACTCTTGCATGATTTGCCATAATAAAGGCTAGTCCAGCATCCATGCTTGTGTTTCCAATAAAATGCCTCTTTTTGACACTGTAGGAATTAATGAGTTCACGTTGCCCGTCTGCAATCTAGAGAAATATATGTATTAGCAGATAAACAGGGTAAATGTAGGCAATACTGTAAAATTTTCCCATGAACTGCAACCTTTTTCATTATTTTATTCAGAGACAGAGAATTACTTGTGAAAAAGACTGAACTAAAACACATTTGTTAGGATGCAGAAAGTTTATAGGCTGCAGTGCTTTTTCCTGGCCTGCAATAGTGTTACTGTAGGATTCCACATACCATATAAGATTAATTGTATACAAGGAAGGGAAGACAGCACAAGCAATTCCAAACAGTAACGGGTGCCAATACCGGGATACCGCAGGTCAAAACTCTATAGACAAGAAAAGAGGTACAGCACAGAAAACAGTTCAATCAACGGTGGTTTATTTCTTCACACCAGACAACTCACACAGCAATGTTTCGGGGTATCCACCTCTTTATCAAGCTGTGAATTCTGGGATTTCAATCCAACTTTATATAACATATGACATCACATGTTTTTTATCCAATAGCAAGATGGATTGCCTAATAAAATGTAGCCCCATGGTCTCTACCAAAAGTGAGGCAAAACAACATTATAATACACACCAATACAGAATCACAAAGATAGCATTTCTATATACATCTTTGTGTTATACTGGTTTACAGGAAAAGATATAACTTATAGTCCTGGTTTAACCCTTGGGGATATATTCAGGGTTATTCAATAAAAGTTCTTATCGTTTAAAATGGTGCTAATTTTGCCCCAACCAATCAGATGTTAGCTTTCAAATGTTAAAGAAATTCTGATTGGTTGGTGCAAAATTAGCACCATTTTAAACGATAAGAACTTTTATTGAATCTCCCTGACTGTTTGTAACCGATATATCGATTTTACTTCTTGTTGTTTTAATTTCAGTACTCTATCCCCTCCCCTCTCTAATTTGGGGATGTGTTCCAGAACCAAAAACTTAATATCTGTAGATATATGTCCCTTGTCACAATAGTGTTGTAGGACTGGCAACATTTTTTGGTTGGTACGTAGGTGAGATCTACGTTGGGAAATTCGGTCCTTAATTTTTTGGGTTGGCACTAATGTCAGACGTGAATTTTATGTGTGCATTACAGGTTTAATTGGTCAAGGAACCGCTGAAGTGATCCAATGTGGCCCTCCATAGGATAATGCATCGTCAATGCATCTTTTGTGTGTGGCCTGACATAGATACATTGACGATGTGTTTATCCTATGGCGGGGCCACATTGGATCACTTCAGCAGTTCCTTGACCAATTAAACATGTATAATGTACACATAAAATTCACGTCTGACATTAGAGCCACCCAGATATCATCCCTAGATGTCACTATAAGTAACAAGGATGGACATCTTCATACAGACTTACATAGGAAATTGATAGACCATAATACGCTACTAAGCTACACAAGTTTTCATCCAGGGCATGTTAAAAAATCGATACCCCGTAGTTAAATGATGAGGGTAAACAAATTGTCTCTGATAAAAAGGTATATGATCTAAGGATACAGGAGATGAAAAATAAGTTTGTTCAATGGTGATACCCGGATACATTAATGGATCAGGTGATCTGGGATGTTGAGAGTAAGCCTTCAGGTGATCAAAAACAAAAAAGTAAAACATATACCTTTTGTCTCAGAATATTCCACTTGCAGTGACCAACTATCTCGGATTATTAACAGACATTGGAATCTGTTAAAAGGTAGTTATCCAGAGACAGTGGAGTTCAAACAGAAGCCTCTCTCCTATAGAAAGGGATATACCTTGAGGAATAGACTAGTGAGTGCTTCATGTGGATTTAACTACTTAGGCGCCATAGCCACATAAAAGTTCCCTTGTTTTTCCAGCGTTCAGTGTAAATATATTCGGAAAATTAGTCAGTTTGAGGCATCTATGTCAGATGAGGTTATTAAGCTACAGGGTTTTTTTTTACCTGTAACACCGACTTCTGTGTTTATCTTTTATGTTGTCCTTGTGGGATGTACTATGTTGGGGAAACAACCCAAAAATTAAGGACCGAATTTCCCAACACAGATCTCACATACGTACCAACCAGAAAATATTGCCAGTCCCCCAATACTATTGTGTGAAGGGACATAAGTCTACAGATATTAAGTTTTTGGTTCTGGAACACATCCCCAAATTAGAGAAGGGAGGGGATAGAGTACTGAAATTAAAACAACAAGATGTAAAATGGATATATCGGTTACAAACACTATATCCCCAAAGGTTAAACCGGGACTATAACATATCTTTTCCTGTGAACCAATATAACACAAAGATGTACCGTATATAGAAATGCTATCTCTGTGATTCTGTATTGGAGTGTATTATAATGTTGTTTTGCCTAACTTTTGTGATGTATAGCCTGCCATGGTGGAGACCATGGGGCTACATTTTATTAGGCAATCCCTTCTTGCTATTGGATAAAAAACATGTGATGCCATATTTTTATGTGTTATATAAATTTGGATTGAAATCCCAGAATTCACAGCTTGATAAAGGGGCGGATACCCCGAAACATTCCTGTGTTGAGTTGTCCAGTGTGAAGAAATAAACCACCAATGGTTGAACTGTTATTGGTGTGCTGCACCTCTTTTCTTATCTACAGTTTCTGACAAAAGTCTTGTCACTTGTGTACAAATAGACCTGAAGTGCCACTTAACAATAATTCTAATGCAGATTTTGTTTCAAGAAATGGTTCATTTAACCCCAAACAGTTTTTGTAATAATGCTTCAATGCAAAACAAAACTAACAAAAAGTATTCTAATATTCACACCTTGGTAAAGCCCATTGAGTCAATTTTTGCAAAGACATAAGTGTTGTCGCCTTGTCATATGAGCTTCAGCTGTGACTAATAATGGATCAATTAGGTGTCAGGTGTGTATAAAAAGAACCCCAGTCACTAGACTGCAAATAGACCTCTGCAATCATGCCTAAGATTCACCCTGAGACTAAAGTGTTGATTATCAAGAGGCTGAAGACCAAATCCAATGCTGATGTGGCACACACCTTCAATGTGTCTTAGCGTCAAGTTCAGAGGATAAAGAAAAGATTTGAAGAGACTGGAGAAGTTTTTGACAAGCCCAAATCAGGCAGACCCCGCAAGACAACTGCTCAAGAGGACCGTTTGTTGGCTCGAAAATCCAAGGCAAGCCCATTTCCAACTGCAGCAGAGCTACAGGAGACCTGGTCACCTGAAATCCCTGTGTCAACCAGAACAGTTTGTCGGATTCTGTCTCGAAATGGCCTCCTTGGTCGAATCAGTGCCCATAAGCCAGCACTAAACAAAAGACAATTGAAAAACATGTGGCATTTGCCAAGTCCCACAGCCTGCTAAAAGGATGGACGCTGGAAAAGTGGCAAAAGGTGGATTTTTCAGTTGAATCTTTTGTTGAATTACACCACAGTCACTGCAAATATTGCAGGAGACCTACTGGAACCCGCATGGAGCTGAGATTTACCCAGAAAACAGTGAAGTATGGAGGTGTGCCAGGGATCTGCAGGGTGGAAGGCAACATCAATAGTGTAAAATACCAAGAAATCTTAGCTACCTCATATATTCCCAACCATAAAAAAGGCCAAATTCCGCAGCAGGATGGTGCTCCATTGCATACTTCCATCTCCACATCAAAGTTCCTTAAGGCGAAGAGAAGAAGATCAAGATGCTCCAGGATTGGCCAGCCCAGTCACCTGACATGAATATCATTGAGCATATGTGGGGTAGGATGAAAGAGGAAGCATGGAAGATGAAACCACAGAATATTGATCAAAAATATTTCATCAATAAATTGTATGAATCCTTGCCTAACTGCATGGATGCTGTCCTACAAGCTCATAGAAGTCATACAAGATATTAAATTTTGATCTCACAGCACCACTACTTATTTTTGGATTTTCTGTAGATCATTTTCTGTATAGGCGACTACACTTTTGTCTTGCAACATTTTGACCTTTCTGTCTTGATTAAATGATAAATCTTTTTTCCGTGAAACTATTTTTTACCAGTACATTTAATATTATTTGGGAGGGCTTTAGCTTTTCATATGAGCTATTTCTCACACCATTTGATCAATTAAAAATCAGGTTAATAGCAGGAGTTACTGCAAAATACACAGGCGACAAGACTTTTGTCAGAAACTGTATATATATATATATATATACGCACACACACACACACACATATATATGTGTGTGTGTTAATTATATGCAAGATATTTTGGTGTATATAGTGTGAGTTCTAGAAATAAGTTCCTCCAAAATCTTTCAATGGCTATTACTATTACTTTACTGCTTTAAAGTCTGTTGTCAATTGTTAGTAAACTGATAGTTTTTTTTTAATCCCCTCCAAATGGAGGGACTTTATTTATTTATAGAATAGAACATATATATTATATTGACAATTTCACAGTTGCGTGTAACATTTGTAACAGTGTTAAAATAAAGAATTTATACAGTGGATATTAGTGTTCGCTCCTTATTTCTGTACATTTACATAAACTTTTGTTACAGAAACTTTTATCTGGACAATTTACAATATTTACAATACTTTCCATTGCCCACCAGGCAACATCATTTAATGTAGTTAATATCAGGGACAATTGGCTACACCATAGCCGCTATCAATATTCACATCATTATTTTGAGCATTAAACATTTTTTATACAAAGACATTTTTATACACATGTTTCAGGGGAGGATACCCATCTCAGCCAGACCTTTGCATATGTAAGGGGATACCCTTTATGTTTGCATAGCATTTGTTTGTATGGTAGGACCTTATTTACTGCGGTTATCCAGTCCGCTAGGCATGGGGGAGGGCATGGATCCAGGTCTTAGCAATCTGTTATGTTGCCAGGAATAGTATTTTTCTAAGGAAGGTCTTAAAGAATGTATCAATTCCGTAATACCCAGTAAAAAGATCTTGGGATCATATCCCACTTGGGATCCCATTTTATCATGTAGGAAAATTAGTATTTGTCTGCAGTATCCCTGGATCTTAGGGCAGGACCATATAAGGTGATATAAGGTGCCTGGTACTGCTTGACATTTGGGGCATTATGGATTATAGTTTGGTTTAGATTTGGATATACGGATTGGGGTGAGGTATACTCTATGAAGTATATAAATCTGTGATAGTCTATCTGAGGCTTTAGTAGAAACCAGTCTACAGGCCTCAAGTGCTTCTTCCCATTCCTCTTTTTCCATAGGGCCCATGTCAGCTTCCCAGGATCTATTTTTCCCCTCTGTGGCAGCATATCCCAGGGGGGTTTGAAAAACCCTGCATATATCTGAGATTAGCTTGGCAGATATTTTACGACTTAAAGCCTCACCAAGGGGACAGTTAGTCAGTTGTGGGGATTTGGTTTGAAATTGTGTTACAAAGGCATGTCTCACTTGAAGAAGATACCCTACCAGGCAAATGATATTCCCACTGAAGTTGTTTGAAAGATTTAAATAAATAATTTTGTTGTAAGTGGGAAATATGGAATATCCCGTAGCGAAACCACACAGATGGTTCTGAGATGGTAGAGAACTCTAGAAAATATTTGTTGTCCCACAAAAGGGATTGTTTGTATATTAAAGGAACATTTAGCTTATGTAGTGCATTGTAGTACAATGCTTAAGGGCAGTGGTCCCTTTCATTCCCTTGGACACAAAATACAGGGGGTCTGGGTATTTATGGGCATCAGGCAGGCCCAACATCTCAAGAATTTGGATTGTTTTAGAATGGTACCAATGGTGTACATGTGACAGCTGGGCTGCCAGGTAATATAGACTGAAGTTGGGGAGTGCCAGACCTCCCAGTTATACAGGGCGTTGTAGTATTGACCACCCTATTTTATGTCTACTTGAGCCCCATGTGAAAGATTTCAGTATAGAATCTAATATTTTGAAGTATTTAAGAGGATTATAGGCGGGAGCATGCCAAAGTATATACATGGCTTTAGAAAGTAGAATCATTTTGATCAGATTTACTCTAGTAAACGGATAATTTTACATTTATATATATATATTTACAACCAGTAGGTGGTCACACTCCTTTCTTTCATATAATTACCCTATATCTATCTATATATAGTAGACAAAGTAGTCTGTTATTGCATATATTATATAGATATATAGTAGACAAATATATTCTAGACAGATACATAGTAGATAAACAAGTCTGTTATTGCATATAATATTATTGTGGATTTATATAGCGCCAACATCTTCCATAGTGCTTTACAATTACATCCACATCAGGTCCTGCCCCAAAGAGCTTATAATCTAAGCACATTAATTTGACACATACAACCTATCAGTATGTCTTATCCATTTCTTGTTAATTGATATCACTTATATGTGTGTTTGCAGGTTTTTATATGTTATAATAAGTTATATTTTACTTAATATGTGTACTTGATGGACAGATAGTGGGTACCTAACTAAACCATATTCCTTATTGGAAGTTACACATAATACATCCTTTTATATTCCGGGAGAGTGCCTCATGATTTTGGGAGTCTAATAGGTTACTGTGGGTGCTTTACACCCGGATTTATTTACTGAGATTAATTATTTACCCATAGCACCAGTGCTTAATATGGCGTGTAACCAGCTAAAGGTTTTTTGATATTCCAGTGAGTTATTATTTGTTTATAATTAAATGTTTTGTTTTCACAGAATGCATTGCTGAATCCAATATAAAAGGAATTCTTCAAATTCTACCTAGTTGCTCAGAAAATCAACAAGATTTTAAGAATTGCATTATGGAGTTCAACATCCTTAAAAATTACTAGTTTTTATTATTTTATTTATTTATATCTGTAGGATAATTCATTCTCATATTACTATATAGAAACATCAGTGATTTCAGGTTAATCATTTAGCAATTTTAAATACAGTTGGCAATTGGGGTATAGTTTCTCTAAAAGAAATTACACATGCAGAGAAAAATGTGTAACATGAAACCCATCTTCACATATCCTGCAACCTACAGGAAATTACAAATCATTTGACAGGAAATCTTATCTTTTTTTTTTATAAATATTTACAGCCATAGGTCTAAATATATTGATGAAAAACAGTCCACTCCAATATTGCAGCCTACATTGCCTATATTAGCCAGAATCACCAAACTATAGTTGACCAGAGTCCTGTCACCACTGCAATCAGTCATAACCATGACACCATCTGCATGCTGTGCACAAGCTTGTAACAGCTTATAGCTCAAGTAGGGTGGAAACCTTTTAGAGGATATAGCTGAAATCTGGTGTTAACATTCTGGTTAATAATGGTGATTTTGGCTAAAAGATTGTAGATTTCAGTGTTCACTGAATATAGGGAGAAGGTTGGTGGATTTATACATTAATGGTGGACATGCTCTTTAAATTTACTTACTCAAAACGGCACTATATTTTTAACAACCCTAACAACAAACAAATGCTATGAATATAAAATGAAATGTCATTTTAGGTTTAATTCCATGAAGGTTGTTTGTAAAAATAAATAAATGTAAAAAAAAAAAAAAAACAAAACACTGGCACCTTGTGGGGAATTTTAATTTGAGTCTTCAATTTAACTTTGATGATAAACGTGTTATTTTCAGCTTGAAATATAAATTAGAATAGAAAAAAAAATTCTAAATATGTCACATGTTGTCTTAAATGTACATAATGAAAAATGTGCCAAGATTTCTCAAATATGCTGGGCCAATTCTAAAAACAAATGTATAGCATAAAAAGGATGCTTTCTTTAGAGCTTACGTTTTTAGAGATAAAGACGAAAGGTTATACAAACATATTTATTGGGTATAGTGAGAGGGCAAGAATTTTGAAATAGGAAATCCCCATAATTAGAATTTAATAACAGATTTTTTTATCTTTCATAAACACAAAACTTTTCACATAAAATATAGTTCATGTCCCTTTACAATTTTCTTAATTATTTTGGGTATGGGGAATTTGGCTTTATAGAATTGGTAAATAATTGTACAAAGGATAAGTTAAAAACACCGACAATTGCTTTCAAATCATTACGTAACTTTTGGCAACCTGTGTGTAGGGTTGAAGCTTATGAGTTACGTCTGTGGTACACTGCAAGCATTACACATGTCCAATATGTGTAACAGGTCACCTAGCAAATATATGGGTTTACAAATACAAGTATATTGAACTGAAAAGCTGAAGGCCTGATAGACATGGGGATGGCTAGTGAGTGGATTTAATTCAGCTTTTAAAGGGGAACTGCAGTCTCCATACAAGTTGTCTTTATTTAAAAATACACAATCCTACATTTAAAATGAGTCCAGTATCATGCTTCTAGCTGCAGTCTATCCAAAGTTACCACAGTATAAAGGGAGTTTATTCCTGCTAGCACAGTGAGCTGTGACATCACCATCAGTCTGTCAAAAAGTTCTAGGTTGGAACGCCAACCTAAAACTTTTGGGCAGACTGATGTTCATACGCCCTGTCCCCCAACTTCTAAATAATTTTTAAAGCTTACCACAAGCATGGTAAAAAAAAAAGAGAATTCTGTCCCTAAGGTCTGTCCATACAAGCCTATAACTTATATAATCCAGAGAAGCTAGACACATCGGTCTAGGCTTGTTTGAAAGTTATAAGAAAGCTCTTTTCAATAGAGTGCACTTGTATGGAAACCAAAATTATCCTTTAATTTTTCAGTGTAGTATAAAAGTAATGGTAGCCACACACATTGCGATATTATCAGTCGGTAAAAATGCTTAGGCATGCCAAATGTCACCAAGGATAATGGAAGCCATACAAACATCAATATTAAACAGACCATGTATGGTGTTCATAGATAATATCAGGCAGTTTTCCTTATTGGACTTGAGGAAATTTTGTCCGATTGAAAGTATCGCACAAAATTCCATCCAGTCCCGAAGAAAATCCAGAAGATCCTAAAACAAAACTTAAAGGGCATCTATAGTGGGAAAATGAACTTTTTTTTCTTTCTTTCCATGTGTTCTATAATTCCCTACAACCCCCAGAGTGTCTTCACTTTTTTCAGATTCCCTCTCTGTCCTGAGATACACCAGTTAGAAGAATACGTGATTGCATTCCTCTACTCCTACTTGGACTGTCAATCAAATTCCTGTGACGTGATCCCCCCTCCCTGCTCTGTAATAAACATAGAGATAACAGCATTAGCAGGGGGAGAAAGGTAGCTTTGATGTTAGATATAAGGCTGCACTTGACCCCCCTTCTTAATAGCTTTCACTGATTGATGATGGGTCACAAAGTGAGAGATCGTAAACTGTACTGATCTCCTTCTTCCGTGTCTCCAGGACAGCTTGCTTTCTATTGGTCACTGTGCGTGAGTGTGTTTTTCAGGATGTTGAACTTTTAACTCCTACTGCACATAAAAAGCTTGTCGGTTAGCCGGAGCTGAGACATGGAGGAGGTAACAGAGGGGAGGGAGAAGGGGGGAATGCTGCACATAGATCTGACACCATGGTTAGACAGAGTCAGTGACAGATATAGGATTAAGGCAGCACAGAGTACATGAATTTAACTTTGCAAAGGGGCAATGTGTTTTTTTCACTATAGATGCCCTTTAAAATCGGAACTTCGGAGCAAGTCTTCGAAAATAGCCTTAAATGTTTGGTAATACTCTAAAATACGATCGGATGGGTTTGGTGTCGGACCGGGATCACATCTCTATTCATAATGCCGGTGAATCTCCTAATCCAACTGGATAAGATTTTGCTAGATTGGCAGCGATGAGCAGATTTTTTTTCTAAAGCCAAATCTGCCTGTGTGGCAAACTTTAGACTGTTAAGAAATTAACATTTTTAATTGTAAAATAAAACAGATTTTGAAAGAATGTATTACTCACCCACCGACCAAAGTAGATTTCATAAGGATCATCAGGAGTATTGTTTGGGTCTGAACCATAATTCTCAAGTACATAAAATATGTTCTCAGCATTATGCAAGTTTACTTTTCCTTTAAAAGGTAGAAATTCCAGCGCCTAAAAAAAGTTATTGAACTCTTTAGTAACCAAGCATTCAGATTAATCATATTTATAAAGCAAAAAAATAGAAACGAATCCTATTTATCAAAAGAGAATCCCAGATTTATAAAGAGTTAATAGATAAATGCCATAAGCTGGCCTTAAAAATTCATGCAAAAGTTACTATCACTTTATTACTGTACATCGGTTGCAGCTTTCAAAGGTACGGACACAGGTCTTAAAGGAGAATTAAACTTTTTCCAACCCTTAATGGGACTAGTAGCTTGCATGTAAGAAGTGAATTTTATAACTTAAAAGGCTACAATAATGTTGCCAGTAAAACGATCCATGTAGCCTTTAAAGGACAACTCCACCCTCATAAGAAAATCTTTTAGAAAGAATGGCCTCTTTAAAATATGTTGATATATCATAGTTTGTCATATGAATTCATAACTGTATGCCTGCAATGCTTCTGGATGCCTCATGGAAACTGAGCAATTTAGAAACCTGTACTGAGCCTGTACTGAGATTGGGCATGCTCAGAAGAGACAGACAGGGGATTAACATTCAGTCATTGGCTGTGATGTCAACTGTCAAATCCATAACTGACAGTTACTAACTGGAAGAACCAGGAAGCAAAAAAAGGGGAAACAGGACATTGTGCAGGATTTCAGGTTAGACTTATATATTTCACACTATTACCATTTAGGGTTTTAGGGGGGGATTTACCTGTATGTAAGTTTTCATTTTGGGGCTGGACTTGCCCTTTAAACAGCCTTGGAAGCATGTTAACTGGCCATGCTCCCCTGACCCCAGTATTAACTGTCACTATTCACACAGCATTCTCTACACAGATGTCTCCATACCAAGCTGCTGCTGTTCTGTTTTTTATTTTCCTGCCATCATGAATCTCAGAAATAAAGAAATAAAAACGGGATTTGCTCTACTATTTGAATGACATTACTTTTCTTTTTTTGTATGGAAAGCAAAGGAATATGTAGGTGGGGAAAGGAGATAAAAACAGAATTTTTTTTAGTGTATAACAGTGTTTAACTAAAAAAATGCAGGATTTCTGTGTTGAACATCATTGACTGCCAGCAACTCGGGGCCAGGATAGGTTGTTTCTTCCTTATTTTGATCTGATGTGCACTAGAAAGGATGTATAAAAGTGTATAACTAAAGGTTCAAACACAAGTGCGATTGTGGGGCCGATTTGCCCGATGATCGTTTAGTGTATGGGGTACTCAGCTGCCTGAAACGGACATTAGGTTAACCCTCGTTGATGATACGCCGGCTATTTTGATCGAGTGCCCATACACTAAATGATCTTGGCTCTCAAACGTCCGTTCGTAACACATTGTGCACCACCATCTGCAATTGCACACGTGTTAGATGCCCTAGATGGATATATGGATAATGGAAACTAACCACTAGTATACATAGGTTAATTACTTAAATCAACCAAAAGCCACAGCAAAGGTAGAGGTGAGACACAGCTTGCTGTATGTTTGTGAATGTGATCTGTCTTTTGGGACAATGTTATCTGGTGACTATTTAAAGTCATGCTAACTTTTATTAAATTAAGGCTCGAACACACATGCGATCACGGGTCCCGACCCGCGACGCACGATGTGTAGGAACGAACGTTTCGGCCGATAATCACCTGTGTGTAGGCACTTTATCAGCTGAAATAGTCATTAGTTCGGAGATCCACCAGGTCGATAAAAATTCCTACACAGGGGCCGATTATCGTCCGGAACGTTCGTTGCTACACATCGTCCGTTGCGGGTTCGGACCCTCGATCGCACGTGTGTACAAGCCTTTAGTGTAACTTTAAGACCAGTTTATACTGCATTGTGCATCTTCCTGATAAAGTACTAACAAAAAATGTATGCCATTGACGAAAGCAAAGACATCTTGGATATGGTGTAATACCTTTTAAT
Organism: Hymenochirus boettgeri; assembly: GCA_019447015.1. NCBI lineage: Eukaryota > Metazoa > Chordata > Amphibia > Anura > Pipidae > Hymenochirus > Hymenochirus boettgeri. The sequence continues at coordinate 89,998,674 of CM033473.1, forward strand.
TTAATGATTGATAGTACAGGTATGTCCAGTTTCTGAAGAAGCTCCCTATACCAACATTCCCCACAGTGGCATTTCAGCTTGTCTGGGGAATCTACAGAAACTGGACATACCTGCACTATCAATCACCAAATTGATAGAATTTATACTCACCCTTAATAACTTCCCCTTCAGTTAGGATTTTTACCTTCAACAAATAGGAGTGGCGATGGTAACACAAGAAAAACTTCCTTTCAACATGCCCCATAAGACCCATGGCCTATTTTCTCTATATAGATGACATCCTGATCATCTGGCCTGCAAGTAAAAAAACCCACTGCAGTTCCAGAAAAGAAACAATAATTTACCCCACATTAATTTAAAATAAACCATTCACCAACAGAAATAAGCTTTCTGGACACCCTAATATGTATTAAAGCAAACATTACAAACTTCCATCTTTCACAAGCCCACAGACACAACCCACATGCCTTAGTAATGACAACTTTCACCCTAAACCCATAAAGAACTTCATTATTTACAGTCGGGGCATATGAAAAAAAAGATTAGCTACAGATAATATTCATTAAGAACTACTTAAAATGACTTTTCAAAACAAGGATACAGTCTGTTAACTATAGAAACCCATATCAAAACAGCAAGCAGTATCCACAGAACCAACCTGCTACAATACAAACATACCCAATTGGAAAGACATATCCCATTAGTTATTACATACCACCCCCAAATGGAAATTCTTCGAAAAATAGCCAAGAGATTTTAACTTATTTTACAAAAGAATGAGAGACTACAAGAGATATTCCCAGATCCCTATATCTTAGCTTATGATCAACCGTCCAATTTAAAACAACTGCTTTTAAGAATTTAACAAGCACCGCGCAAAATGGGACATCTCCCATCTACACTGGATACAGGATACCAATGCCAGGTAAAGGGAACTTTCTCCTGTAAATCATCTAATATGGCATACCGGATTGTACGTGCTAGGTGTCCCTTTAGGACTATGTGTAGGAAAAAAAAATAAATTCAGAAATGTCCTGTGGGTGACAATTTCCGCAGCCAATCACACAACCTGAAAGACCTAAAAGTCAAAATGCCCATTGCAAATTTAAGATCACAAAAGGAGAGGTTAGTATAAGATTGTAAACTTACAAAAAAAATTGGACTCCGGACTGAACAAGCATCTAAACTTCATTATATGTTTATATTTCCAGTCTAAATGACATGTGGAATGAATCAGGCTAAATTCCTCAAAACCACCCAAACCCATAAATATCTTTTGTGTCTAACCATTTGTTTAACCCTTACTAATTCTTTTACTACCTAATGTGATCGATCACTAAATGTTTATTTAATGTTTTCTATATGACAGCCATTGCCAGACATAGAGCAAAACAAAACATTGTATAATGTCAGTAATTAAGGTGCCCATAAACTACATAAGACGTTCATCTATAGACAAATGTACAATCTATCTAAAAACTAGTCTGTTCTTTTAAGGTAACCATACATGGTCCAATATTCTTCCAATCAAATTTGCGATTGTTCGAAACAATGGAAAATTCGATCAGCAGAACCTATCCTTGCACCGTGATCTTACATACAGCTTGAAAACTACTGAAGGACTGGTTCTGGTAGATGGGGTTGGAGGAAAATTTTCCATCTCGCCCGATCAGATTTTTTTTGAATGGCCGATCTATATTGCTGATTAGTCTATCGGAAAAAGTGTCCACGATAACACAAACAATTTGATCGGAATATCAATGCCGTGTATGGGGGCCTTACTGCAATCAGTTTGAGATCACAAAATGAATGGACCAGATATGCTTGTGAAGGTTCTCATTCATCCAGGTCATGGTATATCTGATGTATTCAATTAGATCAACTGGACTTGACATGGAGGAGGTAGAAAAACAGGCGCTTAATACCTTTAAGGGCAAAGCACCCAGCCACTGGTTCAGATATGTGGATGACACCTGGGTTAAAATCCACCAGAAGGAAGTACAAGCTTTCACAGAACACTTTAATGCGGTAGACCAAAACATCAAATTTACAAGGGAAGAGGTACAAAACAACAAACTGGCTTTCTTGGACTGCTTGGTAGAAGTTAAGGAAAATGATAAACTGGAAGTAGAGGTTTGCAGAAAACCAACACACACAGATCAGTATTTGATGTTTGACTCCCACCACCCTTTAGATCACAAACTGGGTGTCATCAGAACCCTGCAACACAGAGCTGAGAGCATCCCCACTAACACAGAGGCGAAGGCTAAAGAAATGAAACATCTCAGAGGAGCCCTTAAAACTTGTGGATATCCGGACTGGGTCTTTGTCAAAAGAAGTAGAAGCAAAGAAAAGAACACGAATACCAACAGTGAAGGGGAAAAGCAAGACAGGAGAAAGAACATGGTCATCCAATATGTAGCAGGGGTCTCCGAGAAATTAAGAAGAATTTTCAAAAAAACATTGCATCCCTGTCTGCTTTAAACCAAACAACACACGGAGGCAGCAATTGGTACATCCGAAAGACCCAATACCAAAACACAAGAAAAGCGAAATCATATATGCAGAGCAGTGCAGTGAAGAATGTTCTGATTTCTTCACTGGCCCAGCACAGAAGAGACAATTCCTCGGGTCAGGACTCAGCCGTGTACCTGCATCTTAATGATAAAGGACATACCTTTGAAGATTGTAATGTTAACATATTGGCAAAGGAACGTGACTGGTTCAAGAGAGGCCTTTAAGGAGGCCATTTATGTGAAAATAAAGAAACCAAGCCTAGAGGTGGGGGGGTTCGACACCAACTGTCTGCCATGCACAATGCTGTTTTGACACCTTACCCTGGGCGTTCCTATAACACCTATTAGCCACTATGCAATCCTGCCCTTAACACTTGGCTGTGATATGCTAATTGGGATTTCCCAGGGTACATAATTGCCACGGATTCTTGTACAAGTCATTCCGAATTGAGAAAGCCAGTCGGATGACTAGCGAAACGTCTTCAAGAACTAAACTTCAAGTCCAGTTGATCTAATTGAATACATCAGATAATGGACCAGATAGGATTATTTCAAGATAAAAATGATGCTTGTAAAATGTGGTCTTAAGGCATTAGATAGGCATCTCTACTCTAAGGTCTACCTTGTGTATGACTAGCTTAAGTTTTTGCTCTTTGTGTATAAAATAGTCAGGGAGATTCAATAAAAGGTCTTATCGTTTAAAATGGTGCTAATTTTGCCCCAACCAATCAGATCTTATTTAACATTTGAAAGCTAACATCTGATTGGTTGGGGCAAAATTAGCACCATTTTTAATGATAAGAACTTTTATTGAATAACCCTGATTGTTCTTTACAAGATTCAGTATTGTATCATGCCTGGAGAAGGTTAAGTGCTTTGAAAGCTTGTGTTTTCAAATAGTTAGCCAATAAATAGTTAACTCAATATCCAAGATGTCTTTGCACTAAATACTGCAGCATTGTTATTATTGTTGTCCCTCCATGCAGTCAATCAAGGCTGTGAAAACTGTCTCACAGCCAACTAACTTGAAAACTTGAAATTAAATCAAAGCATTACTGCTTCAAATTTCCAAAAGATAAAAATTGAACAGATACTTACCATAAAACATCCAGCTACATCCACCCAGCTATTTCAGGAAGTTCTTCATCTCCTCTATGATTGGGATGGCAACACGGGGAGCTGAACTGTGCATGTGTCAGCTCCCCTTTCTTGACCATGACCAGTAGAAATATGGACTTCCAAAAGAACTTGGTGGCTTTCTCTAATCAACATCACCGAATGATAAAGCTCTTAGGTAAGTATCTCTTAAACACTTTATCATTAGAAAATCCAAAGTTTTCAACAACCTTGATAAATATTGATAACAAACTCCAAAATCTCAGAAACTTGCAGAGAAATAATTTTGTTAGAATTTAGGGAACCAAATCTTATTTTAGCTTTAGTTTTCTTGCATTACCTACCCTTTAAAATCTAACAAAATGTTTTACATAAAACAATTTCAACAATTTCATATTTTTTTACTGTATACCTTATAGTACAATTTAATTTTGAACAAAACACATAACTTACATCAATTTTCACAATCTTCTCCTTTTGTGTCAGTGTTTTATTAAATGCATGGATAATTATTTTGTAAGTAGAATTGGGTTGAAGATATGGAACCTGGAAAATGACAAAGTGGTAAAACACTATACTATATGACAAAGAAAAAGCATAGCAATGCGATTATTTATGATATCCATACCATTTTTTCCAAAGGATAGTTTTGGATAGATTGCTGAAACTCTGTAAATGTTTTTCCGTGACCCCACAACTCAAAAAGGGATCTAAAAGATAGGTAAAGTTAAAGGGTAAAATACAGTAATCACAAGAAACCTTTTTTGTTTTAGATGTTAAAACATAAGAAATAATACTTATGCTTAATGGTTTAGTTATTGGTAAAATGCCTTATTTATAAAAATGATATAAACCAAAATAATTAGTGCTTCATTTATTCATACAGTAGAGAATGCTGGTTTTATTTTTTCTCTGTGCTCCAAAACATTCTTCATATCTTCTGTTAGTAGCTGGTCCTGCAGTGACATGCAATATTACTGTGGTGCCAAGCCTAATCAATCATTGTGTAAATCTTAATGTACAATTTTAATACACAATACAGATTAAATCTATTCATCTGCTCATCAGATTTTGATAGTTAGGCTCCAATAAGAGCCAGGTAAGTCATTTGACCTTAAAGGTGAACATCAGAACTAATTCACAGTCAAGAATTTCAACTGCTTACAATTATATCTATTATTTTCTGCTGAAATTAAGTTTTTTTTTTTACTGTAAATTACCTGGAAATAAATAAGACTTAAAGGCAACGTTTATCAAAAAAACAACTTAAATCCCATTGCTAGATCACAAAAAGTGACACTGACAATATCCACTCCAATAAGACAATTGCAACTGCTTGGTGACCTTAAGTGATTATTATTTATATATAAAAAAGCAGATACGTTACAATGCAGTGTTAATACACATAGTAAATGCTAGAGCCTTACTTTGCACACACAGTCCTTTTCATAAGTCTCCTTGCCATTTCTTCAGATGGCAGGTTAAGAATGCAGAAAGGGGACTGTAAAACACATATACATAATAAAGAAGAGAAAAGCAATAAACTTAATTTCCCACAAACATATACAGTAAGACACAACACACCCTTATTATATGCTAAATAGCAATCCCACTTTTTAAGGGATTTTGTTACCACTGAATCTATCAAAACCAGAATAAATAAATAAGAAAGACAAACAGACACCAAGGTAAAGAGCTGATAGCAAGCAAGCAGTAGGTACCTGGAGTAGCACAGTATTCTTTGCAGTTTGTAAGACTCTAACAGCTCAAAGGTAAATATATTTAACTCAAATGGTATTCAAGTGTTTTTCTGTTTTTCTCTCAAAATGAACAGTGAACAGTAAAAATATGCATTGCTAGCCAGGTCTCCAAGTGCACACATACATAACATACTTGCTGTGAATATTGGAATTTACTAGCACTTTTTACTTTTAATTGGGAAGATTGGTATTAGGATTTTTTTAACTTTTAATGGCTATATGGACAACATTACCATATAATGCTTTAGGCTGGGTACACACCAGCAGATATTTCCATGACCAAGCTCGGACGAACGCGCCCATTGGTAAACCACTTGCAATCATGCGGTTCCCTATGGGACCACACAATCAGTCGCGTGCACTGTCCGCCATGGCCACTATTGCCGCAACCGACAGTCATTTGTTCTGGGCAGAGCACTCACTCACAGCGAAGCCAAACGTTCATTCGGGAGAAAAAATAGCCCTGAGTGTGTACCCAGGCTTATAATTTACAAAGGTCTTAGCCTGAAATGCTGTGTAAATTCAAGGATAGTTGTTTACTAGAATGTTTTACAGAATAAATCTCTGCAAGATATTTATGATGTAAATATTTTTTTAGCAAATTAAAGTTAAGTTTAATTTTAAAATTATTTGGTGAGGGGTTTTACAATTTAAAGGGGTCTTTTGCTTGAACTATAGCACATATAAAGTTTTTAAAGACAATTAAAAATTAAAAGTGCCTGGGTTAGGCAGGTAGGACTGATAATTCTATGAGGAAAGCCAGCATGTAGAAAACTGCTTCTGATGTTTAGTGATTCAGCACCATTTTTAATACAGAAAAGCCCATGACACTAAATTAGTAGATGAAAACCGGACATGCTAAATCTTCTAACAATATTGGGGGGTAGGAATAATGAATCCTACCTGCTTGTCCCAATAACTTTTAATTTAAAAAAAAATATGAAAGGTCTTAATTTTAGAGTACCGTATATACTCGAGTATAAGCCGAGGTTTTTAGGTTTTAAAATAAACCTAAAAAACCTGCCATCGGCTTATACTCGAGTCAAGGTCTTCCTTACCGCGATCAATGTTGCTGAGGCTCCAAATCGGATGCCGCACGCTCTGTAAGTCCTGTGAGTTTGCCGCTGACGTCAGTACTCGGCGCTGGGCAGTGAGAGGCGCCGAGTAGTGACGTCAGCCGGCAATCCACAGGACTTACAGAGCGTGCGGCAGCCGGATTTGGAGCCTCAGCTTCAGCAACATTGGAGCCTCAGCAAAATTCTGGTAATTCTGGGAGGAATCTCCAGGGAGGGAGGGAGGGGGCTCTACACTGCAGTTGCATTCCCATACAGTTGTTTGGAAACTACAACTCCCAGCCAATAAAGCATGCTGGGAGTTGTAGTTTCCAAAACATCTGTATGGGAATCCTGCTGTCTATTTAAAGGGCAACTTAAGCATCAAAATAATATTGAAGGCAGTAGTGGTCAGATCAGATCAGTGGTCAGATAACCAGAAGGCAGTAGTGGTCAGAATTTCTACCCTCGGCTTATATTCGAGTCAATCAATTTATCCTAATTTTTCATGTAAAAACAGGGACCTCGGCTTATACTCGGGTCGGCTTATACTCGAGTATATACGGTAACCTTTCATTTTTAAAGCTGCAATTATGCATTTGCATTGCTTATCGTTGGGCTCTTTGCTGGACAAACGCACACCATTTTATTCAGGACATGAGGTAGATTGACATTTAGCAGGTTTTTAATTTGTCCTTTGGGTTAGAGCAGGGTTTCTCAAAGGAATGCCTCAGAAAACTGGTAGTGGAAATATTTTCACTAGCATAAATTTTTTTTGATTTTTTTTTTTGCACCACACATATAGTGTAACTTTACACTACATTTATCTGAATATGAGTGCAATAAATATGGAAAATTACAACATTTCTCTGATTTTGTATTTTAGGAGGAAAAAAATAAGATAAAGTCCAAACAAGGGTTGCATTTCAAATAACAAATAATTCTTTATTAGTGACCACAAATCACCTCACCTGAAGGGGGCAAATAACCCCCCGAAACATTGTGAGTGATGTGTGGTCACTAATAAAGAATTACCGAATATACTCGAGTATAAACCGAGATTTTTAGGTTTTAAAAATAACTTTAAAACCTGACCTCGGTTTATACTTGGGTCATATGCATAGAAGCAGCCTACCTGAAGCAGAGCGTTCGGCAGTACAGTGAGGAAACCCGGAGCAGTCAGAGGTGCTTGTGTGGGCACGTCGGGGACGTAAGTTACGTACGTCCCGCTTATGCAGGGCCTCCTGACTGCACTGGACATAGAGGGAGGATGGAGGAGCCCTCACAGCCGCCTCTCGATCTCCGAAACGGCCAGTGATTTGGGTACCGTAGATCTTGCTTGTTGCCGATGACCAGGAGGGGTGTCCATAGGTTCTCTGTGAATTAAGGTAACCTTGTGCAGCTCTGTCTGCTCAGTCAGAGTCCACCGAGCCCAGCATGACAATGTGTGAGACTGGAAGGAGGAAATGTTGGAGGAGATGTTCCACATGGTTGGACTTGATCGGGCTCAGCAGCTGGGGGAGCCTGCTACTCACATGCCCTGGTAGTGCCAACTCACAATACAAACCTGCAGAGCCTGTCAGCCCTCTTCAGCCTACAGTAAGGAAAATCTTATGTATGGAGAGTTTAGGGGTGGGCTAGTACCATAAATCTGTACAGTGGAGGGGTGGGGGGTTGGGGTTAGTTGGGGCACTGTGAATAAAGGCATTTAAAGGGCATGTCCACCCCCCAAACTAAAATTTAACCCCATACTGGCCCCACTATACAGTTTTAAACAATCCTTACCTTACAATCCTGCTCCTTATGGTTCTTCTACAATCCATGTCCAAGGTCCAGGAAAGTGCAGAGTAGTGGCTGTCTTCCTGTCCTAACTTTGCTGCCCTCTGTCTCTCCTCCCGGAGGGATGGTGACATGCGCACAGCCAGGAGCCCTTTCACCCCCCTCCCTCCCTCCCGATCCCTCTCTGCAAAGACTTAATGCAGCGTAAAAACCTTTATACCTATTGTAGGGCAAACCCTCCCACTCCCGACCCCGAAGTTAAAAGATTTAAAATTGTTTCCAAACACTAGTTACAGCTCCCGGCTGCCAGCGTCTTCTACATTGCTGGCAGCCGCAGCTGTGATTGGCTGCCTCTCAGCCAATCACAGCCGCGGCTGCCAATCCGGCCACCTGCTAAAGATCCGGCAGGCAGGGGAGCCGGACCAGAGTGACGCTGGAACCAGGAGCTGTAAGTAGTGTATGAGATTGATTTCTAAGTTTTTAACTTAGCGGTTGGGGGTGGGAGGGTATGCCCTGCGATATAAAGGAATTTTGCTATGGGGGGTGGACATGCCCTTTAATTATGATGTGAAACTGCATTATTTTATTATGTGAGCTTGCCACTCCAGATGTTTAGAAACTACAACTCCCAGCAACCAAAGCATGCTGGGAGTTGTAGTTTACAAACATCTGGAGTGCCATGGAATAGTTGGTAACTGCATTCTGCTATTTTTATGGTACCAAATATTGAACATTAGTGTTCATACTTTCTTCCCTCGGTTTACACTCGAGTCAATCATTTTTAGACCTTTTTTCAGGTAAAAATAGGTACCTCAGTTTATACTTGGGTCGGTTTATACTCGAATATATACGGTATTTGTTATTTGGAGTGCAACACTCATTTGGACTTTATCTTTGGAGTTTCTAGTTCCCAAGGGAGGAACCTTGAGGTGTCTGCACCCTTGTTGGATCTGAGTGCACTCATCCCTTGTATCTACATAGGAAAAATGTAAATAAACAAACAACACAAAACCTTACCTGTGAATGCAAATCTTGAAGATTATTAAAATGTCCCCCATAAAGCGAGAGCAACGACTTTATTTCCTGTTAGGAAAATTAAAAATGTTTCTATTAAAGGGTAACTTGTCCAAAAATGACTTTGGGTAAATTGACAGGAATTGCAATATCCCTAATTATTATATAAATAAATTTATATTTTTACAGAGATTGCATTGAGTTTTTAGGAGCAACTAACTAGGTGGGGGTATATAGCATTATTACACATAGGAAAGGTCCATATGTATGTGTGTAATTAGCACTATTTAATTAAAATCACCATAAGAAATAACACCATACAAAGTATAGTACTACTACCTACTACTGAATTACAAAACAATTTATATACAATTAATAAATTAATAAACTTACTTTACTGGACACTCCTAAGTTTGAATGGAAAACTCAAAATGATAGGTTAAGACACACCTCCAGGATTTCTACAGGGTCTCCATGTAGACACTAAAAGGAAGTGGAATTTTACTATCCAATGAGAGGTTCTGATCTTCCACTGTTAGCAAATCAAAAAATTCTCTTAGGCACTGCCCATGAAAAGACAGGAAGTGTAAGGAAGTTCCTGTATTACACCCAGTTATGTGCTGTTTGTAAAACATGTGACAGTCTTAGCCAATTAGAAAAATCTTCAGACTCTCACATTTACTCCCCCTCCCATCTCCATAGAAAGTAATGAGACAATCCAGTTTCTGTTTGCTAGACAGGAAGTGTCTGTTTATGATTAATGACTTTGCATGTCACTGAAACTACCCAGCATTCTTAGAGAAATGGGCAGTTTTTACACCAATATTATTATAATTAAGGACAACTCCACCCTCATGAGAACATCTTTTAGAAAGAACGGCCTCTTTAAAATATGTTGATATATCGTACTTTGTCCTATGAATTCATTACTGTATGCCTGCTATGCTTCTGGATGCCTCATGGAAACTGAGCAATTTAGAAACCTGTACTGAGCAGGTACTGAGCCTGGGCATGCTCAGAAGAGGCAGATAGGGGATTAACATTCAGTCATTGGCTGTGATGTCAACTGTCAAATCCATAACTGACAGTTGCTAATTGGAAGAACCTGGAAGCAGAAACGGGAAACAGGACATTGTGCAGGATTTCAGGTTAGACTTATATATTTCACATTTCAAACTATTACCGTTTAGGGTTTTGGGGGTGATTTACCCGTATGTAAGTTTTCATTTTAGGGCTGGACTTGCCCTTTAAACATGAGGCTGTCAGGTACCTTCAGTTATAAGAAGGCTCTACTTCTTTTTATACCCTGTGGGGAGATTTTAGCTCCTTTATCCAAACCTCTCCATAACTTGTCAAGCTAATCAGAATCCTGTGTTTCCTAACTCCATAGTGACTGTAAATCTGGAACTTGCTGTGGTAATTACCAATAAGTATGAACCTAGCATGTTATTCTGGATCCTGTATAGGGTCTCAGGATGTCCAATGGAGCTGTTCAGATTAAATTGCACATTGTGGCAGGATTGCCTGGATCTGTGTTCAGATCTGCAGGTTAATACCCACTCCTACCATGAAGCAAGTTGAAAAACTTGCTCATGGCAGCACCCCAGTGTCCCCAGGTAAAAAAAAAACCTAACAGGCGGCATTTTCCCGACTTTAAATAGCACAGCGCTGCGCTACCTTGTTAACAGCCGTGAGCCGAGCGCCTGTGTCCGACTTAAAAGCGGAACTCAATCACAGCAGCAGAAGTCTGGGGACGGCCGGAAGTGCGAGACCTGTTTGGGGCAGTACCGCCCAGAGACGATATCACGCTTAACTTGCTGCAGCCTGCAGGTCTTGTCCGGTCCCTCATCCCTGACTGACACTCTTACAATCAGTAGGAAGGAGAAGGTAACAGATCGGTCCGGGCGATCATATCATCTCAAGTACACAAGGGGGGACCTGCCATCCTCATCCATAGGGGAGCAAAGGGTTAAATGGACCTTCAGTGCCCGGTACAGGGCTGTGTTATACCTTCCAGCAGCTGCAACACCTCGGAGTATGGGGAACACGGCGCACAAACCCCTGCCAGGTGAGCGATATGGCAGCACCACCAATGACATTATGAGAGTGCGAACCTATAACACCATGTATTAGTATAGAACTATACACAGGCTGTATCACTAGGATCTGTGCCAGTCACTAATATCAATATCTGTGTATTTACCTGTATAACGTTACTACATTACTTGGTACCCAGCATCTCCAAGCAGCACAAATCCCTAATCCTGTTAGCTCCACCTAGTACCAGCTGGCCCTGGAACAGAGAATACAGTCATATACCATGTACTGGCCTGTACCATCATGTACTGACCTGTACCATCATATTCACTACCACATCTGTTTATCATATACTGACCTGTACCATCATATACTAACCTGTACCATCATGTACTGACCTGTACCGTCCTGTATTGACCTGTACCATCATGTACTGACTTGTACCATCATATACTAACCTGTACCATAATACACCTGTATATCATATACTGACCTATACCATCATATATCACTACCATCATACACCTGTTTACCATATACTAACCTGTACCATCATATACTGACCTGTACCATCATATACTGACCTGTACTATCATGTACCATCATATACTAACCTGTACCATCATATACCGCTACCATCATACACCTGCACCATCATATACATGCACAATTATTTACCATTACCATCATATACCTGTACCATCATACACCATTATATTCCTGTACCATCATAACATGCACAATCATATACCAATACCATCATATACCATCATACACCTGTACCATCATATACTAACCTGGACTATCATTTACTATCATACCTGGGCAGCAGCAAGAGGGTTAATGTAAAAGGAACAGATACATTAGCTATATAGAAGGGGGGTTAGAGGGTGGGACATCATGTGTAGCTGTCAGTTATTATTGGGGATCCTATAGATTAGGGGCAGGTACCATACCAGCTATCACATCATCTCTACTATGTATATACCTACCTACTTACTTATCTGTGTGGTTGTCTATCTAATCAAATATTTTTGCTATATATTTGCAGCTATCACTGTTATTGTTTCTGTGCTTGCCATTAACTATGTTTTTTCACGGCTTTCTAGTATATCCTTTATATGCCTTTTCAATATGTTTGGCTGTTACTGGGAAACAGGGAGATACCATTCAGACAGCTGCAAATTGCTGCTAGTTGCCATTAATGCAAATAAAGGGGCGACACTTTATAACCTGATTCCAACAAACATCAAACAGTCTTCTCACAATTGTGTAATGCAAGGTACTGACATTCTATTCAAAATTGTATTCAGTCATCCAAATCCCTTTTTAAGACAACGGTGATAAGATTGTAATGGACTTGTACAACCAGAGAGTTGTGTGCTTATGGTGGCCATAGATGCTACAATAGGAATCTCTGTACCTGCTGATCAGAATGATACCTTACAAGTTATTAATAAATGATACATGTTCTGTAAATTTTAATCTAGCTTTATGTGAATATCACATGTTCTGCCAGTGTAAATCTAGCTACATATAAATGCTACATATTTTGCCAGTGCAAAGCTAGCTATGTGTAAATGTCACATGTTCTGCAAGTGCATATCTAGCTACATGTACATGTCACATGTACTGCAAGTGCATATCTACCTATATATAAATATCACATGTTCTGCCAGTGTATATCTAGCTACATATAAATGCTACATATTTTGCCAGTGCAAAGCTAGCTATGTCTAAATGTCACATGTTTTGCCAGTGTATATCTAGCTACATATAAATGCTACATATTTTGCCAGTGCAAAGCTAGCTATGTCTAAATGTCACATGTTTTGCCAGTGTATATCTAGCTACATATAAATGCTACATATTTTGCCAGTGCAAAGCTAGCTATGTCTAAATGTCACATGTTTTGCCAGTGTATATCTAGCTACATATAAATGCTACATATTTTGCCAGTGCAAAGCTAGCTATGTCTAAATGTCACATGTTTTGCCAGTGTATATCTAGCTACATATATATGCTACATATTTTGTCAGTACAAAGCTATCTACATGTAAATGTCACATGTTCTGCCAGTGCATATCTAGCTACATGGAAATGTCACATGTTCTGCCAGTGCATATCTAGCTACATGTAACTATCACATGTTCTGCCAGTGTATATCTAGCTACATATAAATGCTACATATTTTGTCAGTACAAAGCTAGCTATATGTAAATGTCACATGTTCTGCCAGTGCATATCTAGCTACATGTAAATGTCACATGTTCTGCCAATATATATCTAGCTACATGGAAATGTCACATGTTCTGCCAGAGCATATCTTGCTACATGGAAATGTTACATGTTCTGCCAGTGTATATCAAGCTACATGGAAATGTCACATGTTCTGCCAGTGTATATCTAGCTACATATAAATGCTACATATTTTGTCAGTACAAAGCTAGCTACATGTAAATGTCACATGTTTTGCCAGTGCATATCTAGCTACATGTAAATGTCACATGTTCTGCCAGTATATATCTAGTTACATGGAAATGTCACATGTTCTGCCAGAGCATATCTTGCTACATATAAATGCTACATATTTTGCCAGTGCAAAGCTAGCTATGTCTAAATGTCACATGTTCTGCCAGTGTATATCTAGCTACATATAAATGCTACATATTTTGTCAGTACAAAGCTATCTACATGTAAATGTCACATGTTCTGCCAGTGCATATCTAGCTACATGTAAATGTCACATGTTCTGCCACTGTATATCTAGCTACATGTAAATGTCACATGTTCTGCCAGTGCATATCTAGCTACATGTAAATGTCACATGTTCTGCCAGTGCATATCTAGCTACATGGAAATGTCACATGTTCTGCCATGCATATCTAGCTACATGGAAATGTCATGTTCTGCCAGTGTATATCTAGCTACATGGAAATGTCACATGTTCTGCCAGTGTATATCTAGCTACATGGAAATGTCACATGTTCTGCCAGTGTACATCTAGCTACATGGAAATGTCACATGTTCTGCCAGTGCATATCTAGCTACATGGAAATGTCACATGTTCTGCCAGTGCATATCTAGCTACATGGAAATGTCACATGTTCTGCCAGTGCATATCTAGCTACATGGAAATGTCACATGTTCTGCCAGTGCATATCTAGCTACATGGAAATGTCACATGTTCTGCCATGCATATCTAGCTACATGGAAATGTCATGTTCTGCCAGTGTATATCTAGCTACATGGAAATGTCACATGTTCTGCCAGTGTATATCTAGCTACATGGAAATGTCACATGTTCTGCCAGTGCATATCTACATGGAAATTGTCACATGTTCTGCCAGTGTATATCTAGCTACATGGAAATGTCACATGTTCAGAACTGAGAGAGTGTTTGTGTGTGTGTGTATGACAGTGTAGGAAAAAAGGCAATGGAGGGTCGCACTCCAAGAAATTAGAACAATTTTATTGTGATCCACACATCAAAAGTCACAACGTTTCGGGGGAATACCCCCTTTCTTCCGGTGAAGAAGTGGGTATTCCCCCGAAACGTTGTGACGTGTGATGTGTGGATCACAATAAAATTGTTCTAATTTCTTGGAGTGCGACCCTCAATTGCCTTTTTTCCTACGAAGCTATTGGTTCCAAAGGGAAGAACCCACGAGGCGTCTGCACCCACAGTTGGACAGAGTGCACCTCCATTATTGTTTATCTATGTGTATGACAGTGTGTGTGAGAGAGAGTGTGTGTGAGAGGGTAAGTCAGTGTGTGTGTGTGTGTGTATAAGAGAGAGTGAGTGTGAGAGAGAGTGTGTGTGTAAGAGAGAGAGTGAGAGAGTGTGTGTGTGTGTGTGTGTGTGTGAGGGTGTGTGTGTGTGTTTTGAGAGTGTGTGTTGTGTGTGTGTGAGAGTGTGTTTGAGAGTGTGCGTTGTGTGTGTGAAAGTGTGTGTGTAGAGTTTGTGTATGAACTGTGTGTATGAAGTGTGTATAAGTGTTGTGTGTTGTGTATGAGTGAGTGTGTGTGTGAGAGTGTGTGAGACTGCACTGAGTGCTGCATGTGGAGCAAAAGAAGGAACCGAAGGGGCACTTTTGGAAGTTTGCCATTTCCTACTAAAGGCCGGTGCTGACCCAGAGATTCCAGACCAGCAAGATGTTAGCCCCTTGCACCATGCCTGCAGGCAGGAGAGCTGAGCACAAGCTTGTGGAACTTCTGCTTGCTGCTGGAGTGATTGTAAATGCTGCAGACTATAATGGTGTCCTGCCCATAAGCTGTGTCCTGCAAAGTGCTGAGTTTTCACAAGGAAAAGAGGCCCAAACTCACGTGCAATTCCTTCTCAACCATGGGCATGCTGCTTCTGTCAGAGGCTTTGGCAAGGTATATCTGCTGCTGCCCTGCATGCTTCATCTTCTGTGATATTAATGCTTAACTTGTATGATAGCAGATAATTATGGAAATAACAATATGACCCTATTATTATAACATAACATAAAGCAACATAAATCTGCAGCTGTAAATTATCCATAAGGGAAATGGATAATGTATTTAAAGCATATAATATATGGTCTGGGTATCAATAATAATATTTATTTATCAGGAAGGCATATATTGAAGTGTATGTCCAGCAAAACTGTAAGATTGTTTCTTCTTTACTGAAGAACAGGAGGTAAATGCACTCTCTTACCTCCCGTTCTTCAGTAAATCTCCCAGGAGAGGAGGAGACACTTACATGTGGACCCGCTCCAGCGCCGAATTCCCTGACGCCTCCGACGCAACTCCAGTCTTTTGCACCGTGCGCGCATGTGCACACAGTGCGAAGGAGTGAGGACGCGTTGGAGACTGTCAGTGAAGTCGCTGGAGTGGGCGCTGGAGTGGGTCCGCAGGTAAGTGTCTCCTCCTCTCCTGGAATTTACTGAAGAACGGGGGTAAGAGATAGTGCATTTACCTCCTGTTCTTCAGTAATTCAGATAGAAACCAACATACCCTTTAATACATAGTATTAGATATGTAGATAGATAGCTAGATAGATAGCAGAGATAAATAGCAGAGATAGATAGATAGATAGATAGATAGATAGATTGATAGATAGTAGTGATAGATAGATCGCAGAGATAGGATAGATAGCAGAGTAGATGATAAAGCAGACAACAACAGACATATTTTAGGCAGCGATAGATAGATAGATAGATAGATAGATAGATAGATAGATAGATAGACAGAGACAGACAGACAGACAGACAGATAGACAGACAGGGATAGACAGAGATAGATAGATAGATAGATAGATAGATAGATAGATAGATAGGAGATAGATAGATAGACAGAGATAGATAGAGATAGACAGATAGATGGATAGATAGAGATAGCAGAGATAGATAGCAAAGATAGATAGATACTGCATAGGATTTAAGGTGGCCATACATATATCCGATTTTACTTATCCAACCAAGCGCTCATGCAATATTAGTTTGATCTTGCCAGAACCACCTTTCCCATTCTTCTATGCCACAGACAGGCAGTTCTTGCATGATCGGTCTAATATCGCGGGAGCACTCGGTCGGGAAAGTAAAATCAGATATATGTATGGGCTGTTTTGATTGCCCAAAGGTGCGGTTTAGATTGCCTGGGTCAGTTCTCAGACCTGCAGGTTTATTCCACATAGACCCTCTATATTCTAGCTGGCAGGTAGTATAGGTAAGGGAGGATATAAGTGTGTGTTTGTTCATTTAAAGGACAATTATACTTACCATTTCCCAGATACACTCCTGCAAAGTACCCAGGGTGAGGACCTAAAACGCTAAGTCCTCACCTCTGGGTACTTTACGAAAGTCCTAAAGTACTTACTTGTAATCTCCCTCGTCGCTCCGGTCAGACTGCCACTGTCAGTGACAGTCCGGGAGGCAGCCAATGGGAAGACATGCCTCCTTGCAGAGCGCGTCTTCCCATTGGCTGCCTCGCGACCTGTCACTCAAAGTGCCAATGGGGAGGATCGGACCGGAGCAACGAGGGAGATTACAAGTAAGTACTTCAGGACTTTGTAAAGTACCCAGAGGTGAGGACTTAGCGTTTTAGGTCCTCGCCCTGGGTACTTTGCAGGAGTGGGGGGAAAGGAACAAGGGGCAGGAGAGTATAATTGTCCTTAAATATGATGCGATTATTTGGGGGGGGGTTTAGGACCTTCAGACTAATTTTATTATTGTCCCCCTGGATGTTTCCTGATGGTTCCTGTGAGCACTGCAACTACACATAGCAAAACATACACACATCACAGTATATACATCATGGTATATATATATATATATATATATATATGTATTACAGTATATATATATATATATATAATGGTATATATATCATGGTATATATATGTATCACAGTATATATATATAATGTATATATAATGGTATATATATATATATATCACAGTATATACATTATGTTACATAGATATCACAGTATATGCATCATGGTATATACAGATATCACAGTATATGCATCATGGTGTATATATTTATATATCACACTATATACAACAACATGGTATATAAATATATCACAGTACATACATCATGTCTATCATTGCTGTTGGAGGACACAGATAAGGAACAGTATGTGCCTGCACCATAACAGATGAACAGCAGTCAGGATTAGAGGTGACATTGCAGTTTTGCACCTTTAAAAATGATCCCCAATTCTTCTTTACAAATCCCTAAGCCAAGGTAGCACATGGTTAGCTGGTTAGCTCCCAGTGACAAGAGTCACCATCCGTGCCCTAGTCACCGCACACAATGGAACACTCCCCACGTGACGTCCGCCTTACCGGTACACGGAACTCGCAGTTCTCCTGGGCCAGGAGCAGCAGATATTTCTTGATACCAGCACCGCTCTTACAGGACAGCGCCATGTTGCTACAGTACATGGCAGGGAGGGTGGGAAGAGGGAGTGGCATGTGCAGTGAGGGGAGGGGACAGACGGGCGGCAAATGAAACCAGGAGACGCAAGGTTGTCACAGTGATCGGACAGAGCGTGGCTAGTCTAGGGCGAACAGGGGAGATGTCGGCAGAAGGATCTTTAGAACAAAGCTCCACGGCTTCCACTTTTGACCAAAGTTGCATCTTCTGTAGGATTGCTAACAAGCACGAGAGCAGCACTGAACTGCTACACTGCGATGTGAGTAACCGGGCGGAAGGAGCTTCAGCAAATCTTTGCATGGACCATAGGGATAGGGCAACACGGAAGGGGAATGATTTAGCTCATAGGACAGGGCTCCTAGAGGATGCCGGAAGGATTTTGGTCAGAGGAGACACTAATCTTAAACCCTGATACACTGCATCGGCTTTTTAATCGATTCGGAAAATTAGATCGAAACACTCAAAATATCGATAACGTGTATGGGGGTTTTTCCGATTTAACGCTCGATATTATCGACAAAACAAAGATTGAGCCAGGCGGAAAATGTTCTGCCAACCCCCATCTCCCGTAGATTCCTACGGAAATATATGCAGCACAAGGTGGGGAACCTCGAGCATTTTTTTCCGATCAGAAAAACATCTGCCCGTGTACTGGTAGCTTTAAGGTGGGTACAAACTATTCAATCCTTCCTCCTGACCAGCCAAGGCTTTCGACCAGAAGGAAGGACTGTCGGTCACAGCAAAACCAGTCGCGTGCGACAGTTAGGCGCGACCGATCATGTGGTCCATAGAGGACCGCACCATCGGTTGTGATTTTTCGACCTGTCCATTTATTCGTCTGATTTGGACGAACGGTCAGCAGTCGATCGAGGCCCGCAAAAAAAGCCATACAATACTGAAATGTCGGTCGGTCGGGCTGAATTATTGTATCATGTTTATACCTAGCTTTAGATGTAATAAACAGGACTGCCCTGATTGCATTTGAAACTACATTCATTCATTCTGACTCAGAGACTTCCTGGATCATGTTTAATATTTGTTCTGATTGTTTTTATTGATCTGGCAATATTAAGAAAACTATTGTTAGTGTGAATAGAAAGAGTATCACTTACTATACGTTATCATTTTTTTGTATGCATATACAAGACGTTTTTAGTTAAAAGGATATGTACAGTGGGAAATTAGATTTGTTTTTTTTAATTACTGGAAAATCGAATTCTTCCCAACTCTCACTGTATCATTTTCTTGTTGATCTGTCACCTATTTCTTTAGATATTCAGTCTGAAAACCTTACATCTCAGCTGTCAATCAAGTGCCTTAGTTTCATAAAAGTTTCTGTTATGTATAGTTTTGCTGTAGCTGGAATGGTGACAGTTGGTACGTGAAATGCATGCTGGAAAATGCTGCCTCATTAGGGTTTACTGAGCACACTTGCCCTCAGAAAGGGTCAGATAGTCTGGCAGGGGGCTGGGGGACTAAGGGACTGAGCTTGAGCAAAACATGTACTGGGTTGAAGTCATGCTGCAACAGAAACACTTTAGAGTAAGTGCTGCTTACATTTATTCATTTATAGATTGAAATGAGGCAGTCATTTCTTCAGTGTTTACCTAATGTATACACACTAGCAGGTTGTATAAAAGAGCACTATTATTGAAAATAAAGCTTTTTTTTATGGAACAGTCATTCTGTCGTTTACAGTTAAAGGGCATGTCCACCTCAAAAACTATAATTAAACCTACTACTGGCCCCACTGTTTAGTTTAAACCTTACATCTCTGCTCCTTATGGTTCTTCTGCGGTGCTCGTCCAAAGTCCAGGAAACCGAGGAGCTGTCTTCCTGTGGGAAAGGTTTCTACCTCTGATGCGTCCTCTCAGTTGTTTCAGGCATGCACAGGGGAATCCTTTTTGCTCCCTCTCTCCCACCATCCGTATCCATCCTCTGCAATGAATGGCTCTATCGTTTATTCCTTTTAGTATTATGTAGCTCCCCCCTGCTCAGACCCAAACATTGCATTATTTTTTTTTTTTTTAAATCAATCTGAATCATACTTGCATGCCTTTGTTCCCATGGCGTCTCCATTGCCGGCAGCCACATCTGTGATTGGCTGCCTCTCGGCCAATCACAGGGGCAAAGGGTAAGAAAAAAACAATGGCACTAGTTCCGAATCTAGGAGTTAAGTAGGTAGCAAAGGGGGTGCACCACCCACTATCTATAAATATATAG
This sequence comes from Hymenochirus boettgeri, assembly GCA_019447015.1. Classification (NCBI taxonomy): domain Eukaryota; kingdom Metazoa; phylum Chordata; class Amphibia; order Anura; family Pipidae; genus Hymenochirus; species Hymenochirus boettgeri. The sequence continues at coordinate 90,019,085 of CM033473.1, forward strand.
GAAAAATGGATAGGGATACAAATGGGCACAACCCTTTAAAGTAATATATATATTTAACGCCTTTATTGTGTAAATAGGGAGAGGTAGATACACCTAAAACACAATCACAGACGCGGCTGCCGGTCCAGCCCGTTTGCAACTTCCTGCAAACGGAGCTGTGAGAAGAGTGCCGCGGGAATGAAGGCATCATACTTACATGCCTTCGTTCCCACAGCATCTCCATTGCCGGCAGCCGCATCTGTGATTGTCTGCCTCTCAGCCAATCACAGACGTGGCTGCCGGTCCGGCCCCTGTTTGCAACTTCCTGCAAACGGAATCATGAGGAGAGCGCTGCGGGAATGAAGGCATGTAAGTATGATTCGGATTGGATTTTAAAAGAACTAATATAGTGTTTAGGTCTGGGCAGGGGGGAGCTACATTATATTAAAAGTTGCATTTTGGGGTGGACATGTCCTTTTTGAGGACCACTGTCTTATGCAATCAATACAATAGAAGGCATTTTTGTAAACATGGAAATGAGTCTAGCACCCCCTGTCGAATGTTCAGCAAACATATGTAAAATTGCTTTAGCACATCCTGCACGCCTATTTGTTATTTTGAGTATTGGAAAACGCCATCGGTAAGTAATGGAATTACACTTTTCAGCAAGTATAATAACCTATTACCAGGCTACAAAAGCCCCCAAAAATACATTAATGCCATATTAGAATTATTTTAGTTAATACTGCAATATTTTTTGCAAAGGTTACATTTTTATTGAAAAGAGTCTTAGCAATGTGTGGCAAAATTGTTGTTGACAAGCAGGAAAACTGATTAAAAGTCAAAATTATCAATGATGGAAAAAGCACCACAATTTTAAAGGGCATGTCCACCCCCAAAACTCAAATTTAACCCCATACTGGCCCCACTCTGTAGTGTACAAAAATCCTTACCTTACATCCCAGCTCCTTATGGTTGCCATGCTGTGCCCCTCCAAAGCCAGGAAAATTGTAGTGTAGAAGCTCCCAGTGACTTATCCTGCACTTGTCTCTGCCTCAACCTCGACAAGGTTGAGGCATGCACAGGAGAGTCCTCCCTCTCTCTCCCGTTTTCTTCTCCCTCCCCCTAGTGTAAATTCCCCATGATATATTATATATATATTGATCCCCCAGCCCCAACCGCCGTAACAGATTTCAAAGAAAGTGCCCCGATAGTTACTTACCTTCCCTCCATCCTCTGGCGTTCTGAGCAGCCGGCAGCCGCGTCCCTGATTGGCTGCCTCTCAGAAACTTAAGTTTTGCGCAATCCTCCGCTGTCACACTGACAGGTTCCCGACTGCTTCCTGGTTCTGATCAACTATAGAGTTAATCAGAACCAGGAAATGGTCGGGCCTGTGAGTTGTTACAGCGGAGGATCAGGCGAAAGGTATGTTTCTCTTATCTTTATTCCTGGCTCCACAGAAATTGATTGAGGAATGGGACGTAAGGGATAGCTCCTTAACCTCACGGCCTTCAATCAATGCATTAAAGGAATAGTTCACTTTTGCAGGGAACTATTCCTTTAAAGGGATTATCTGGGACATTTGTCTTGTATTGTGTATGTTCTAGCAGTGTGATGTATTAAATGTTTGATTATCATTTAGTATCACAGTAATGTGACGTTTTGCACTAATATCTAGCAGTGCTAAATCTGGGAATCGTTGCCTAGAGCATAAGATCAGCATGCGTAAGGGTGAGGCCACATTAAAATGCTTTCTACCGCAGCACAAACATGCATGCAATCACGTGCGTTAACACACATTATTACGGCATGTTTCTGGTGCAATAGTGCATGTTGTATGCTTGTGCTGCGATTCCGCAATGTTGCTAAATTAGTGATTGCATGCGCTCCAAAAAGCAGATCGCAGCAGTTAACCAGGCCTATTACCAACACTAGCCTGTGCTTTTTATCATGCGATCGGATCGCGTGTTAAAGCGATGTTGTGCCCTAGCCCTTAAAAGGCAAATGATGCATCACTTAAACCATCAGTTTTTAGTCTATATGCAATTGTCGTTTCCTTTGTATTACCCTTAATGGTTTATATAATTATCTAATTTCAGCATCTTTTGCTTTCTTACCAGGATGATCTAGTCTGCTTTAAAGACATACGGCCAGGAGCACCTCACCACTATTTAGTGGTACCTAAAAAACATGTGGGCAATTGTAAAAGTCTTAATAAAGATCACGTGCAACTTGGTAAGATTATAGCATCCATTTTTCTTATCTTATTAATATATTTACACCAATTTTTAAGCAACAGGTTATCAAGGATCACATTAAAATTGCTTCAGAATAATAATAGCATTACTCTAGGCAAGGCATTACATGTCAATTCGTACCACAGTAAAAGGCATGTCCAAACCCTAACTAAAAATGGCACATAAGTATTTCACCCCCAAACTTCCATAGTTTAAATGTCTTAGGAAGTAATATCCTGTAGGCAACCTCTCCAAAATGTTGTTGCCTCTATACAAGCTTGCATATGCAAAAAGTAGGTGGCTCGGGGAGCAGCATTCTGTTATTGGCCATGAAGTCAATTTCCATGGATAAGACTGACTTTCTAGAAGGGAGAGAAAGGAGGATCTGAATATCTTGCTTTCTACTGGGCAAGTATTATGCATACACACATGCTTGATAAAAGGCAAATCCCAAAAGATCCAATAGGATTATCAGCTGTGTGTGTGGCGAAAAAAACTGTTTTGACCAAAAATCTCCAGAGCCCGCTGTTGGCTCCATGTACTTTATTGTAGGAAGCCAATATTGATTGTTTTATGTGTATCCACAAAAATGATTTCCTCATACAAAGTAGGGGCAGACATGTCAAAAGTACTGGGCCTGTGTCATTTACATTGACAGCAATGGGCCCCGATGCAATAAAAACAATTGTTAGCTTTGGTGCTTTGCACCACGAAAACTAACGTATACTAATAGGAGGTCTTAGGCAAGCGCAACTTACCTTCCAGGTTCCTGTGATGCTGTAACTGTTGTAAAGTGATAAAAGAGGTGCAGAAGTTTATCTGGGCTAATAATCTGCAGCAATCAATCATATATTATGAAACGTTTTGGACCAATATAAAGGTATTATTAAAAATGGTAAAACCATTTTTTAAAAGCACGGTCACCAGTTTATAATTAAAACTGCAATTATATTTCTTTAAATATTTCTGCAGTTAAAACCATGATGGAGGTTGGGAAGAGCACACTTCAGAAAAATAATATTACAGATTTAGAAGATATCAGGTAATATTTATGAAAATTATGGAGTTGCCTTTTTTTGTGTGTGCTTGTCAAGCATAACAACAATTTGAGTGTACTTTTCTTTTTAATGCAGAATGGTAAAATAGTGTGGGTTTATTGTTGGACTGAGGGTTAAAGTTGATTAAATGCATCCTTAGGTGTAAATGTGTGAATAGCTATATATTTGTGCAGAGCTGTGTTGTTTTTAGTTGATGCACATGATGTACTGTATGTGGGGAAAGGAGAAGAGGGTTTATTCTGCATGGGTGAGGTTGATTGTTCTTTATAACATTTGTGTTGGAGAGGTTGGGATTGACATGGAGTACTTGTTGTTTTCTTTTTCAACCCAAAATAACCATGACTATGAACCTATGAGTGAGTTACATAGCGCCCTGCCCATAACTAAATATGACCATATTACAAAAGTGTAACTCATAAGGTAACAATAATGTAAAGTGTTTGTTTAATTTGATTTCAAGATTTTGTTACTGATGAAACATGTACAGTTTTACTGTATGTTTACTGTACATCTCAACTGTGATTAAATACCACAAGAAATCCTCATATAGCCAAACTTCAATTTAAATACATGTTATTGTGGTTGGAATAAATGTAAATCAATATCTTTCAGAAGGTTCATCATATTGATTTTTTACCCATTCTTCTAATATTTCTTTACAGATTAGGATTCCATTATCCTCCTTTTTGCTCAATTGCTCATTTACATCTTCATGTTCTGGCTCCAGCCAGCCAGCTTGGTTTTCTCTCCAGAATGATTTATAGAGTCAATTCCTACTGGTTTATAACAGTAAGTGTTCAACTGAATATAGATGTCACCAAAATCGCAAAATTTATACCACAACTTGACTACAAAATGAATCTCCTGCAGATAGCCCAGCTCACTGCCTCGGTTATTGCATGAAAATAAGGCCAGCAACTGCTTGTTACAGTAATTTGCCATGGAAACAAATGCCTATAGATGAGAAAACATTAACATTATTTTTGGATTGCTTACAATAGCCTAAAAGTAGTATAGGTTACGACTGGTTATCCTTCCTGTTCATTTTGAGACATTCTTTGGTTCTTACATTACAATTGCTATTTTTCCTTATTTTACAATTTCTGTTTACTTTTTTTGTTTGCCTTTTCTTCAGTACCGTACTTTTTGCTCAGAATTGTCATCATTAGCCAACACAAGCAGTATATTTATTTTTGTTATAAAATCATAGTCCTGTTAAAAGTATATTTTAAATTTAAGTACTTTAAATAAAAATACATCAATAAATCATCATTTAGATCAACTGGACTTGAAATTTTTTTCTTGAATGCGTTTTGCAAGTCATCTGACTGGCTCTCTCAATTCAGAATGACTTGGCAATAAATAATTTATTGCCAAGAGATTCCTGTACAAGGCATTCTGAATTGAGAAAGCCAGTCGGATGACTAGTGAAGCATCTTCAAGAACTAAACTTTAAAGTCCAGTTGATCTAACTGAATACAACAGATATACCATGAACTGGATGAATTATTCAAAAAATGTGAAAATTGGTTACAGCTCCAAATACTTTTAAAATGCACTGTATGTAATATTTTAGTTAACATCCCAGATAATGGAATTTCTAAGTCTTGTCTTTAGTTTATTTTTACTAGATTTGATGTAACAGGAAGGCAACTTAAGTAGTGTTTTTATTAATTATTTAGCTTGTTAGGGTATTGTGATTTATTTACAAAGAAACAAGATACCATTAAACATGAACAACTTACATCCTTATTACAGTAACAGAAAGCCATGCTGTTAGCAATACTTAACAAGAAATCATTAAGAATGTGAGACATGTTTTTGTATTTCCAAAGTGCTAAATAATGGGTTCATCTGGTACATTCTATAAAAGAAAATGCACACTATTTAATGGAGGTTAACATGAAGAACTTATTGCAGACTTTTAAATGTGTTTCCACAATAAAGATTAAAGGACAACTATACTCACCTCACCCTCGCTCCTCTTCCTCCATAGCTGCATAGTACCCAGGGTGAGGACCTAAAATCGCTATGTCCTCACCCTGGGTACTTTCCCTAACTCCTGCACTACTTACAGCAAATCTGCTTCGCCGATCGCTCCATTCCTCCGCTCTTCCTGCTTCAGTGACAGATCGCGAGGCAGCCAATAGGAAGATACGCTCTGCAAGGAGGCGTGTCTTCCAATTGGCTGCCTCGCGACTGTCACTGACAGTAGAAGAGAGGTGGAACAGTGTGGATCGGCGAAGCAAATTTGCGGTAATTAGTGCAGGAGTTAGGGAAAGTACCCAGGGTTAGGACTTAGCGATTTTAGGTCCTCACCCTGGGTACTATGCTGCAGTGGATCGGGGAAAAGGTGAGTATAATTGTCCTTTAAAGGGCATGTACTACCCCACACTAAAATTCAAACTTAGGTTCCCCCCTTCCCCCGTGAAAACCGTTGAACTCCATATTATATATCTATCTTCAAGTATATATCTATCTATCTTCAAGATAATTTGAAGTGTTCCTTACACAGATACTTTTTGTCAGTTGTGTATTCTTATTTAATTTACAGTATACATCTAATGATAGATTACATTACACGTGTGTTATGTAGTACTACATGGGTCTACAAAGCAGCTATGCACCCCCAATGCTGATTGGGCCAGCAGCCACTAGTATCTGATCTGTGCATGTTTCAATGGCTCATTTTTGTCAAAGAAAAATATTGTTAAACATACTGTTAAGCATCAGAAGTTAGGCAGGAATTTGGCTTACCTGACACTTAAAAATGTATGTGTAACAATATTATTATTTGAACCAGGGAGACTCAAAGCTGCAAGTTCTCACTGACTTAACTTCTATAGCTAATTACCAAATAAAGCAGAAAAAGAGGTGGAAAACCTCCTGTCTTTTATAGATTTAGGGGGAGTAAAGTTGTATTTATGCTATGTGTTGTTGTTGTGATTATTGTAGCTGTTTTATTTTCACCTATTTTCTCTCTTTCTTTAGGCAGATCAACTCATTGAACAACTTCAAGCAAGCTGAAATGTGCACAATGCTTTTGTGAAATCTAATGTATCTAGTGTTCAATAGAAATTTACCTACACTGGTATTTATTGTTAACGGAAAAAAACTGCAATGAATTTGAAACTAAAATTGTTATCCAAATCGAAACCGTTCATATGGGCCTAAAAATGTTTGCGTTATGCAGAGCATGTCAGCCCTTTTCTAAATTTGTGACATGTAGGTTATAACCATCTTTTTTTTTTTTAATTAAAACTGCTAAACCTCTTAATAGTGTTGTTAATGCAGTTTACTTCCTTTATCCCAGTCTTGAAATGGAAGTATACCTTAATAAAGTGCCCTTTAATGTATGACTGAGGTGTTTGATATACTGTATACTTGCATGTTTTTAGGTGGTAAGTTTACATGTAGGATTTGTTGCGCCTCAGAAGAAGCATAAGTGCAAATATATAATTTTAGCTTTTCTGCATCCACCATCACCATATTTGTTATTAACTTGGATGCACAGAGGGTTTTCTTTTTCTAGCCTCCTCTGCAACTAGACCTGTGATACCGTTAAAGCTTTGTCCAGATGTAAGATGTGAATCGGCCGCATGTTGAAGTGTGACAAACTGATGACCAAGAGAAGGCTACAATTTTAAACTCCAGTGATGCACCAGTAAATAAAGTGATCTTGTAAAGACTAGATCAGATCATAATCATGCCTGGCTTTTTAAGGAGCTAAGCTCTTTAGTTGCTACACCACTGTATTTTATAATCCGTATTCTGTGAGAAAAGTAGCCTTAATAAGTTATTACAATAAGTTATTGTGATAACATTTTACATTTACATCAAAACATTAAAAGTAGGCCCAGGCTTGTTTTTTTGTGCATTAGAAGCAAATCAACCTATTAATAATAGAGGTGAATGCTAATCTTGATCTTGGGAAGTGTGCAGGTGTTTTATTTGTATTTTGCACAAGTAATTGATACAGTACCTCATAAAAGTTACTTATTAAACTGAGGAACAGTGTTCTTGATTTGACTATTTGTATGTGAGACAGAATATCCAAGGTCACAGCTTGTGACAGCTTCAAAAACTACATTTTAGATGCAGCAAGATACCACTACAAAACTTTTATCGGGTTATAAACCAGGGCTGTAGATTCTGAGAAATCATCATTTGAAATCACAGTGTTTACAGGGGAAAAAGTATATTTCCCCATCCCTGACCTCTTGTGTGACTACTACCTTTTTACTTCCAAACTGTAGTTTCAGATAATTTGTTTCAACTGTACTCATAGGAGTACATATAAAAAAAACTGGATAGGACATTACTGTCTATGCCTATATCCATGTGTAAATAAAGTTGTTTGCTTCATGATCCTTTAGTAAGACCAGCGAGTTTGTGGATCGCTGCAGCCCTTTATTGTTCAGTGACTATCGGCTGGGTACACACAGTAACAATCTTTGAAAGATGTTTTTTAAAGATGATACATTCTCTACGACTGTGGCCGGCATGCTATTATTTAGTACATGTGGCGAAAGAAATTTTCAACAATCGGGTTTGTCGGCATCGTGAACGATCATTTACGCAAAAAGGAGCGCTTTCGTTGGATCTGATGGAATCTTCCCTTTATTGTTAATGTGTCTACCCAGCTTAAGTTTTATGCTTGTGCAGGTTGGTGTATGTGAGAACATGATGGATTTTTGTCGTTTTAACCAAAAATTACTGTAACCCTATTGCTGATATGTAATGTAACGTGATTGTAATTAAACTAAATTATTAACTATATTTGTCTTTGCTTATAAAAAAAAAAAGTTCATTTTGTAAAATTAAATTGTCACATTAACAATAATTCAATAATTAATTCGTATAGGAATTACCTGTTAAGAGTAGTAGAAAATGTTTTTTGTTTTGTTTTTATTTAACTGGGGCAAATCAGTAATAAGGATTAAAGGACAATTATACTCACCTTCCCTCCGCTCCTCTTCTTTGTGCATTAGCTTTTACCCAGGGTGAGGACATGAACCACTAGGTCCTCACGCCTGAGTTTGCGTAACTTACTGCAGAGTCTCAGCAACGCTGCTCTGGTAGGCTCCGCCCCCTCCTCCCCGTCGGCGACAAGGCCAATAGGAAGGCACGCTTGTTGCAGAGCCACATGGTCGATCGTTCGCAAATTCAGCCGCGGCCGGATTTGCCGTGACCGACAGACATTTGTCCCAGCCAAGCGCTCGCTCGGGACAAATTGTCTCTTCATGTGTACCCAAGAACTATCAATCACCCAGCCCCTCCCCCTGGCACACTACATGTAGAAACTATTATTCTATAAAAGTAAAGTTTATTTCTCTATCACTGTATGGCTAATTGATTCAGCATTAAGATCAGGAAAAGGAATAAGCATTATCTGTTACTCTGTGCAGATAAACCCAATCCTGCAGTTAGCTGCTGTCTGTGTTAGTTAGTCCCAATGTAGCACTGTACTTTAAGAAATCAATTACAAAGCCCCCCCCCCACACACACACACCTTAAAACTCCTACAGCTAAAAAAAATCTTACTTGATTCAAGCAGTGATTACAGCTCCCAGTGCTGCTTACCTTCCCATAGCAAAGCAGTTTTACTTTCACTATAACACAAAATCACTAGGTTAAAGGATATGTCCACCCTTAAAAATATTTTTTGATATATGATTCCCCCTGTCCCCCCAGCCCCAACCGCTCTATTTTGATTCTTAGAAAGTGCCCCAAACTCTACTTACCTCCCCTCTTTCCTCCGCCACGCTGCCGGCTCTCGCGGGACCGGCACTCGCGTCTGTGATTGGCTGAGCGGCAGCCAATCACGGACGCGGCTGCCGGGAGTTCTTTGCAGCGGGGGAAAGAAGGAAGGTAAGTAGAGTTTGGGGCACTTTCTAAGAATACAAATAGAGCGGTTGGGGCTGGGAGTACAGGGGGAATCATATATCTAAAGGGATTTACACTAGGGGGAGGGAATCCTAAGAGGGAGGGGGAGAAGGGCTGCAGTACGCATGCCAAACTTCTCCCGGAGGCCAGGTAGGAGGCAGAGTCCTATATGGACTCTGCTATCCTCCTGGTGGGCAGTTTTTGGGACTTTGGGGGGGGACTACAGGAGAACCATATTGAGCTGGGATGTGAGGTAAGGATTAAACTACACTACACAATGGGGCCAGTAGAGTGTGGGGGTTATAGTTTTGGGGGTGGACATACCCTTTAATGCTGTTGGCTGTAGTGAGGCACAGATCACCTCCACTGCACATGCTCCACACTAGCTGTGCCTCAGTTTTGGGAGGGGGTGGATACATAGAGAGGAGATATGCATACTAACTAGAAGAGAGCTGAACACAAAATGGAGGAGATCTAGTGACGGAGTACTGAGAGCAAAAAGGGATCAAGTTTCTGACGGCACTAACAATTTAGAAATGGATAAAGGCAAGTAATTTTTTTCACTTTAGTGTCCCTTTAAATCTTTGCATGGCATGAACACTCAGTGCCATATTTATCAAAAATCGGTTTCTTTTTTTACGATCGGCGTAAAATAACGATCATTGTTTTACGATACCAACCGTTATTATTGTAATTCTATGATATCGCGATCGTAAATCTATGTAGCCGATATCGTAGAATAACAATCGTTAACTATCGTTATTTTACGACGACCCTTTTTTTTAAATTTTACGACGTTCACTTTTTAAAGGAACCACGTGGTCATCGTAAAATACCGATCGTTATTCTACGATATCGCCAACGTAGACTTATGGTGGCGATATCGTAGAATTACGATCAATGTCGTAAAATAACGATCGGTATCGTAGAACAAAGATAGTTATTTTGCGGCGATCGTAAAAAAAACTATACTGATGTTTGATAACTATGGCCCTCAGGGAGATGTAATATCCCAGATTTGGGATCAAAATGTAGTTAACTGCACGCTTCCCGATGTAACGTGGGGTTAACTCTTTTTTGGGGGGCTGCACTGTTTCCTATTAACAGCATAGGCGCCTGATGCAAGACCAAAAACGGTAGTTTTTGCGCTACCTTGTAGCATGAAAACAAACGTTTTACTGGTACCATTACCTCAACGCTCCTTCCCTGCCTCGTTCCCTCAATTCAGTTACTTAGACTAAGTGAGTACTGCATTGCGAGAACTAGACAGGAAGAGGAGCGCGGCAGGTACTGTAAGTATTGCATCTACCTGTCGGTTTTGATGTATTGTGTCTAGAGTATGTCTATGGGAGAAAGTCAACCCTTGACTTATACTCGAACTCAGTTTTACTAGTTCGTAAAAAGAAGTACGACAGGCTTATACTCGGGTGAGCTTAGAATCGAGTATACACAGTAACTTTTTCTAGGTAAAATATAACTATAGATTTGGTTTTTATGGTCATTTAAATCAAATAGTGAAAAAATACTCACATTCATATAAACCTTTTCTATATGTAATACTGTTATATACCCCCACCTAATTGGTAGCTCCTAAAACTCAATGCAATGTCTTTAAAAATATAAATAAATATTCTTATAGAATATTCAACCGTTAACATGTTTCCGTCTGCGTCGCAGACCGTCATCAGAACATATAGATATCTATAAATATCCACATAACGATTGCACTCCATATATCAAAATACTTGCCCGGTTGCTGTCCCAATTGTACAAATATAATAAGGAAAACGCGACGCACTCACAGGTCTTGTTCCAGGGTGTTTTTAGGGGGTTGGTCACTGGGTGGCTATTTAATCTGGGTGGCTTTTGTGGTATATTAATCCTGATGACGGCCTGATATAGGTTGAAACATGTTGACCGAATAAACTGCTTTTTTGAACTTTTTTTGCCAAGACCTGTGAGTGCGTCGCGTTTTCCTTATTATAGATATAACACACACACACACAGCAGCGCCACCTTTTGGATTGTACTGGAAGTCTCAGTGCTTTAAAAATACATGTTAAATATACAGTACATATAGTGCAATCTAATATCAAGAGAAGGCAGATATTATCCATCTTATATTTGTTGCATAACACTATCACATTTTTCTGCTTTCTTTATCCATTTGTTCTTGTTCTAATGAAAATGCAGGAAGATCTTTAAATCCAGGGTTTAGAATTTTTTTGATCTATTAATTAACCTAGACAGGGAGATTCAATAAAAGTTCTTATCGTTTAAAACGGTGCTAATTTTGCCCCAACCAATCCGATCTTATTTAACATTTGAAAGCTAATATCTGATTGGTTGGGGCAAAATTAGCACCATTTTAAACGATAAGAACTTTTATTAAATAACCCTGAGAGTGTTATAGTTCAGTCCAAACACCACAATGAATTACAACTGCTGTGCGGCCTTGGTCGTACATTTAGACAGAGGCCACACTACAACGCACCAAGTGCACACGCTTTCTGTGCATTAGTGAGCGTTATATTTGCATTTGCGCTTGTGCTTTCACTACCTTTTAAAGCGAATACGCAAGCGATTGCGCGAAAAAATGCTCGCCGCAAAACACGAACGGACGCGCTATTGCATGCGCATCGGAAATAGCCGGAACATTCGCGTTCCCGTGATTTCCATGTTAGTGATAATCGCAAGCGCACGAAAAACACGCTAGTGTGGCCTAGCCCTTACCCTGAACGGTCGGTCAAAGAATACCATGCAGTAGCAAAATACTGCAATGGTATTCTACGGTCGCAGAAAGTGCTCATGTATTAAAAGTGCTTTTGAAATACATGGGGTAAATATGCTTAAGTACAACTTAGCATCTAGATGAATATAAGATAAGGCAGACATTATCCATCTCATATTCGTTGAATACCACACTTTGTTTTGTTTATCCATTTGTTCTGATGAATTTATAGAGATTTAAATCCAGGGTTTTGGGTTCTGATATAATAACATTGTATAGAATGTTATAGTTCAGTCCAAACACCACAGTGCAATATATCTGCTGCGCAGTGATTAAAGGGCATGTCCACCCCCAAAATTTAAATTTTACTCCATACTGGTCCCATAGTGACTAAATGACTCTTGTAGAATTTGCCTAAAATACAGATATGACTACAATACATATTTTACTGTTTACTGGTGTTTTTTTAAATATTTTTCTTTCAATAAAGATGTGTTGGATATTGTTAAAAGTCTTTTCATATGGTTAGGATAGCTTTACATGGTTTGTTAGGCTAGGTGAGACTTGTTAGGGCCCTGCTGAAGGAGTCTACATCAGTGGCGTAACTACTACCCCCGCCTGGGGGCATAAGGGGCCCGGGGCCAGTTCTAGTTAAGCAGCTGTTTTTCCATTTTATGTGATTTTTTTGTTACCCCGTTTCATTTGCTTCCGGCTTCTGGGACCGTGACCCGTTATGAACTTCTCTGGGCCTGGCCTCTGTGGGAGGGCCGAGTCCGGAAGCCAGAAGTAAATAGCCGCACGTGAGCCGAATTGTGCGGAACTGCTGCTGCGGTGCTGCTCAGGTTCAGGTGACTGACAGTGACTGTCACTGTGTCCACTCCTCAAACTCGTCCAGTCCAGAGAGAGACTGACTGCAGCTACGGTCTGCCTAGTGAAATAATCTAATATAATACATAAGGCTAGGCATTTTCAATGGGGAGGTGCAGTGGTGAGAATCTATATTAGTCACTCAGAGAGTGAGAGTCAGAGAGTGTATTCCACTGCCCCTCCCACTGTCTCCCCCTCCCTGTATTAGTCATTTATATAGGAATCCCTGTTTATTGTTGACAGACAACGTTCGGTCCTTCTTTCTCTTTCAATAGGATCGGCAATTAACTATTTATACAATAAACAGGGATTCCTATATATATGACTAATACAGGGAGGGGGAGAGACAGTGGTAGTGGACAGGTTTTTTTTCGCTGACCTTATGTATTATAAGAAATAATACACTACCTACAGTGTAATATATGGATTTACTTCACCTCAGAGTTCCATGCCCTGTATAAATGCACTCTGTCTGTGGCCTCGTGCTTCTATATGGTCATGGAACTCCTTGGTAGCGTAATATCCTTATATTACACTGTAGGTAGTGCATTATCCCTTATATCATGACACTTGTCAGAGATAGACTTAGACAGATAGAAGAAGATAGATAGACAGATAGATTATAGATACAATAGATAGACAGAGAGATAATCTATCTAACTATCTATCTGTCTGTCTATAATCTATCTATCTATAATCTGTCTATCTATAATCTATCTGTCTATAATCTATCTATCTATAATCTATCTGTCTATCTATCTGTCTGTCTATAATTATCTATAATCTATCTGTCTATCTTCTGTGTATGTATCTAGATAGATAGACAGACAGATAGATAGATGATAGACAGACACTAGACAGACAGATAGACAAATAGATACATATATAGAAAGACAGATAGATAATAGATAGAGAATGGATAGATAATCTATATCTGTCCTTTATCTATCTTTCTATCCATCTGTATCAATCTTTCTTAATGCGCTTTGAGTCCTTTAGGAGAAAAGCGCTTTACAAATGTTATTGTATTGTAATGTTATTGTACCTCTTTCTATCTGTCTGTCTATCTATTAGATAGACAGATAGATAGATGGATACATAGAGATAGATGGAAATAGATAGATGGATAGATAGAAAGATAGCCACGGTAGTCGTATCAGGGGAAGGAGGGAGCTGTGGTTGGGTAGCGTGGGGGCCTCATCCAAAATTTTGCTGAGTGGCCCACTGATTACTTGTTACGCCCATGCATTTAGCTGTCTTAGAGGTGTGGCTAAACCTAATAATAGTGTTATATACCCCCACCTAATTAGTTGCTCCAAAAAACTTAATAGAATCTCAGTAAAAATATAAATATATTTATACAATATCAAGAATAGTGAGAGACAGACAGACAGAGATCTTGTCATTTAGTTGCATGTGTATCCAATAAATATAAATTTTAAAAAATCAAGACATAAACCTAGTATATTGAAATTTTATTTTTTGAAAATCTGTTTATACAACGGTAGCACTTGAATTTGCTTTGACACATGTAAGAGTATAGGCCTTCCTTTAAGATAGCTATATAAATAATTATTAGGATGAATTAGCAGGACGCATGTATTCAAAATGACTCATTTAATCATTAACCTGATCTTTTGAAAGTGTCACAAGTCATTAGCAAATAAGCAGATGATCTCTCAACAAAAACAAATTTCAAAGTACTTATAAATTAACACTATTGCCTTACAACACCAAATTTGAGTGTCCAGTTACCACGAATTGTATATGTGTAATTGTACACTTAGGAACAAATGTTATCTAATCTATGAACAATCAGTGTGGATGACTAGAATGTAAAATTAGGAAAAGTGCTTTTGTAAAACTGATAAAATAAAATGCGATATTTGAAACTTACAGGGTTATTCAATAAAAGTTGGAAAAAAAATGGTGATAATTTTGCCCCAACCTAATTTTGTTGGTCTAGCTCCACCCCTCTCAGAGTGCATACTTAATCAATTGCAGAGTGTATCCTCCCATTCTGGTTTTGTTACTCACCATGCAGGTGGGTAGGTTGTTTTGGGCCAGTATAATTGCTCTTTAAAGAGTCACAGTACCCGGAAAAACATGTTTGCTAATGTAAGACTGACAAAAGTGTTCAAATCTACAATTTACAAATGACAGGAAAATAACAAAGAAAATGAAAACAGAATTTTTATACAAAGGAGTAAATGGCCACACACAAAGCTCTCTGTACATCCTCAAAGTTTCCCACCTCCTTCTCTAACATGTTCACATGTTAGAGATAGTAGGGGGAGTGTTGAGGGAACTGATGGGGGTTAGGGTATGAAAGAAGCTCTCTTTAATCCACCCCTGTGTACAACTTCTATGTGGATAGTCGTTGGTTACAGGGACACCCATTTGAAAATTTGTATAAGGAGCATGATTGATTGTGATAGATATATAATAATTAGATAGATAGATGATAGATAGATAGATAGATAGATAGATAGATAGATAGATAGATAGATAGATAGATAGAGGTTGTGAAGGTCAGCCTGTGTGAAACCAGATTTAGAGAGACCTTGGTGTTATTTATTTGAGGCATGTTCCATTATGAACTTCATTGGGAATTATTCTAGCAAGGTGATGACAACATGGTCATCCCTTCCTTGCCAAAGCATTTCTCCTTCAAATTGCAGCAGACCATGTTTTCTTCCTCTCAATAGAACACCCACTAATTTGTTGGAAATAGTCACATAGGTTTCAAACAGTTTTCCAAATGTTACTCTTGTATATTGATCTTCTCCTAGTTCTCCAATTCTTTTTATAATTAGACATAGTTCTTCCAATTCCTTGCTTAAATGTCTGTTGGCATCTTTACCCCTTTCCTCTGTACGAGAGCCAGCCTTTGGTCTACCATACTCTGCATGCTCTATGTCCATTTTTGCACTACCAGGCAGCGTGTTAGTGCTGAAGGGATTGCATCTCTGATATTCTACATGTTCTTCAGCCCAACTCTGCCAAGTGTTTTTAAGGTCCCCTACACATCTAGAATATGGAATTTTACTTCTTTGTTCCATCCTCCATAATAATTTCTTGTTCATATGTTTATTTTATTCAATGATGAATGAATAACTGCAAGAAAAATATTAGACAAACTCAGATTACAAAAAAAATGTTATATGTGTTTGTGATCTTATGATGCATTCATTTGTAAGAGATTGGTGTGTCCATGCCACCTCATCTATTAGGTATATATGTTGTATTCAAATAGATCAACTGGACTTGAAATGTAGTTCTTGAAGACGTTTCGCTAGTCATCCGACTGGCTTTCTCAATTCAGAATGACTTGTACAAGAATCTGTGGCAATTATGTACCCTGGAAAATCCCAATTAGCATATCACAGCCAGGTGTTAAGGGTGTGATTGGATAGTGGCTAAGAGGTGTCTCTTAGCCCACTATCCAATCACACCCTTAACACCTGGCTGTGATATGCTAATTGGGATTTTCCAGGGTACATAATTGCCACAGATTCTTGTACAAGTCATTCTGAATTGAGAAAGCCAGTCGGATGACTAGCGAAACGTCTTCAAGAACTACATTTCAAGTCCAGTTGATCTATTTGAATACAACAGATATACCATGACCTGGATAAATGAGAACCTTCACAAGCTCATCTATTAGGGATCTGTGTGTTCACTGAACAATGCTTTTGCACAATTTCATTGTTTTAAAAGTCCATTTTATCAAATGATTTTTGAAAAAAAAAAACATCATTAAAGGGCATCTATAGTGGGAAAATGAACTTTTTCCCCCCTTTCTTTCCATGTGTTCTATATTTCCCCACAACCCCCAGAGTGTCACTTTTTTCAGATTCCCTCTCTGTCCTGAGGACAGCTTACTTTCTATTGGCCACTGCGTGGGTGTGTTTTTCAAGATGTTGAACTTTTAACTCCTACTGCACATGATAAGCTTGTCAGTTAGCCGGAGACATGGAGGAGGTAGCAGAGGGTAGGGGGAAGGGGGGAGTGCTGCACACAGATCTGACACCTTGGTTAAACAAAGTCACTGACATAGATAGGATTAAGGCAGCACAGAGTACATGAATTTAACTTTGCAAAGGGGCAATGTGTTTTTTTCACTATAGATGCCCTTTAAGCTTGGGTATTGAATGGTATCAAGCACAACTGATTCAATCTGAGAAGGTAAGAAACACTGGCTTGGATAAACTGATTTCTCTAAGGACCCTTTCAGAATCTTTATTGATATTAAGTTTGCATAATTTTTATTGGCAAAGATCTCTACTCCTAAAGTTGTGAAATGCTTTGGTGGATCTAGGCTCCCTTCTGTGCAGACTGGCTTAGTAGATGGGATACAATACAAAGGGAGCACACACTGGAAATAGGAAATACAGCCTCTTAAAGGGCATGTCCACCCCCAAAACTATAATCCCCCCCACTAAGGCCCCACCATGTAGTGTAGTAAAATCCTACACTCACATCCCAGCTCCATAAGGTTCTTGTGTAGTCCCCCCCCAAAGTCCCAAAAACTGCCCACCAGGAGGATAGCAGAGTCCATATAGGACTTTGCCTCCTATCTGGCCTCCGGGAGAAGTTTGGCATGCGTACTGCAGCCCTTCTCCCCCTCCCTCTCCCTCCTGTTTTGCTATCCCTCCCCCTAGCATAAAACCCCTTGCCCATATAATAGTATATGTTCCCCCAGCCCCAACCGCAAAAAAATTATTTTAAGAAAGTCCCCAGAACTGTACTTACCTTCCCTCTCTCCCCCGGCATTCTGAGAAGCTGGCAGCCGCGTCCACGCAGCTGCCGGTCCCGCCCCCTGCTTGCAGTGTCTCGCAAGCAGAAGGCCGGGCCGGGCGTAGGAGGAGAGAGGGAAGGTAAGTAAACATCTGGCCACTTTCTTAAATTATTTTTATAGCGGTTGGGGCTGGGGGACTGTATTCTATTATAGGGGAAAAGTTCTTAATAAGGTGGACATGCCCTTTAAGTAAAAGTGTCCCAGCTTAACATTGTACTGATAAGGTGTACTATAGATGCCTCATGAAGTCAAATGTATACTATATGTATAAAATAAGAATGCCCTTGTGTTTCCTTAGGATGAAAATCCTACCCTCAGCCTAAATTACATAGTCTAGCACACAGGAGTTTATCTGCAGACAAAGCTTGATTGTTTTCTCAGGTGATCCGATGCTTTATAAACCATACCAGCAACCAAATATCGCAATTCAGAACCACGGAGCGTGTTCACAGTCACTAAATACAAGGGATACATAGATTAAAGGAATTGTGAGTCCCAGGAAATGCATATAAAGCCTTGTATTTTCACATGAGCCTGCACATTAAAGCCTGCACATGAGTTACATTGTTTTTTAGTCATATATTGTTGTTGCCTTTAGTATATTTCTGAACCTATCTTAAAGTTGCCCAATAAACAAATTTACACCACTACCCCAATAAACAAGCAGACGATAATTGTAAGTATGTGGCCATTCGGTGGGTTGCCCTTGGTAGTCAGCAGATCAATAAACAATGCTCTTAAACCACCACCCACATGATTATTGCCAGAAACAGGCGTTAATAATCTGCTGGGTTGATGTTCATTCGTCGGGGGTCATGGTGTCATTACTCTTTTGCATATTATAGTTTAGTTATACACATGATGGTGCTATCAGCTATTCCTGCAAAAAATTGTGTTTGAAAAATTAATTTGAAAAATGATATCGGGAGCAGAGAGGCAGCAATAAATAGGATCACTCTGGGCTGAGCAGTATAAATATCTCCTTATACTCCAGATGCACACCACTGAGCATAGTGCCCACAGTAATCTGAAAGAATATACTGTAGGTACTGCTATGTGTAGCATCTGTAGCATGCTGCACACTGTACACAATACACAGATACTGATACATATACAGTATACAAATATTACTGTCTTGTAAATTACGCCATTATCTACATTATATTCTCTTACTTATTTCTTGCTACTTGTGCAGATACTAGTTAAGAAAATGACAAATAGTTCTGAACAAAGGGAATACATGTATGAAAACATATTCAGGGTTATTCAATAAAAGTGTTTATCGTTAAAAATGGTGCTAATTTTGCCCAAACCAATCAGATGTTAGCTTTCAAATGTTATATAACATCTGACTGGTTGGCCCTCCAGATGGTTGAAAACAACTTATTTTGCAAACAAGGCATGCTGAAAGTTGTCGTTTTCAAAAATCCCTGGTTTATACAATACATGTTATTACACTTGGTGCTATAAAAGACAAACACTTCATATCTTGTACAGCAAATACTATTGTAGAACATACCAGATATTGAAAAGAATGCACCTAAGGCACAAACGATAGCAGGGCCACGTTCTGCATCCACTTCCTACTGTATTGCACGGTCTGATTTAAACTGCCAAGGAAGTTTACAATGGATTTGTACAAGTCACATGCAATCATTAGCCAATCATTCATCTGTTTGAGGAATTTCAGCCCTGCCTCCAGATTACATTGCTTTATATAGACGCACAGTAACACAGGGTAAATTATCCCTCCCAGCTCTTTTAATGCACCTAGATAGAATAACAATGAACGGTATCATCAGAAATGTCTATAATGAAAACCTCTATTACAATGGAAGAAATGAACCAAATATAGTGATATACACAGTATGTAAATTCTTGGCTGTATACTGCAGTGTTGTTTTAGAGCTTTGGTTGCAAAATAGCACTGCAGTTGGACAGATGCGAATACCTATGGCCAATACATCACCGTCATATACTGTAATATTGTACAGAGGGCTGGATTTATACTTTTTTCTCCCGTAGCTTCACTTCTAGTACTTTCACATGAGCGGCATGTAACTAGGCTTTTTTTTTTTGCGTTCTCCATTGAAAAAATGGCAGAAACTTAAGTGTTTTTCATTGGCTGCTCACCACCCTTGGCAGACAGTTTGAATGTCACAGCTCTGGCAAGGTTTGATCACCCAGGCTGTCAGCAGCATAGTCTAGGCGAAAATATACCTACATTAAGTACTGTCATGACAGTGTGTAGCAGGGGAGGACTGGCCCAGTAGGCTGAGGGGCAAATGCCCCCCAGGCTGGTCTCCTATGAAAAATTTGGGCTCTCCCATCAGCTATTAGTAAGTTACATGCTTGAAAGGCACAGCGCACACCTATAGCATTAACATGGGCAAGGAACAGGAAACTTCTTCTCCTTTAGATTGTTTACCAGTCAGCCCTTCAGTTCATTAGTAGTGTTAGTCAGCCCTCCAGTTCATTAGCCAGTATTAGTCAGCAGTTCAGTTCATTAGACAGTGTTGTCAGCCCTCCAGTTCATTATAAGTGTTAACCAGCCCTTCAGTTCATTAGCCAGTATTGTCAGCCCTCAATTTCATTAATCCAGTGTTGTCAGCCCTTTAGATTGTTAGCCAGTGTAAGTCAGCCCACATTAGCAGTGTTGTCAGCCCTCTAGCTCATTTGCCAGTGTAAGTCAGCCCCCCAGTTTATTATTCAGTGTTTGCCAGTCCCCCGGTCCATTAGCTGGTGATAGTCAGCCCTCCAGTTCATTAGGAATAAAGGAAACTTTCGGTATAACTTGACTTAGAAAATGTACCCAGGGGTGAGGACTTAGTGATTCAGGTCCTAACCCAGGCTACTTGCAAGGGGGAGGTAAAAGATTTAAGGACTATAATTGTCATTTAACTACATCATACACTTGAAAATGTAAAATGGGAATAGTGATTTTAAAAATGGACGTAACCCGTGGGCCTCGTCAAAAATGTTGCAATCTAATGTGAAAGGCTACACTACAACGCACCAAATCGCTCACACAATTGTGAGTGTTATCGCACGCAATTGTGTGCGAAAGCGCTTGAAAATGCACTAGTGTGGCCTAGCCCTAATTCCTGAATTGTGATCATATCAATAATATAATGATAACAGTGTACATAAAATTCTTTCTTGTCAAGTAATGTGTCCTATATTTAATGTCCATCTTTATGTCCAGGGTAGTCTTTGTGAAGTGAACATTTAAAATCTATGAAGTGAATAATATACAGTGTAATACAATAAAAAACATTCTGTTTTAAACAATGTCTGAGTCTCTTTTTTTCTTCGAATTACATCTAGCCACTAGGTGGCAGTATAAAAACTCTTAGAGACAAAGGATTAAATTGTATCCAATACAGTTGCAAAATAAAGTGATACTATGTCCAACTCTAAATTTAATACATATTTAGTTATCTTCTAAGTTTGATACCTTTTTGAAAGAATATAAAACATTCTCAAATAGACTGCAACTGAAGTTACCTAATGCAGAAAGAGCTACGGTGACCATACATATTAACTACCCGACCGAGTGCTCTCACAATGTTCGATTTATCCTGCCGGAACCGCCTCTCCCGTTTTTCTATGCAACTGACATGTGATCGCAAAATGAATGGGAATTTGCGATCGCATGTAGGTCACATAGAAAAACAGGAGAGGCGGTTCCGGCAGGATTATTATTATTGTGGATTTATATAGCGCCAACATCATCCATAGTGCTTTACAATTACATGTATACATTCACATCAGGCCCTGCCCTGAAGAGCTTACAATTTAAGCACATTTATTTGACACATACAATCTATCAGTATGTCTTTATGATTGTGTGGAAAACCGGAGTGCCCAGAGGAAACCCACGCAAGCACAGGCAGAACATACAAACTCCTTGCACATGTATCCAAGGGAGGATTCGAACTCAGGACCTCAGAGCTGCAAGGCATCAGTGCTAACCACCGAGCCACCGTGCTGCCCGATAGATTGAACGTCGCGTGAGCACTCGGTCGGGTAAGTAATATCGGGTCACCTTTACTATACACTCCTGCCCTATAAAAAGCTATTAAGGCCTGAATCTTCATTTAAGCCCCATGGATTAAACATATTCAATTTATCTATCCACATAGCCTCTTTTCCTAATAACATTTTATTAAAGTCACCTCATCTGCTGTGTTCCTTTATTACTTCCAGAATTTGCCATTTAATTTGGGCTACTTTGTGATTAAACTAAAAAGAAATTCCTACTGAGTGGAGTTTCATATCTAGACTCAGTTCAGTTGTATTTTCCAATGTCTGTTTTATGTTCATTAATTCTGATTTTCACTTCTCTTTTTGTGTTTCCCATATATCCTTTCCCACATGGATACTTAATCAGATGAATAACACATTCCATTGTATCTGTATGTTACCCACCTAACTAGATTGTAAGCTCTACGGGGCAGGGACCTCCTTACCTCTTGTGGCTAAGCTCTAGCACTTCTATTTATATAATTTATATACTCAACTATTATATGTATTTATCCACATTTGAGTATATTGTATTTTGTTATTGTACAGCGCTGTGTCCCCAAGTTGCGCTTTATACATACATGCATACTAGAGATGGCCGAACTTTCGAAAGCAGACCCATTAAAGTCAATGGGAGTCAAATATTTCGAAAAGTTTGAATGAAACACAATTAAAATATCAATGGTAACTTAATGTAAATGGCTGTGGGACCTGGGAAATGTTCTGGGGAACACGTTCGACTATCCAGGACTTTAGAAAAATTGATTTTATTCTCACGCGTGCCACTTTCGAGCTCTCAAGTTCGAACATTCGATAATTATCCCATTAACGATATTTACTTGTGTATTGGTATGATAGACATTTTACTCGCATATTCGATAATTCGACATTAACTTGCGTATTGGTATAATAGACATTTTACTCTCATATTTGATAATTTGATATTTACTCCTGTATTGGTATAATTGACATTTTACTCGGATATTCGATAATTAGATATTTACTCCTGTATTGGTATAATAGACATTTTACTCGGGATATTCGATAATTAGATATTTACTCCTGTATTGGTATAATAGACATTTTACTCGGATATTCGATAATTAGATATTTAGATATTTACTTGCGCATCGGTATAATAGACATTTTACTCGCACATTCGTTTATTCTATATTTACTCCCGTATTGGTATAATGGACATTTTACACGCATATTCGCGCCTCAAACGTTCGAACATTTGATAATTATCAGAAGTCCGAAAATTATCGAAAGTCCGAGAAATCCATGTCTGGGATAGTTTGAGAAGTCCGAGTCTGTTCGAATCGAATAGTTCAGCTCAAACTCGGGTTCAAGTTCGAGTTCTAGTCCATCTCTAATACATACATACATACTTGTTTGAAGGATACAGCAGATTTCCTGAAACATATGGGTACCCTACGAGAGATTGATAAGGATGCCGATCTCTGTACAATGGATATAGTAGCCCTAAATACGTCAATTCCTCTTGAACAAGGCATGGATAGTATTGAGGAAGTACTAGTAGATCGGGGCTATGAGACTAAGGAAATCTTTTTCATTATGGACTTAAACCTGTGTTTAACCCAAAATTATTTCTGATTCAGCGATACATACTTCATACAGGCCCAAGGGACAAGCATGGGCGCTTATTTTGCACCAACCTATGCCAATATTTTTGTGGCAGCATCTGAAAATAAGTATATATTACAGAACAAAGATTTGAAAGGTAAAATGAGAGGGTATGTACGTTTTGTAGATGATATATTTTTTATCAGGGTGAGTGATTTAACCAGGTTACAACAATTTGAAAAGTATATAAATGACCTACACCCTACCCCTCCTTAAGGGCTAGGCCACACTACAACGCACCAAATCGCGTGCTTTGTTTCATGTTTGCGCATGCGGTTTCACTATTTTCAAAGAGAAAACGCATTCGATTGCACGAAAAAGGGTAACAAAATACAGATTATCAACTTCCCCTTTAACTTTAAAGCGTATCATTTCAAATTCCCCTTTAACATTAATGTGTATCATATCAACTTCCCCTTTAACTTAATTTGCCACAGTGTTAGCCCTTCAAACATCATTGCCATTTATATACATAGAATCAGAACTCTGCTAATACAGTCTATGTTTTATTAAGTGTAATATACAGCTAGCAGGGCTCAGTCCTGAATATCTGACCGAATGAGATTCATCTCCAGCACGTCTCACAGGAATAGTGGATTGAACGAGATTACAGTGGAGCAGGAAGAGCCAGCAAGTAAAGTGGGAAAGATAAGCTTAGCCAATGGCTTAGAAAAATAAGAGTAACATAGTGTGTGATTTAAAGGTACAGCTTTGCATTGGAATGAACTTTGATTTACACTGTACTTTCCCATTAATGGTTAATTTATTTTAATAAATTCTCATATAGTAGTAGATTATTTAATTTGGTCTGAACTACATTAAAACTATTTTGTAAAACTATTACACCTATTCATTGTTCTAGGGATGCAACACTTGCTATTTTGTACAATCTATGTTTCTCAGTTAACTGGCAGGGAGAGGTGGTTGGGGGCTGTTAGTGGCAAATACCAGCAGAGTTATGCTGGACACTAATTTTGCACTGTTTCTTATTTGCAAATACTGAAGGTGAGCTGTAATCCCTTATGCTCTCCCTATCTTATTTAATTTATTAGTTACGTCAGTCTTTAGGCCCTTCACATTGCAAAACCAGAGCCTGCCACTGATAAAGCCTCAATAAAGTCAAAACCAGTCTGTAGTTGTATGTATGTATGTATGTATGTATAATTTTATTTATAAAGCGCCACTTATGTACGCAGCCCTGTACATTATAAAATACAGAGTATACAAACAATGGGATAAGTGCAAGCCATTATACAGATAAATCAAAAATAAATACAATTTCATACATCGGTTAAGAACGCATATGTGTATAAATTATGTATAAATTGATATGAGTGCAGCATGCCTTGACACATGCCTCTGTCTCTGTTCCGTATTTGCATATTTTGAAGGGGAGCCGTAATACCTTATACTCTCCCTATCTTATTTAATTCATTAATAGATTTACCAAACACAATTGCAGTATTTGCAGACCATAGATAATGGTAAATGTCAATATACATCAAGAAGCTGGTAACTTTGATGAAAAACTTTGAAAGGACTTACATTTCGTGTTGAACACAGGGTGTTGATTTGTAGCTTGAAAGGCTTACCGTACTCTTTAATGGAGAACCAATAAACTTCATTAATGTTAAAACCAATAGACTTCAATAATGTTAAAAATGTCTGAAAAGGTATTTTTTGTGTCTTTTACATCGATTTTCACACAAAGCTGAACCTGTGAAAACAAGCAGATTAGTAAGTCAGCAGCAGTCTTTGTTCCAACCCTATGTCCAGATGGTTGGTATGTAAGTTGCTTAGACACCGGGTAAGTTCCCCTCCCTGTCTTGACTGATCCACGCAAATCAATGGGAGGAATCTTGTTCTCTCTGTTTTCAGTATAGAGAATTTTTTAATACTTTACTTTTTCATAGATTCAGCAAGTTTTGTCATTGTATATAAATCAAAAAAAAATTTTTTTACAGGTTAATGGGTTTTAAATGTATTATTTGGTTATCAGTGTGAATAGCACTATTTAAATTAGGGTTACTTTAAATAGGAACTGTGATCTCCATAGCAAGTGTTCTCTATTGAAAAGAGCTATCTCATCTTTCAAACTAACCTAGGATGTTTCTAGCTGTGGAGAATCCAAAGTTATAGATCATGCGCTTGTGAAGTCTCTCTTCCTTCTCACAACTGCCACTTTCTCTGTGACAGGCATGTGTTATAAGCTGTTTTATAAGCCCCACCCCCAAAACACATTTTATGAAGCTAGTTACAAGCTTGCAATCAATATAAGTGTTCTTCTCTGCCTGAGGTAGAGAATTTATACTGTTGTAAGTTTGAATCTACTGTAGCTAGAAGCATGATCATGGAGTGTTTTAAAGCCAAGAGAGCACGTCTGTCCAGACCACAGTCCCCCTTTTAAAGGATAAGTACACCATAAAAAAAAAAATTAAGTTATTTGCAAGATGCAAGTAAAGTTGGCTAAAATATTTTTAATCTCTCTCCTTAGCCCTTAGTACCATTTTAATTGAGCCGCGCCAGCATATAGTTTATTAGAGATTGCCAAATTTCCAAAAATCCGGTCTGATTTCGAATTTTCAAACTTCAGAAAAAGTTTGAAAATTCGAAATTGGACCCATTAAAGGGCATCTATAGTTGGAAAATGAACTTTTTTTCCTTTCTTTCCACGTGTTCTATAATTCCCCACAACCCCCAGAGTGTCTTCACTAGAGATGTCCGAACTTCGAAAAATCCGGTCCGCGCGAGGATCCGCGGAATTTCAAAAAATCCGTAAATTCGAAAGTCCGCGAGCGGACACGTTAAAACGTATTAAAATGAAAGTTCGGCAAAATCCGCATTAAAAGTGGTCTAAATAGCCTTGGTAACGTACACTTAATCACTCAGGGACCTGGGTAATGGCCTTAGAAGCACGTATCAATGCCTACAATACCTAAAAATTACAGTCCGCTAGCGTGAATTTTAAAAAACGGTATTTTTCGAAAATACGAGGATTTCCGTAAAACCGAGGATTTTCTTAAAAACAAGGAATTTCGTAAAAACGAGGAACCGGAACTTCCTGCCTGCAAAATGGCGAGTTCTGCAAGGCAGCTATATGCCATGCAGTACCTCCTGTCCAGGGGATACGATGACTTCCCCCCTGGCACCTATCATGTGCGGTGCCAAAAGCGCAGGATCATGGAGGGGCTCCAGCGCCGGCTCCTGCGCCGCTACGGCTACCATACCACTGTCTCTACCCTCCAGAGACAGTGGTCTGATCTGAAGAGGCAGAGGCCTCATTATGTACTTGCCATACGGCAAGGCAAGTATACTTTTTATTATATTACTGTATTGTAATAAGTAGTAAAGTATTTTAATTCACTTCTGACAAAAACATATTTATATATATATTTTTAAAAACATCAATAATCCTTAAATTTGGCTTGAGAGAGAGAGCGAGAGAGAGATTATTATTATTATTATTATTACATTATTATTATTCTTATATTATTCAATATCAGCCCTATTTAAAGGGTAAGTAAAGTCAAAAAATAAAACACTGAAAAGTGACTTTATTAACAAACACCTATAAATTCAAAATGATACCCACACATAGACACAGGGAACACACTTGGTGGCCCACCCTTCCATTTCCATGGCGCCTTATTAAAGGTAAGTAAAGTTAAAAATGAAATTAATCATTAAAAATTGATTTCTTTTTACTATAAATGCACACTGATACCCACACATAGACACAGTAAAACACACTTTACGACCCACCCTTTAGTTACATGACAGCCCTATTTGAAGGGAAGTAAAGTCAAAAAAAAATGTTGATCAATTATTAAAAATTGATTTTTACACTCAAAATTAAAAATGTTTGTGTTAGCCACAAAATATAGATACAAGTACACACAGCTACTGATGCTCCCTACACCCAACCAACTTTTCCCTTTCCATGGCTACAATACACACAATAAAAAAAATATAGTACTTAGCTAGCATAAGGTATGAAATCATTGCCATAGAAATATGATGACTTTTAAAGCAACTATACAGATTATTTAATCTGATTTTTCAAGCAGAACCAAAGTATATAATTAAATATATCCTTAGATATATCATATTATAGTATTTTTTATTTTAATTTGCAGCTGAATCTTCCTCAGATACCCCACCCCCACCACTGTCCGCCAGAGGAAGAATGTAAGTGCAGCCTATTGAAAAAAAAATATTTTTTTTCTAAATTTTTCATTTGTCCACATTACAGCGCACACGAGTGCTCCAGAAACGAGCATACAAGCGCGTGTTCCGGTGCGCTCAGTGTATGCCGTGCGAGTGCAGTTCGATTGCCACATTGTGCAAAAATAGAGGATGACATTAATTGTGCCACACTATGTGTGCTTTTTAAAACGTTGATGTGTCCAAGCCCTTTATCCAAATGTTGCATATTTTTTGACAACTTCTCAGAGAATTGTTTTAGTAAATGTTTCGAACATTTAATGACAGTGAGAGTTAAATAAATCTCCTTTTTTTGCACTACCACCAACTAGCCTCGGGCAGCCATGCCCCCTGGCAGTCCCTTGCCCCCTCGCGCCCATTGCCCCTCGGGCAGTCCATTGCCCCAACTGGAGGAAACCTGGCATGAGCCAGACATGTAAGTGCATCCTAAGCAATTTTTTTTTCTTTTTATTGACCTTGATTGTCAGCAAATAATTAGTGAAATTATCAGTGATAATTAAGTGAATTTTATTTCACTGATAAAATTTTCGTAAAAAAAAATGCAACAAATCTATTAATTTGGCTTGAGAGACAGATCTTCTCATTTCTCATTCCCATTTATTGTCCCCGACTCCCCATTGTTTGGGCTGTATCTTGTCCCTCAGTTTTTGAGCTTAAGTCATGAAATTCGGTCCAAACGTCCAAAATTATCCAAGAAATGTTCACTACATAGCCTTTTAGGAAATGTTCTTATACATGTAATATATTACTAATGAATTGGACAGTGATTGTTGAAATAAAACATTTTTTTTTCTAGAAGCAGGACCAGCCTCTACAGGCGCTCCACCCTCTCCAGCCCCTCCACCCTTTCCAGCACCTCCAGCACCGCCAGCCTCTCCAGTGTCTAAGCACTAAAGGTACAGTCGGACACGACACTGAACAATCGGTTAATACAGTCAACAATTGCATGGTGTGTACACATCCTTAAGGTCCGTACACACATGCGATCGCTGGTGCCGGCCCGCGATGCAGATGTGACGAATCGCCGTTTCGGACGATAATTGGCCCTATATATGGCCGAAAACGCCGTTCGTGTTCGGTGAGAACGTTGCCCGACTGGTCGGGCGGATCCCCAAGCAACGGCCGTTTTAAAGTTCCCATACACGGGTCGATTATCGGCCAAAACGCGCCCGTTCGTAACACATCGTGCATCGCGGGTCGGCACGTGTGTAGAACCTTAAGGCTGTGTACACACTATGCAATTGTTGGCCTGATCAACCGATAGTTCAGTGTCGTGTCCGACTGTATGTTTGTCCAAATGGGATGAATGGTGTGAAAACTGGAGATATGATCTCTTCCACTCGTCTAAAATCTAGTCATCTAACCTTCTTAAATAGGCACAAAATTGTGTGAGCCCAGTGGGGAATTCTACTGCGTAGAAAACTAGTGGTGAGGGGAATACATATACTAGGCCTATGTTTACCGGTTATTTGCCAATTTAGCTCTTAAAATTAATGTCTACATTGATGTAACATAAAAACTGAAAAGGTTTAGTTTAACTTGCGGTCATTTATATTCATCTATAAATGCAATTTTTTCCTTGCAGGTCTTTAAATGGAGTGGAGAAAATTCCTATTTTATAAATGGAGATATAAGCTTCTTGGAGCTAGGAGGTGGAGGGTAATTTTTATCTATCTTTGTCTATAATATTTAATTTAGCAGAGTTATCCTTCCCTTTGAATGTACTCAGGGTGAAGAGATAAAAAAAAACTTTACCCCTGGGAGTAGATGAGATTGTTGGAAATACTGCCTAAAAGTGCAGCTTCCTGTTGCGCTTCTGTCGGTGAACCCCTGTGGTGAACAAACATGACTGCTTGCCTAGTGAATGGATTGGGAAGAGAATGTTATGGTACTTTAATTTTAGTAATGTTTCTAATGATCTCCTCTACTCTCAGGGGTGAGGATCTAATTTTAGGATCTCCCCCTGGGTGCATAAAAATGGAGGCGGTTTAGTTGGCACTTTAGTTCCCCTGAAGATCTGGAAGAATTTATGCACTGTAAAAAAATTGTACATTGGAATGTGTATATATTTGTACAGTGTATATGTTACGGTATTCGCCGGGAGACTTATCTGTACACTTAGTGGAAGGAGAGGTGAAAGAGTTCAATAATTGTAAACCTTTCACTTTCCGTTTCTTTGATTGGGAAATGTATGATCGGTGCAGGGTATCCTCTAGTTCTTTCACTGCTTTGCCTTCACGAGTATGGCTATGTGACCCCCCCCCTCTTCTCTCTGCTCTGCCTACTGTCTAAAGGAAGACATGATACACTGTGCTGGTAGCCAGCAAAATGTAATGGGCCAGGGCTAGGAAGAGCATGTTACTGTTTTACAAACTTGCAGTTACCATTTCATGGAGGGATTATGTCCAGTGTGTTTGAGGGTGTTGTTTAAAGTTATCTATATTCCTGTTTTGTTTTTTTTCGCGTCTTTTCATGGGCACGTCTACCATAAAAATACAAATCACCCACTTTTAAAAGGTAAACCACCAGGCTTCAAAAATACTCAAGGAGGCTGTAAAGGATATGTATACTGATAAAACAACGTCGTGTTATTAGGTAGCTGTGGCTATAATCTAAATGTGTTGAATTTTTTTTAGCCTATTCCCCTCCCCCTCCCATCCCCTTTTACATGTATACATTCACATCAGGCCCTGCCCCAAGCACATTTATTTAACACATGCAACCTAACAGTATAGGCTTGTACACATGTCCGATGTGGTGCACCAAGCCAACCCCCGAGGCCAATACACTTGCCGACAAACGTCCGTTTCGGACGAGAATCGCCTGTGTGTATTCATTCGGTTCATCGCACAAATATAACGGGCTTGTGCTCGTTGCACATTGGACGTGTGTATGAGCCTATACGATATAGGTTGTATGTGTCAAAATAATGTGCTTGGATTGCAAGCTCTTTGAGGCAGGGCCCGACCAAACGAATATAGACACTCGATTCTCGGCCGAATTCTCGGTCGTGGCTCAGTGCCAGATTGGACATGTGTACGAACCTTATGTCTTTATGATTGTGGGGGAAATCGTTAGTGCCAGAGGAAACCCACGCATGCACGGGGAGAACATACAAACTTGCAGATGTGTCAAGGGTGTAATCGAACTCTAACTACTGCCCCATGGATGTGCATTGACCATACCCTGATGCCATCCGCGCCCAAGGGAAATCTTGCTCTTCCTCTCGCAATTTTTGGAGTAGACTCAAACGGCGGCTTTATTTTGGCACGCTATTTGGTACAGCTATGCACATCTCGTGGGGCAGTCCTACACAAGATTACAATGGAAGAAATCGGCGAAAAGGACAGAAGGGAGGGGAATAGGCTGTTTATAAGTAGGAATAAGTTGTTTTTACAGTGTACATATCCTTTAATGTCACTGGAGTTCATTCGGGGCTGTCATTTCTGAAGTTGCTGCCTCCCAATGCAACGCTGTCAATCATGGCAGTCATAGGCCTAATTGACTGGGCATCCCTGCATGTCACTTATGCGTATGTGCAAGCTTGTAGCAAGCTTGTTCCAAGTTTAGAAACTTGGAATGTAGGAGTTGGGGTGGTTTTAAAAAGATGGATGAATTTTTATTTTTAAGCCTTTTTAGAATGACAAAACCTTTTACCCTATGAGTGTGCCGGAATACATTTGTAAACTTTTATAATGAGAAAAACAATTTCTTGATTATCGATTCAGTATCAAAATTAAAATGTGTTACTGTTTGTTTATTTACCACCAGGGGGCAGTTTGGCTTGTGGCTTGACTCTGATTGTATCATGGGCGCGTAATCCTTGTTCCACCTTCAACAATGATTCTCTGTCTAAGAAGGAAGATTTCATCGTGCAAGATGTGGAAGTGTGGGCGTTTGGATAAAAATCATCAGTATAAAAAATACTTTAAAAAGCAATTCAAAGACCACTCAAGACTGGAACGAAAACAATTTTGCCTTTTTCTGACTTGTGCTGTACATAGACATTTGCACTGAAGATTCCAATTAGAGAGAACCAAACACACAAGGAAAATAATCTACTGTAAAGTTTCTTGTTTCTAAGACTCAGCATGGCATAATACACATTTCCTAGCACTATATATTCATTATAAATCCCAACGTTGCCAATTCCAAATATGTCTTATTTCCAATAGACTGTTTTTTGGCAACTTAAAAGTGTATGCTAATGTATTGCAGAAATTTTAAATGAATGTTTTTGTGAATAGAAAAGATTTTTTTTGTTAATTTATTGGTATTTAGCTGCCATTTCAATACACCTCTTATGGCACTTTTTATTTTTTCTACTTTTTCTATAATTGCATAAGCCGAAAAATGTAGTGTTTTTGAAATGTCAAGGCTACTTCATTCATTAGCCAAGAATCACAGAAAATGTTTCCAAAAATGTGACATTCTGTATAACTCGCCTTTTACAGTAGTTGCCATCCAAGTCAGCATATTAAAGACAACTATACTGTAAAATTTTACTTTTAAAAATAAAGACATGGACAAGGGTAGATTGATTAATACGAACTCCGAATATCACATTTCATTGAGGAGAGCCAGCAAGTAAAGTTATCGCAGTGTTCTCCCTAGCATCTTTTTAGCCGGGTGGCCCACCCGGCTACTTTTTCATGCCACCCGGCTGTGAAAAAATTATGGAGAGAACATTGTTTTGATTCACTAAAGAATGTAGATGTAGGGTTAATAGGTGTGTTCCCAGCACCAAGGCCAGACAAAAACATAGGTTAACTAACTATTGCAGATTGCCAGTCGTAAGGTGGGCATGGCAAACCTGCGTGCTTTGTATGCAGGTTCAAATTCCTGCCCTTCCCGGCTATTTTTTCATGCCATCCAGCTGAAAAAATCTAGGGAGAACACGTTATCGTCTGCCATTAAGTGCCCTGGGCCTTCCTGTAAAAAGATAGTGCTGAAGCTGGAGGAAGACTGGCAGAAGCAATTTACTTCATGCTGCGCTCCTCACAGAGGTAGGTATTACTAATCCTACCTCCCTGACCCAGTTTTTTTCATTTTAAATGTTTTTGTAAAACTATATGCACTATAGTTCTCCTTTAAATTTAGATTAATTTACTTGCATCTCAATTTTATCTAAATGTATATGTTGCATGCACTTAGCCCAAAGTCATGGTATACCAGGACTATCATTTCATCTGTTTGCAGATCAAGAAAATGATTTAGATTTAATTTGAATAAACCTGATGAGCATAGTGCCTAATGGGACAGTCATCTAATATTCATTCTGTTTACTACTTAGGTTGTGCCGCAAAGAGTCTTTTTTTTAAAGGTCTAAATTATTTACAGGTACCTGTCTTGTTTGTCACTTGACTCTAGCACCACCCATAAAGGTAGGATCCCATCAAGGTGTAGAAAGAATACCTAGTTCTAAAAGTGTTATAAACTTTCCATGATATTTAATTATAACATTTTTAAAAAACTTGGTATTTTTTTTTTTATATCATTTAAACTAAAGCCTTAAATATGATATGAATATTCCAGAGCAACAATATATTTGTCCCTTCTACTTCTCAACCACTCCCAGGGAGTGGACATGCTACTACAGGGGCACCCATCTTATAAGCCTTCTTCCAGAAAACCACTGTAATAAACATATAGCTTTATTTATAGTGGCTTACAGATGGCTTCTGTTTAATTAATTGAAGAACGGATGGTAAGACATAGCTCTTTTACCCCCGTTCTTCAATTAATGTGAAAAAGGATATCTCCACATTGGAGAGACCCTTTTAAGCTGGATACACAATGGACATTAAATGACTGATCTCCAGCCAATCTGCAGTTGTATTTGCGAATCTTGCATTGTGAACCCAGCTTAAAAAACCAGCCCTTGCTTCCTTCGCTAGTCTGTGACTCCACCTATAAAGTAGTCAATGCAGGCATACTACCTAAACTTAGTAAGAAACAAAATACAAGGCTCTATGGGGTTTATGTGGGGATTGTGCATATTATTTAGGGTTTTTTTTTTTTACTTTAAAAACAAATGTATGAATTAAAATGTCAAAATTTGCATAAAATATTTACAAATATGTTTGAGGTGTATGGCAGAATGAAATGTCAAAAAGATTGTTCCAAAAGAGAATATTGTACTGAGAAGCGCAGGTCGTTTCTGCAGCTTGATTTATTTTTTATATATATTTATTTTTTTTGTACAGCGTTATAGCTTTGTTTTTTGGAATGCGATGGAATGGGCATTTTGTAAATTAATGTCCCACAGCTGTAGTCATGAAAGACTGTATAGCACTATGTTGAAGAATTGGCTAGTTTTGTTAACGATACAATGTAATAGAGAAACTGTTTGCAGAACATTATTAAAAAAAAATGAAGTATGATGATACACATAGTAATTGCCTAACTGTACATAGTAAGAATGTGGTTCAGTAGGGGGCACAGGTTTAAAAAAAAAAAAGTGGTGGGGTGGGGAGAGAGCATTTTTTATGTTTAGTAACAGGTATTTATTGTGGGCTGAAAACAAATGTTCACTTTATTTCTAGTTACTAAATTGTGTACTGGATAAATAAAAAATAAAATCCATATCTGATAACCATTTTAAAACCTTTGTCTGCATATCAATCCACATCCATTTATGTTTAATGCAATTTGCAAAAGTAGCAATTAAGCTTCATACACTCATGCAATCGTGCAGGCCGACCAGTGACGCACGATGTGTATGCACGGCTGTTACGACGATAATCAGCCGTGTATAGGCATTTGTCCTGGCCGGGCAACGATTCCTGTTCGGTCAGGAATCGTTGCCCGCCAGGCAGATCTTCAACCGAAACCTGTGCATACACACGTCGCTTGGGATCGCACCTGTGATCGCACATGTGTATGAACCTTAAGGGAAGCAAGGTTTATACAGGATTAGCAAGGAATTTTGTTCACCACACACTGCTCTCCGTGCTATTGCAAGACTGCGCTGGGATAAAGCATTGTCATTTTGGGTGTGTGGATCCTGACTTTGCTTTCTTAGCAGATTGAATTCCTACAAAGGTGGGCCATTTTTAACATGCAACCTGACCAGTTTAACTACAGGACAGTCTTTTCATTCTAAATAAACATCCACATGGATTTTTTTTATGCAATCGCATGCATTTCCATAATGAAATGGACCGATTGCAGGAAAATTGCGTGGCAGTGTGGCTGTACCCTAAAAGTCCTATGTTGCAGCTTATATCTAGTAGATACTTATACTCTTACCAAAATCCATGTGTATGATGGCAAATACATTGTATGCCATTTTTTAAATGAAAACATAATCGACAACTCTCCCATCAAATTGCTCAATATTTACCATTCAGTAAATGAATGTTGAATTATGGTGCATTAAATATTTCAAAATAAAAAAACAAAAACTTGATTTTTCAGAATTTTAAAAATTTTCAAGGGTTTTATCGAATTTGTGAAAAATTCCAGCCATATGTCCCAAACTCACCAATGACCGCAATTTTAGCAGTTTTTAGAGTTTGAACGAGCTCAGGCTTTCGAATTTCGAACTTTTGTTTTTTTCAAGAATTTTCAAATTTAAAAAAAGGTTTTATCAAATTTGTGTTAACCTTTGGCCCGCTTTCCCCTATATGATGCAAATATAATGCAAATTGCGAAAATAAGATTGGGGACGTTCTGTGCCCATTCAGCATTTTGTCTGTGTATATATAAATGCTTCCGAAATACTGACTTCCTTTGTAGGACCCCTAGTAGAGACCATTTCGCCCGCCCATCCCTGGGTTGATTCAGTTGTTCAGAGAGATTCGAGCACGTTTGACCCTCCAACAGCCAATTGGTAGAAATTCAAGTGGCCATACACATAACGATAACAGTATTGGTAGTGTGTGTGGACTGACCACAATGCCAACGTATGATCGTAGTCGGCATTATGGTTGGTAGGGAAAGACGAAAATTATCATTGGTAGGTATCGGCCTTTACTTAAGTAAAGGTACCTATACTATTGTTATGTGTATGGCATTGGTCGGGTCCATGTGTACGGCCTCCACCACGTGTGTGCTGGAGATACCAATGTGATCTGTCGGCACAATGCAATGATTGCATGTGTATGGCCACATTTACAGTTAGGAACATTGCACGTAAGTGAGCATTCTAGCAAGAAATATTAGCTCACTAATGTCACAGCAGGGAATAGCAAGGGGTATAAATCCAACTGATATTTCAAAATGGGAAGAATATGTAGAATTACTAGGTATGTAATACAACGAAATTTATAAACAATGATATTTTGCCCTGAACTTTCCCTGTTGAGGTATGCACAAGGAAGCTTTGCCACGCCATGCTAGGTATGATTCCTCTTGTATACTAATGAGCACCCTTTTTTGAGAGATTAACGTAAATATTCATGGACCATTCTAGAAATTCCAAATTTTCGAAAATATTTATTTTCGTAAATAAAATTTTTAAAAAAATTTTATTCTGGAATAATCAAGAATTTTCGAAAAATCAATTTCAAAAATATTGAATATTCGGGAAAATGATCAAATGATGACTGCAGACGCTCGATAGTAGCGTGCGTGTGAAGGAATTGCTTATTTTATGTTCTGGGTATTTGTACGTGTTCCCCAGGCCATTTAACAGTCCCAGAGTGATGTACAGTAAGTTACCACTGCTATTTTACCCTTATTTTATCCTAACTTTTTGGCCCCATTTTCTTAAATGGCATCTATAGTGAAAAAAAACACATTGCCCCTTGGCAAAGTTAAATTCATGTACTCTGCTGCCTTAATCCTATCCTCGTCAGTGACTTGTTTTACCATGGTGTCAGATCTCTGTGCAGCACTCCCGCCTTCCCCCTCCCTCTGTTACCTCCTCCACGTCTCAAATCCGACAGCTTATCATGTGCAGTAGGAGTTAAAAGTTCACCATCCTGAAAAAACACCCACTGCACAGTGGCCAATAGAAAGCAAGCTGTCCTGGAGACACGGAAGAACAGATCGTTTACAATCTCTCACTTTGTGACCCATCATCAATCATTGAAAGCTATTAAGAAGGGGGGTCAGTGCAGCCTTATATCTACCATCAAAGCTACCTCTCTCCCCCTCTAATGCTCTTATCTCTATGTTTATTACAAGAGCGGAGGGGGGATCACGTCACAGGATTTGATTAACAGTCGAAGTATGAGTAGAGGAATGCATCCTTATTCTTCTAACTGGTGTATCTCATTTTCGTAATTACGAGATCTCCGTATTTTCAAAAACTAGGTCCTGTAATTACGAGAATTCTCGTAATTACGAGAATTTTCGAAAAACACAAGAAATTCTTGAAATTCGTGGAATTTCCGCATTTTGGCGATTATTTTCAAGACGAGCAAGCCACATGTCCCAAATTATCCAATGGCACTAACATGATTATTGCCAGCCCCCTGGTATAAAAGGCTGCTTCTCACGCCATTTTGTCAGTGTGTTGGAGTGTGTTTAGTGGAGACCTGAGTGTAGAGTTGAGAGTTTTTGAGCTTTCTGTGTTGGATTTCAGTATGGTGGTTTAGCATTGTTGTTAACCACCCCTGTATTCACACATCTTGAGACCCAACAGTCCTTTTAAGGACTAACCTTGTTGTTTAATACTCCAATAAAAATTGTTGGACCATGCGTAACTCAATGGTGCGGTTCCTACAAAGCCTTACCCGTTCACCCCGCTTTCCCTTGCACGAAGCATACTCTGAGGGAGAGAAGCCAATGGTGTGAGGGGTATGTCCGTGGGGCCAAGCCTACCTGGCTCTTCAACAATGGTGGCAAACTGCAGTGGGCCTGCTAACTCAATGGTGTGGTTCCTACAAAGCCTTACCCTTACCCTGCTTTCCTTGCACGAAGCATACTCTGGGGGAGAGAGGCCAATGGGGTGAGGGTTATGTCAGTGGGGCCAGCCTGCCTGGCCCCACAACAATGGTGGCAAACCGCAGTGGACATTATGTAACCAGTACCCCCATTGCCTTCTTTCCCTTGTTGTGTGCAAACTACTATATAGGAATGTGGCCAATGTGGTTGGTGTAATGGCATTAATGGTAAGGTTATACATTATACTCTATACATAGAGCTAGCTAAATAGATATGTGTATTGTAATTTTTCAAATAAAAATTGATTATGAATCTATCTGAATAATTGATATATCGAAAAATAAAGCCCAAAACATTTTTTTTTCAAAAACAGTATTTATATATAATATATATAATTTTCTTTTAAGAGAAGATATTGAGAGAATTGTGTTGAAGATTTTTGAGCACATTTCCTAAAGCACAATGGCGGTGATGCAATTTTGCACCATAACTACTTACACAATCATGGTACTGCAATGCTATAATGTTGCGGTATGTCTTAAAAAGGAAAGCTCAGTATAAAATATCATTATTTCTAAAATTCTATGTTTATATTTGCATACATACTTTATGGAACAGTGATTTAACTGATTGGCTGTTGTGGGTTACACATGCTCAATCTCTACTGAGCAGCAACTCAATCAACCCAGGGACTGGGTCAAGGGAAATACCATAACGATCTCTTAGGGGTCCTGCAAACAGGAAGTCAGTATTTCTTTTGCATTTATTTATACACAGTCACATGCTGAATGGGCAGATTAAGGTCATTGGGATGGATACAATCTTAAAAGTATATATATTACACTGAACTTCCACTTAAAGCGATATTATGCATCATGGGGGATCACTGATTAACAGCAGGAGGTAATGCTGGCATAAAACATTACGTTTATTGCAAATTGTTCAGAACATTCTTGGTTTTGTTATCACTAGGACCGTGCTCATACAAATTTTTTGAAAGTGGTGCGCCCCCATAAGCATTGTCAAACCCACAGTACCCAATGTTGCATCAGTAGCGTGGATTTCATACACTGGGAAATACAGATATTAATAGTCTTGTATTAAACATTTCATTACGTTGTGTATGATTTTCAATCATGGCCCACCAGAGACACTGAAGGCTGGAGGTCGGGGAAAGGGTGGAGGGCCTGGAGGGGCTGGAGGCCTGGAGAGGGTGGAGCGCCTGTAGAGGCTGGTCCTGCTTTTAGAAAAAAAAAAGTTTTATTTCAACAATCACTGTCCAATTCATTAGTAATATATACATGTATAAGAACATTTCCTAAAAGGCTATGTAGGTGAACATTTCTTGGATAATTTTGGACGTTTGGACCGAATTTCAGACTTAAGCTCAAAAACTGAGGGACAAGATACAGCCCAAACAATGGGGAGTGGGGACAATAAATGGGAATGAGAAATGAGAAGATTGTCTCTCAAGCCAATTAATAGATTTGTTGCATTTTTTTAACGAAATTTTTCAGTGAAATAATAAAATTCACTTAATTATCACGATAATTTCACTAATTATTTGTGACAATCAAGGTCAATAAAAAGATAAAAAAATTGCTTAGGATGCACTTACATGTGGCTCATGCCAGGTTCTCAGTTGGGGCAATGGACGCCCGGAGGGGGCAATGGGCTGCCGGAGGGGCAAGGACTGCCGAGGGGCATGACTGCCCGGAGGGCTAGTTGGTGGTAGTGCTAAAAAAAAGGAGATTATTTTAACTCTCACTGTCATTAATGTTCGAATACATTTACTAAAACAATCTCTGAGAAGTTGTCAAAAAATATGCAAACATTTGGATAAAGGGCTGGGACACATCAACGTGTTAAAAAGCACACATGTGTGCACAATTAATGTCTCCTCTATTTTTGCACAATTGTGCAATCGTACTGCACTCGCACGGCAATACACATGAGCGCACCGGAACACGCTTGTATGCTCGTTTGGAGACTCGTGTGCGCTGTAATGTGGACAAATGAAAAATTTAGAAAAAAAATATTTTTTTTCAATAGGCTGCACTACATTCTTCCTCTGGCGGGGACAGTGGTGGGGTGGGGTTCTGAGGAAGATTCAGCTGCAAATTAAAATAAAAAATACATAATAAATGATATATCTAAAGGATATATTTATATATACTTTGGATTCTGCTTGAAAATACAATAAATAATCTGTATAGTTGCTTTAAAAGTCAATCATATTTCTATGGCAATGATTTCATACCTTATGCTAGCTAAGTAACTTATTTTTATTGTGTGTATTGTAGCCATGGAAAGGAAAAGTTGGTGGGTGTAGGGAGCATCAGTAGCTGTGTGTACTTGTATCTATATTTTGTGGCTACAAACAACATTTTTAATTTGGAGTGTAAAAATCAATTTTTAATAATTGATCAACATTTATTTTTGACTTTACTTTCCCTTCAAATAGGGCTGTCATGTAACTAAAAGGGTGGGTCAGTAAAGTGGTGTTTTACTGTGTCTATGTGTGGGTATCAGTGTGCATTTATAAGGTAAAAAGAAATCAATTTTTAATGATTAATTTCATTTTTAACTTTACTTAGCTTTAAATAAGGCTGCCATGGAAATGGAAGGGTGGGCCACCAAGTGTGTTTACCTGTGTCTATGTGTGGGTATCATTTTGAATTTATAGGTGTTATGTTAAATAAAGTCACTTTTCAGTGTTTTATTTTTTGACTTTACTTACCCTTTAAATAGGTGATATTGAATAATATAAGAATAATAATAATGTAATAATAATAATAATAATATCTCTCTCGCCTCTCTCTCTCAAGCCAAATTTAAGGATTATTGATGTTTTAAAAATATATATAAAATATGTTTTTGTCAGAAGTGAATTAAAAACTTTACTACTTATTCAATACAGTAATATAATAAAAGTATACTTGCCTTGCCGTATGGCAAGTACATAATGAGGCCTCTGCCTCTTCAGATCAGACCACTGTCTCTGGAGGGTAGAGACCGTGGTATGGTAGCCGTAGCGGCGCAGGAGCCGGCGCTGGAGCCCCTCCATGATCCTCGCTTTTGGCACCGCACATGATAGGTGCCAGAGGGGGAAGTCATCGTATCCCCTGGACAGGAGGTACTGCATGGCATATAGCTGCCTTGCAGAACTCGCCATTTTGCAGGCAGGAAGTTCCGGTTCCTCGTTTTACGAAATTCCTGTTTTTAAGAAAATCCTCGGTTTACGGAAATCCTCGTATTTTCGAAAAATACCGTTTTTTAAATTCACGCTAGCGGACTGAATTTTTAGGTATTGTAGGCATTGATACGTGCTTCTAAGGCCATTACCCAGGTCCCTGAGTGATTAAGTGTACGTTACCAGGACTATTTAGACCACTTTTAATGCGGATTTTGCCGAACTTTCATTTTAATACGTTTTACGTGTCCGCTCGCGGACTTTCGAATTTACGGATTTTTTGAAATTCCGCGGATCCTCGCGCGGACCGGATTTTTCGAAGTTCGGACATCTCTAGTGAAGACACTCTGGGGGTTGTGGGGAATTATAGAACACGTGGAAGAAAGGAAAAAAAGTTCATTTTCCAACTATAGATGCCCTTAATGGGTCCAATTTCGAATTTTCAAACTTTTTCTGAAGTTTGAAAATTCGAAATCAGACCGGATTTTGGAAATTTGGCAATCTCTAATAAACTATATGCTGGCGCGGCTCAATTAAAATGGTACTAAGGGCTAAGGGAGAGATTAAAAATATTTTAGCCAACTTTACTTGCATCTTGCAAATAACTTTAATTTTTTTTTTATGGTGTACTTATCCTTTAAAAGGGGGACTGTGGTCTGGACAGACGTGCTCTCTTGGCTTTAAAACACTCATGATCATGCTTCTAGCTACAGTAGATTCAAACTTACAACAGTATAAATTCTCTACCTCAGGCAGAGAAGAACACTTATATTGATTGCAAGCTTGTAACTAGCTTCATAAAATGTGTTTTGGGGGTGGGGCTTATAAAACAGCTTATAACACATGCCGTACAGAGAAAGTGGCAGTTGTGGAAGGAAGAGAGACTTCACAAGCGCATGATCTATAACTTTGGATTCTCACAGCTAGAAACATCCTAGGTTAGTTTGAAAGATGAGATAGCTTTTTCAATAGAGAACACTTGCTATGGAGATCACAGTTCCTATTTAAAGTAACCCTAATTTAAATAGTGCTATTCACACTGATAACCAATAATACATTAAAACCCATTAACCTGTAAAAAAATTTTTTTTGATTATATACAATGACAAAACTTGCTGAATCTATGAAAAAGTAAAGTATTAAAAAATTCTCATACTGAAAACAGAGAGAACAAGATTCCTCCCATTGATTTGCGTGGATCAGTCAAGACAGGAGGGGGAACTTACCCGGTGTCTAAGCAACTTACATACCAACCATCTGGACATAGGGTTGGAACAAAGACTGCTGCTGACTTACTAATCTGCTTGTTTTCACAGGTTCAGCTTTGTGTGAAAATCGATGTAAAAGACACAAAAAATACCTTTAGAACATTTTAACATTATTGAAGTCTATTGGTTTTAACATTAATGAAGTTTTATTGGTTCTCCATTAAAGAGTACGGTAAGCCTTTCAAGCTACAAATCAACACCTGTGTTCAAAACGAATGTAAGTCTTTCAAAGTTTTTCATCAAAGTTACCAGCTTCTTGAGTATATTGACATTTACCATTATCTTGTGTCTGCAAATACTGCAATTGTGTTTGGTAAATCTATTAATGAATTAAATAAGATAGGAGAGTATAAGGTATTACGGCTCCCCTTCAAAATATGCAAATACGGAACAGAGACAGAGGCATGTGTCAAGGCATGCTGCACTCATATCAATTATACATAATTTATACACATAGCGTTCTTAACCGATGTATGAAATGTATTATTTGATTTATCTGTATAATGGCTTGCACTTATCCCATTGTTTGTATACTCTGTATTTTATAATGTACAGGGCTGCGTACATAAGTGGCGCTTTATAAATAAAATATACATACATACATACATACATACAACTACAGACTGGTTTCGACTTTATTGAGGCTTTATCAGTGGCAGGCTCTGGTTTGCAATGTGAAGGGCCTAAAGACTGACGTAACTAATAAATTAAATAAGATAGGGAGAGCATAAGGGATTACAGCTCACCTTCAGTATTTGCAAATAAGAAACAGTGCAAAATTAGTGTCCAGCATAACTCTGCTGGTATTTGCCACTAACAGCCCCCAACACCTCTCCCTGCCAGTAACTGAGAAACATAGATTGTACAAATAGCAAGTGTTGATCCCTAGAACAATGAATAGGTGTAATGTTTTACAAAATAGTTTTAATGTAGTTCAGACCAATTAAATAATCTACTACTATATGAGAATTTATTAAAAAAATTAACCATTAATGGGAAAGTACAGTGTAAATCAAGTTCATTCCAATGCAAAGCTGTACCTTTAAATCACACACTATGTTACTCTTATTTTTCTAAGCCATTGGCTAAGCTTATCTTTCCCACTTTACTTGCTGGCTCTTCTGACTCCAATTCCAGCACCTCCAGCCTCTCCAGTGTCTCTGGTGGCCATGATTGAAAATCATACACAACGTTAATGAAATGTTATATACAAGACTATTAATATCTGTATTTTTGTATGATTTTCAATCATGGCCACCAGAGACACTGGAGAGGCTGGAGGTGCTGGAAAGGGTGGAGGGCCTGGAGGGGCTGGAGGCCTGGAGAGGGTGGAGCGCCTGTAGAGGCTGGTCCTGCTTTTAGAAAAAAAAAATGTTTTATTTCAACAATCACTGTCCAATTCATTAGTAATATATACATGTATAAGAACATTTCCTAAAAGGCTATGTAGGTGAACATTTCTTGGATAATTTTGGACGTTTGGACCGAATTTCAGACTTAAGCTCAAAAACTGAGGGACAAGATACAGCCCAAACAATGGGGAGTGGGGACAATAAATGGGAATGAGAAATGAGAAGATTGTCTCTCAAGCCAATTAATAGATTTGTTGCATTTTTTTAACGAAATTTTTCAGTGAAATAATAAAATTCACTTAATTATCACGAT
The DNA here is from genome assembly GCA_019447015.1 of Hymenochirus boettgeri. Lineage (NCBI taxonomy): Eukaryota > Metazoa > Chordata > Amphibia > Anura > Pipidae > Hymenochirus > Hymenochirus boettgeri. The sequence goes on from CM033473.1 coordinate 90,062,501, forward strand.
AATTTCACTAATTATTTGTGACAATCAAGGTCAATAAAAAGATAAAAAAATTGCTTAGGATGCACTTACATGTGGCTCATGCCAGGTTCTCAGTTGGGCAATGGACGCCCGGAGGGGGCAATGGGCTGCCGGAGGGGCAAGGACTGCCAGAGGGGCATGACTGCCCGGAGGGCTAGTTGGTGGTAGTGCTAAAAAAAAGGAGATTATTTTAACTCTCACTGTCATTATGTTCGAATACATTTACTAAAACAATCTCTGAGAAGTTGTCAAAAAATATGCAAACATTTGGATAAAGGGCTGGGACACATCAACGTGTTAAAAAGCACACATGTGTGCACAATTAATGTCTCCTCTATTTTTGCACAATTGTGCAATCGTACTGCACTCGCACGGCAATACACATGAGCGCACCGGAACACGCTTGTATGCTCGTTTGGAGACTCGTGTGCGCTGTAATGTGGACAAATGAAAAATTTAGAAAAAAAATATTTTTTTTCAATAGGCTGCACTACATTCTTCCTCTGGCGGGGACAGTGGTGGGGTGGGGTTCTGAGGAAGATTCAGCTGCAAATTAAAATAAAAAATACATAATAAATGATATATCTAAAGGATATATTTATATATACTTTGGATTCTGCTTGAAAATACAATAAATAATCTGTATAGTTGCTTTAAAAGTCAATCATATTTCTATGGCAATGATTTCATACCTTATGCTAGCTAAGTAACTTATTTTTATTGTGTGTATTGTAGCCATGGAAAGGAAAAGTTGGTGGGTGTAGGGAGCATCAGTAGCTGTGTGTACTTGTATCTATATTTTGTGGCTACAAACAACATTTTTAATTTGGAGTGTAAAAATCAATTTTTAATAATTGATCAACATTTATTTTTGACTTTACTTTCCCTTCAAATAGGGCTGTCATGTAACTAAAAGGGTGGGTCAGTAAAGTGGTGTTTTACTGTGTCTATGTGTGGGTATCAGTGTGCATTTATAAGGTAAAAAGAAATCAATTTTTAATGATTAATTTCATTTTTAACTTTACTTAGCTTTAAATAAGGCTGCCATGGAAATGGAAGGGTGGGCCACCAAGTGTGTTTACCTGTGTCTATGTGTGGGTATCATTTTGAATTTATAGGTGTTATGTTAAATAAAGTCACTTTTCAGTGTTTTATTTTTTGACTTTACTTACCCTTTAAATAGGTGATATTGAATAATATAAGAATAATAATAATGTAATAATAATAATAATAATATCTCTCTCGCCTCTCTCTCTCAAGCCAAATTTAAGGATTATTGATGTTTTAAAAATATATATAAAATATGTTTTTGTCAGAAGTGAATTAAAAACTTTACTACTTATTCAATACAGTAATATAATAAAAGTATACTTGCCTTGCCGTATGGCAAGTACATAATGAGGCCTCTGCCTCTTCAGATCAGACCACTGTCTCTGGAGGGTAGAGACCAGTGGTATGGTAGCCGTAGCGGCGCAGGAGCCGGCGCTGGAGCCCCTCCATGATCCTCGTTTTGGCACCGCACATGATAGGTGCCAGAGGGGGAAGTCATCGTATCCCCTGGACAGGAGGTACTGCATGGCATATAGCTGCCTTGCAGAACTCGCCATTTTGCAGGCAGGAAGTTCCGGTTCCTCGTTTTTACGAAATTCCTGTTTTTAAGAAAATCCTCGGTTTTACGGAAATCCTCGTATTTTCGAAAAATACCGTTTTTTAAATTCACGCTAGCGGACTGAATTTTTAGGTATTGTAGGCATTGATACGTGCTTCTAAGGCCATTACCAGGTCCCTGAGTGATTAAGTGTACGTTACCAGGACTATTTAGACCACTTTTAATGCGGATTTTGCCGAACTTTCATTTTAATACGTTTTAACGTGTCCGCTCGCGGACTTTCGAATTTACGGATTTTTTGAAATTCCGCGGATCCTCGCGCGGACCGGATTTTTCGAAGTTCGGACATCTCTAGTGAAGACACTCTGGGGGTTGTGGGGAATTATAGAACACGTGGAAGAAAGGAAAAAAAGTTCATTTTCCAACTATAGATGCCCTTTAATGGGTCCAATTTCGAATTTTCAAACTTTTTCTGAAGTTTGAAAATTCGAAATCAGACCGGATTTTGGAAATTTGGCAATCTCTAATAAACTATATGCTGGCGCGGCTCAATTAAAATGGTACTAAGGGCTAAGGGAGAGATTAAAAATATTTTAGCCAACTTTACTTGCATCTTGCAAATAACTTTAATTTTTTTTTTATGGTGTACTTATCCTTTAAAAGGGGGACTGTGGTCTGGACAGACGTGCTCTCTTGGCTTTAAAACACTCATGATCATGCTTCTAGCTACAGTAGATTCAAACTTACAACAGTATAAATTCTCTACCTCAGGCAGAGAAGAACACTTATATTGATTGCAAGCTTGTAACTAGCTTCATAAAATGTGTTTTGGGGGTGGGGCTTATAAAACAGCTTATAACACATGCCGTACAGAGAAAGTGGCAGTTGTGGAAGGAAGAGAGACTTCACAAGCGCATGATCTATAACTTTGGATTCTCACAGCTAGAAACATCCTAGGTTAGTTTGAAAGATGAGATAGCTTTTTCAATAGAGAACACTTGCTATGGAGATCACAGTTCCTATTTAAAGTAACCCTAATTTAAATAGTGCTATTCACACTGATAACCAATAATACATTAAAACCCATTAACCTGTAAAAAAATTTTTTTTGATTATATACAATGACAAAACTTGCTGAATCATGAAAAAGTAAAGTATTAAAAAATTCTCATACTGAAAACAGAGAGAACAAGATTCCTCCCATTGATTTGCGTGGATCAGTCAAGACAGGAGGGGGAACTTACCCGGTGTCTAAGCAACTTACATACCAACCATCTGGACATAGGGTTGGAACAAAGACTGCTGCTGACTTACTAATCTGCTTGTTTTCACAGGTTCAGCTTTGTGTGAAAATCGATGTAAAAGACACAAAAAATACCTTTAGAACATTTTAACATTATTGAAGTCTATTGGTTTTAACATTAATGAAGTTTTATTGGTTCTCCATTAAAGAGTACGGTAAGCCTTTCAAGCTACAAATCAACACCTGTGTTCAAAACGAATGTAAGTCTTTCAAAGTTTTTCATCAAAGTTACCAGCTTCTTGAGTATATTGACATTTACCATTATCTTGTTCTGCAAATACTGCAATTGTGTTTGGTAAATCTATTAATGAATTAAATAAGATAGGAGAGTATAAGGTATTACGGCTCCCCTTCAAAATATGCAAATACGGAACAGAGACAGAGGCATGTGTCAAGGCATGCTGCACTCATATCAATTATACATAATTTATACACATAGCGTTCTTAACCGATGTATGAAATGTATTATTTGATTTATCTGTATAATGGCTTGCACTTATCCCATTGTTTGTATACTCTGTATTTTATAATGTACAGGGCTGCGTACATAAGTGGCGCTTTATAAATAAAATATACATACATACATACATACATACAACTACAGACTGGTTTCGACTTTATTGAGGCTTTATCAGTGGCAGGCTCTGGTTTTGCAATGTGAAGGGCCTAAAGACTGACGTAACTAATAAATTAAATAAGATAGGGAGAGCATAAGGGATTACAGCTCACCTTCAGTATTTGCAAATAAGAAACAGTGCAAAATTAGTGTCCAGCATAACTCTGCTGGTATTTGCACTAACAGCCCCCAACACCTCTCCCTGCCAGTAACTGAGAAACATAGATTGTACAAATAGCAAGTGTTGATCCCTAGAACAATGAATAGGTGTAATGTTTTACAAAATAGTTTTAATGTAGTTCAGACCAATTAAATAATCTACTACTATATGAGAATTTATTAAAAAAATTAACCATTAATGGGAAAGTACAGTGTAAATCAGTTCATTCCAATGCAAAGCTGTACCTTTAAATCACACACTATGTTACTCTTATTTTTCTAAGCCATTGGCTAAGCTTATCTTCCCACTTACTTGCTGGCTCTTCTGACTCCAATCAACGTTAATGAAATGTTATATACAAGACTATTAATATCTGTATTTTCCCAGTGTAAAATCCACGCTACATGATGCAACATTGGGTACTGTGGGTTTGACAATGCTTTTATGGGGGCTGCACCACTTTCAAAAAATTTTGTATGTAGCACGGTCCTAGTGATACAAAACCAAGAATGTTCTGATACAATTTCGCAATAAACGTAATGTTTTATGCCAGCATTACCTCCTGCTGTTAATCAGTGATCCCCCATGATGCAATAATATCGCTTTAAGTGGAAGTTCAGTGATAATATATATACTTTTAAGATTGTATCCATCCCAATGACCTTAATCTGCCCATTCAGCATTGTGACTGTGTATAAATAAATGCAAAGGAAATACTGACTTCCTGTTTGCAGGACCCCTAATAGAGATCGTTATGGTATTTCCCTTGACCCAGTCCCTGGGTTGATTGAGTTGCTGCTCAGTAGAGATCTGAGCATGTGTAACCCATCCAACAGCCAATCAGTTAAAATCACTGTTACCATAACTATGTATGCATAATATAAACTAAGAATTTTAGAAATAATGATATTTTATACTGAGCTTTCCTTTTTAAGACATACCGCAACATTATAGCATTGCAGTACCATGTATGTGTAAGTAGTTATCTGGTGCAAAATTGCATCACCCGCATTGTGCTTTAGGAAATGTGCTCAAACATCTTCAACACAATTCTCTCAATATCTTCTCTTAAAAGAAAATTATTATATTATTATATATAAATACTGTTTTTGAAAAAAAAAATGTTTTTGGGCTTTATTTTTCGATATATCAAATTATTCAGATAGATTCATAATCAATTTTTATTTGAAAAATTACAATACACATATCTATTTAGCTAGCTCTATGTCTAGTAAGTATAATTGTATATACCTTACCATTAATGCCATTACACACACCACATTGGCCACATTCCCCTATATAGTAGTTTGCACACAACAAGGGAAAGAAGGCAATGGGGGTACTGGGTTACATAATGTCCACTGCGGTTTGCCACCATTGTTGTGGGGCCAGGCAGGCTTGGCCCCACTGGACATACCCCTCACCCCATTGGCCTCTCTCCCCCTAGAGTATGCTTCGTGCAAGGGAAAGCAGGTTAACGGGTAAGGCTTTGTAGGAACCACACCATTGAGTTACAGCAGGCCCACTGCAGTTTGCCACCATTGTTGAAGAGCCAGGTAGGCTTGGCCCCACTGGACATACCCCTCACACCATTGGCTTCTCTCCCTCAGAGTATGCTTCGTGCAAGGGAAAGCGGGTGAACGGGTAAGGCTTTGTAGGAACCGCACCATTGAGTTACAGCAGGTCCACACTTTTTAATATGGAGTATTAAACAACAAGGTTAGTCCTTAAAAGGACTGTTGGGTCTCAAGATGTGTGAATACAGGGGTTAACAACAAGTGCTAAACCACCATACTGAAATCCACACACAGAAAGCTCAAAAAACTCTCCAACTCCTACACTCAGGTCTCCACTAAACACACTCCAACACACTGACAAAATGGCGCCTGTGAAGCAGCCTTTTATACCCAGGGGGCTGGCAATAATCATGTTAGCTGCCATTGGATAATTTGGGACATGTGGCTTGCTCCGTCTTGAAAATAATCGCCAAAATGCGGAAATTCCACGAATTTACAAGAATTTCTTGTGTTTTTCGAAAATTCTCGTAATTACGAGAATTCTCGTAATTACGAGGACCTCCGTTTTTGAAAATACGGAGATCCTCGTAATTACAAAAATGAGATACACCAGTTAGAAGAATACAGGATTGCATTCCTCTACTCATACTTCGACTGTCAATCAAATCCCTGTGACGTGATCCCCCCTCCCTGCTCTTGTAATAAACATAGAGATAAGAGCATTAGCAGGGGGAGAGAGGTAGCTTTGATGGTAGATATAAGGCTGCACTTGACCCCCCTTCTTAATAGCTTTCACTGATTGATGATGGGTCACAAAGTGAGAGATTGTAAACTGATCTGTTCTTCCGTGTCTCCAGGACAGCTTGCTTTCTATTGGCCACTGTGCATGGGTGTGTTTTTCAGGATGTTGAACTTTTAACTCCTACTGCACATGATAAGCTTGTCGGATTTGAGACGTGGAGGAGGTAACAGAGGGGAGGGGGAAGGCGGGAGTGCTGCACAGAGATCTGACACCATGGTTAAACAAAGTCACTGACAGAGATAGGATTAAGGCAGCAGAGTACATGAATTTAACTTTGCAAAGGGGCAATGTGTTTTTTTTCACTATAGATGCCATTTAAAGAAAATGGGGCCAAAAAGTTAGGATAAAATAAGGGTAAAATAGCAGTGGTAACTTACTGTACATCACTCTGGGATCTGTTAAATGGCCTGGGGAACACGTACAAATACCCAGAACATAAAATAAAGCAACTTCCTTCACACGCACGCTACTATCGAGCGTCTGCAGTCATCATTTGATCATTTTCCCGAATATTCAATATTTTTCGAAAATTAGATTTTTCGAAAATTCTTGATTATTTTCCAGAATATAAATTTTTTTTTAAAAATTTTATTTTACGAAAATGAAATATTTTCGAAAATTTGGAATTTCTAGAATCGGTCCATGAATATTTACGTTAATCTCTCAAAAAAGGGGTGCTCATTAGTATACAAGAGGAATCATACCTAGCATGGCGTGGCAAAGCTTCCTTGTTGCATACCTCAACAGGGAAAGTTCAGTGGCAAATATCATTGTTTATAAAATTCTTAGTTTGTATTATACATACCTAGTAATTCTACATATTCTCTTCCATTTTGAAATATCAGTTGAATTTATACCCCTTGCTATTCCCTGCTGTTGACATTAGTGAGCTAATATTTCTTGCTAGAATGCTCACTTACGTGCAATGTTCCTAACTGTAAATGTGGCCATACACATGCAATCCTATTGCATTGTGCCGACAGATCACATTGGTATCTCTCAGCACACACGTGGTGGAGGCCGTACACATGGACCCGACCAATTGCCATACACATAACAATAGTATAGGCTACCTTTACTTAAAGTAAAGGCCGATACCTACCAATGTAAATTTTCTGTCTTTCCCTACCAACCATAATGCCGACTACGATCATACGTTGGCATTGTGGTCAGTCCCTACACACTACCAATACTGTTATCGTTAATGTGTATGGCCACTTGAATTTCTACCAATTGGCTGTTGGATGGGTCAAACGTGCTCAGATCTCTCCTGAACAACTGAATCAACCCAGGTGATGGGCTGGGCGATAATGGTCTCTACTAGGGGTCCTACAAACAGGAAGTCAGTATTTCGGAAGCATTTATATATACACAGACAAAATGCTGAATGGGCACAGAACGTCCCCTTTAATCTTTATTTTCGCAATTTGCATTATATTTGCATCATATAGGGGAAAGCGGGCCAAAGGTTAACACAAATTTGATAAAACCTTTTTTTAAATTTGAAAATTCTTGAAAAAAACAAAAGTTCGAAATTCGCAAAGCCTGAGCTCGTTCAAACTCTAAAAACTGCTAAAATTGCGGTCATTGGTGAGTTTGGGACATATGGCTAGAATTTTTCCACAAATTCGATAAAACCCTTGAAAATTTTTAAAATTCTTGAAAAATCAAAAGTTTTTGTTTTTTTTTATTTTGAAATATTTATATGCACCATAATTCAACATTCAGTTTACTGAATGTGTAAATATTGAGCAATTTGATGGTAGAGTTGTACGATTATGTTTTCATTTAAAAAATGGCATACAATGTATTTGCCATTCATACTACATGGCATTTTGGTAAGCTATGAAAAGTATTCTATCTAGTATATAAGCTGCAGCATAGGACTTTTAGGGTACAGCCACACTGCCACGCAATTTTCCTGCAATCGGTCCATTTCATTATGGAAATGCATGCGATTGCGTAAAAAAAAATCCATGTGGATGTTTATTTAGAATGAAAGGACTGTCCTGTAGTTAAAACTGGTCAGGTTGCATGTTAAAAATGGCCCACCTTCTGTAGGAATTCAATCTGCTAAGAAAGCAAAGTCAGGATCACAACACCCAAAATGACTAATGCTTTATCCCAGCGCCAGTCTTGCAATAGCACTGGAGAGCAGTGGTGTGTGGAACAAAATAATCCTTGCTAATCATGTTAAAACCTTGCTTCCCTTAAGGTTCATACACATGTGCGATCACAGGTGCCGATCCCCAACGCACGTGTGTATGCACAGCTGTTTCGGTTGAAGATCTGCCTGGCCGGGCAACGATTCCTGACCGAACAGGAATCGTTGCCCGGCCAGGACAAAATGCCTATACACGGCATGATTATCGTCCGTAACAGCCGTGCATACACATCGTGCGTCACTGGTCGGCCTGCACGATTGCATGAGTGTATGAAGCTTTAATTGCTACTTTTGCAAAATTGCATTAAACATAAATGGATGTGGATATTGATATGCAGACTAAAAGGTTTTAAAAGTGGTTATCAGATATGGATTTTATTTTTTTATTACCCAGTACACAATTTAGTAACTTAGAAATAAAGTGAACATTTGTTTTCAGCCACACAATAAATACCTGTTCACTAAACATAAAAAATGCTCTCTCCCCCACCCCACCACTTTTTTTTTTTTTAAACCTGTGCCTCCTACTGAACCACATTTCTTACCTATGTACAGTTAGGCAATCTACTATGTGTATCATCATACTTCATTTTTTTTAAATAATGTTCTGCAAATCAGTTTCTCTATTACATTGTATCGTTAACAATTAACTAGCCAATTCTTCAACATAGTGCTATACAGTCTTTCATGACTACAGCATGTGGGACATTAATTTACAAAATTGCCCATTCCATCGCATTCCAAAAAACAAAGCTATAACGCTGTACAAAAAAAAATATATATATACAAAAATAAAATCAAGCTGCAGAAACGACCTGCGCTTCTCAGTACAATATTCTCTTTTGGAACAATCTTTTTGACATTTCATTCTGCCATACACCTCAACATTATTGTAAATATTTTTATGCAAATTTTGACATTTTAATTCATACATTTGTTTTTAAAGTAAAAAAAAAAAACCCTAAATAATATGCACAATCCCCACATAACCCCCATAGAGCCTTGTATTTTGTTTCTTACTAAGTTTAGGTAGTATGCCTGCATTGACTACTTTATAGGTGGAGTCACAGACTAGCGAAGGAAGCAAGGGCCTGGTTTTCTTAAGCTGGGTTCACACATGCAAGATTCGCAAATTACACTGCAGATTGGCTGGAAGATCAGTCATTTAATGTCCATGTGTGTATCCAGCTTAAAAGGGTCTCTCCAATGTGGAGATATCCTTTTTCACATTAATTGAAGAACGGGAGGTAAAAGAGCTATGTCTTACCATCCGTTCTTCAATTAATTAAACAGAAGCCATCTGTAAGCCACTATAAATAAAGCTATATGTTTTATTTACAGTGGTTTTCTGGAAGAAGGCTTTATAAGATGGGTGCCCCCTGTAGTAGCAGTGTCCACTCCCCTGGGAGTGGTCTGAGAAGTAGAAGGGACAAATATATTGTTGCTCTGGAATATTCATATTCATATTTTAAGGCTTTAGTTTAAATGTATATAAAAAAAAAATACCAAGTTTTTTAAAAATGCTTATAATTAAATATCATGGAAATGTTTATAACACTTTTAGAACTAGGTATTTCATTCTACACCTTGATGGGATCCTAACCTTTATGGGGATGGTGCTAGGAGTCAAGTGACAAACAAGACAGGTTACCTGTAAATAATTTAGACCTTTTAAAAAAAAGACTCTTTTGCGGCACAACAATAAGTAGTAACAGAAATGAATATTAGATGACTGTCCCATTAGGCACTATGCTCATCAGGTTTACTTCAAATTAAATCTAAATCATTTTCTATGATCTGCAAACAGATGAAATGATAGTCCTGGTATACCATGACTTTGGGCTAAGTGCATGCAACATATACATTTTAGATAAAATTGAGATGCAAGTAAAATTAATCTAAATTTAAAGGAGAACTATAGTGCATATAGTTTTACAAAAACATTTAAAATGAAAAAAACCTGGGTCAGGGAGGTAGGATTAGTAATACCTACCTCCTGTGAGGAGCGCAGCATGAAGTAAATTGCTTCTGCCAGTCTTCCTCCATGCTTCAGCACTATCTTTTATACAGGAAGGCCCAGGGCACTTAACTGGCAGACGATAACAGTGTTCTCCCTAGATTTTTTTTCCAGCTGGATGGCATGAAAAAATAGCCGGGAAGGGCAGGGAAATTTGTAACCTGCATACAAAGCACGCAGGTTTGCCATGCCCCACCTTTACGGACTGGCAATCTTGCAATAGTTAGTTAACATTATGTTTTTGTCTGGCCTTGGTGCTGGGAACACACCTATTAACCCTACATCTACATTCTTTAGTGAATCAAAACAATGTTCTCTCCATAATTTTTTTCACAGCCGGGTGGCATGAAAAAGTAGCCGGGTGGGCCACCCGGCTAAAAGATGCTAGGGAGAACACTGCGATAACTTTACTTGCTGGCTCTCCTCAATGAAATGTTATTCGGAGTTCGTATTAATCAATCCTACCCTCCTGCTCCATGTACCTTTTATTTTTAAAAAGTAAAATTTTACAGTATAGTTGTCCTTTAATATGGCTGACTTGGATGGCAACTACTGTAAAAGGCAGTTATACAGAATGTCTACATTTTTGGAATACATTTTCTGTGATTCTTGGCTAATGAATGAAGTAGCCTTGACATTTCAAAACACTACATTTTTCGGCTTATGCAATTATAGAAATAAAGTAGAAAAAATAAAAAGTGCCATAAGAGGTGTATTGAAATGGCAGCTAAATACCAATAAATTAACAAAATAAAAATGCTTTTCTATTCACAAAAACATTCATTTAAAATTTCTGCAATACATTAGCATACACTTTTAAGTTGCCAAAAACAGTCATTTGGAAATAAGACATATTTGGAATTGGCAACGTTGGGATTTATAATGAATATATAGTGCTAGGAAACTGTGTATTATGCCATGCTGAGTCTTAGAAACAAGAAACTTATTACAGTAAGATTTATTTTCCTTGTGTGTTTGTGTTCTCTCTAATTGGAATCTTCAGTGCAAATGTCTATGTTACAGCACAAGTCAGAAAAAGGCAAAATTTTGTTTTCGTTTCCAGTCTTGAGTGGTCTTTGAATTGCTTTTTAAAGTATTTTTTATTACTGATGATTTTTATCCAAACGCCCACACTTCCACATCTTGCACGATGAAATCTTCCTTCTTAGACAGAGAATCATTGTTGAAGGTGGAACAAGGATTACTGCGCCCATGATACAAATCAGAGTCAAGCCACAAGCCAAACTGCCCCCTGGTGGTAAATAAACAAACAGTAACACATTTTAATTTTGATACTGAATCGATAATCAAGAAATTGTTTTTCTCATTATAAAAGTTTACAAATGTATTCCGGCACACTCACTAGGGTAAAAGGTTTTGTCATTCTAAAAAGGCTTAAAAATAAAAATTCATCCATCTTTTTAAAACCACCCCCAACCTCTACATTTCCAAGTTTCTAAACTTGGAACAAGCTTGCTACAAGCTTGCACATACGCATAAGTGACATGCAGGGATGCCCAGTCAATTATGGCCTATGACTGCCATGATTGACAGCGTTGCATTGGGAGGCAGCAACTTCAGAAATGACAGCCAGAATGAACTCCAGTGAACATTAAAGGATATGTACACTGTAAAAACAACTTATTCCTTACTTATTAAACAGCCTATTCCCCTCCCTTCTGTCCTTTTCGCCGATTTCTTCCTCCATTGTAATCTTGTTTGTAGGACTGCCCCACGAGATGTGCATAGCTGTACCAAATAGCGTGCCAAAGAATAAAGCAGCCGTTTGAGTCTACTCCAAAAATTGCGAGAGGAAAGAGCAAGATTTCCCTTGGGCGCGCTGATGGCATCAGGGTATGGTCAATGCACATCCCATGGGGGCAGTAGTTAGAGTTCGATTACACCCTTGGACACATCTGCAAGTTTGTATGTTCTCCCCGTGCATGCGTGGGTTTCCTCTGGCACTACGATTTCCCCCACAATCATAAAGACATAAGGTTCGTACACATGTCCAATCTGGCACTGAGCCACGACCGAGAATTCGGCCGAGAATCGAGTGTCTATATTCGTTTGGTCGGGCCCTGCCTCAAAGAGCTTGCAATCCAAGCACATTTATTTGACACATACAACCTATATCAGTATAGGCTCATACACACGTCCAATGTGTGCACCGAGCCACAAGCCCGTTATATTTGTGCGATGAACCGAATGAATACACACAGGCGATTCTCGTCCGAAACGGACGTTTGTCGCGCAAGTGTATTGGCCTCGGGGGTCGTGGCTTGGTGCACACATCGGACATGTGTACAAGCCTATACTGTTAGGTTGCATGTGTTAAATAAATGTGCTTGGGGCAGGGCCTGATGTGAATGTATACATGTAAAAGGGGATGGGAGGGGGGAGGGGGAATAGGCTAAAAAAAATTACAACACATTTAGATTATAGCCACAGCTACCTAATAACACGACGTTGTTTTTACAGTATACATATCCTTTACAGCCTCCTTGAGTATTTTTGAAGCCTGGTGGTTTACCTTTTAAAAGTGGGTGGATTTGTATTTTTATGGTAGACGTGCCCATTGAAAAGAGCGAAAAAAAACAAAACAGGAATATAGATATACTTTAATACATACACCCTCACACACACTGGACATAATCCCTCAACATGAAATGGTAACTGCAAGTTTGTAAAACAGTAACATGCTCTATCCTAGCCCTGGCCCATTACATTTTGCTGCTACCAGCACAGTGTATCAGGTCTTCCTTTAGACAGTAGGCAGAGAGAAGAGGGGGGGGTCACATAGCCATACTCGTGAAGGCAAAGCAGTGAAAGAACTAGAGGATACCCTGCACCGATACATATTCCCAATCAAAGAAACAGGAAAGTGAAAGGTTTACAATTATTGAACTCTTTCACCTCTCCTTCCAGCTAAGTGGACAGATAAGTCTCCCGGGCGGAATACCGTACATATACACTGTACAAATATATACACATTCCAAATGTACAATTTTTTTACAGTGCATAAATTCTTCCAGATCTTCAAGGGGAACTAAAGTGCCAACTAAACCGCCCTCCATTTTTATGCACCCAGGGGGAGATCCTAAAATGCTAGATCCTCACCCCTGAGAGTAGAGGAGATCATTAGAAACATTAACTAAAATTAAAGTACCATAACATTCTCTTTCCCAATCCATTCACTAGGCAAGCAGTCATGTTTGTTCACCACAGGGGTTCACCCGACAGAAGCGCAACAGGAAGCTGCACTTTTAGGCAGTATTTCCAACAATCTCATCTACTCCCAGGGGTAAAGTTTTTTTTTATCTCTTCACCCTGAGTACATTCAAAGGGAAGGATAACCTCTGCTAAATTAAATATTATAGACAAAGATAGATAAAACTTACCCTCCACCTCCTAGCTCCAAGAAGCTTATATCTCCATTTATAAAATAGGAATTCTCTCCACTCCATTTAAAGACCTGCAAGGAAAAAAAATTGCATTTATAGATGAATATAAATGACCGCAAGTTAAACTAAACCTTTTCAGTTTTTATGTTACATCAATGTAGACATTAATTTCTAAGAGCTAAATTGGCAAATACCGGTAAACATAGGCCTAGTATATGATATTCCCTTCCACCACTAGTTTTCTACGCAGTAGAATTCCACATGGGCTCACACAATTTTGTGCCTATTTAAGAAGGTTTAGAGTGACTAGATTTATAGACGAGTGGAAGAGATCATATCTCCAGTTTCACCCATTCATCCCATTTGGACAAACATACAGTCGGACACGACACTGAACTATCGGTTGATCAGGCCAAACAATTGCATAGTGTGTACACAGCCTTAAGGTTCTTACACACGTGCCGACCCGCGATGCACGATGTGTACGAACGGGCGTTTTGGCCGATAATCGACCCGTGTATGGGAACTTTAAAACGGCCGCTTGCTTGGGGATCCGCCCGACCAGTCGGGCAACGTTCTCCGAACGAACGGGCGTTTCGGCCAATAAATGGGCCAATTATCGTCCGAAACGGCGATTCGTACACATCATGCATCGCGGGCCGGCACCAGCGATCGCATGTGTGTACGGACCTTAAGGATGTGTACACACCATGCAATTGTTTGACCTGATTAACCGATTGTTCAGTGTCGTGTCCGACTGTACCTTTAGTGCTTTTCCATTTTTTATTTGAATTTTTGTTAATAAAAGAAAGAAAAAAACACACAAATTAACATACAGAAATGTGCTGTAAAAACAAAACCGATATAGTGGGAACACTAAAATGGTCTCTATGGTGTAAAAAATGCATAGAAATGCACCTAGTTGTATAACCCTTTAAGTGTGTTCCTACTAGACCAAATGATCTGGCAACCCAGTTGTCACCTTTCCCTTTAAGTCACAAACACAAAATCTAGACGCTGAAAGGCTGGCTGGTATTGGTACACACGATGAGATATTTCGGTCCGATCGACCGATAGTTCAGTGTATCGGTCGATCAGACCAAAATTATCGCATCTGAATGCGGTCATGTTCGACCGATCGCTCGTCCGAATCGGACAAAAGGACAATCGGACATGATGGAAAACCTTGTCCAATCCTCTATGGACCGCACAACCGGTCGCGGTAACTGTCGGACGCGGCTGCTTTTGCCGCGACCGACAATCCTTCCTCCTGGCCGAAAGTATCGAACGGTCGATCAGGAGGAAAACCTAGCTTTATGCAGCCCGTATTGGTTTCAATTAATGCATTTTTGATGAACTGCTACACAGCCTTGTATTATGCAGATATAACACTATATTATCCTAGATATTGTGTTCAATCTGCCCAAATATTATCTCTGATATTGACGTGGACCAGTCGGTAGGCCAGAACTGGATCCGAATCGGACGAACAGGTCCGTTGGTAAATTAAGGGCGGTCATGGATCACTCACACTGTCGGCCGCAGACACTATTGCCGCGATCAACAGTTATTTATCCTGGCCAAATGCTCGGTCGGGACAGATAATAACCCCGTGTGTACCCAGCCATAATTGCTTTAAATCTGCCTGTCTCACAGATTGCATTCCATCTACATACCCTTCAACATTGCTCCTTTTATAGTTACACGTATAGAAATAACATAGTACAGAGTTGCAGGGGAAGATAATGAAGCAAACTGGACATTAGTACAGTTCTGTGCAATGCATTTCTCAGTAGTGTACCTATCTGAAGGTGAATGAAATATTCAGAGCAGATTAATCTGGCTCCACATGTTTGAAATATCCAAATCAGCACCACAGACACATTGAGAAGTGTTAAAATCGACAATTTACAAATGACAGGGAAAAAAAACAAAGAACAAAATAACTCTTAGGGTAAAAAAAGATATAAGGCGAGTGAAAAAATGTGTACATTTTAGTTTTTTATATTTTAACACACTGCACTGCCACAAATAGGACTTACCTTAAAATCAGGGCAAAAGGTATATAGGAATGTTTCTCCGGTCCCATAATAATGATCGCTAAGCCTAAAAGGATGTGTTGCATAAGCCCCAAACACCTGTATGAAAAAAGTCTTAAATTTATTTTTTTTTAAGTCTTTTTTTTTTTTTTTAATATATAATTGGAAAAATGTAACAAGAATTAACACAGGATTTAAATTAGTGATGCTAACCCATTTACCCAAGTGTTGCTAATATGGAATTTGTGGTGGCTTTGTGCACGTCAGAAAAACTCATGCAGCTGTAAGAAGAAATGTTAAAGGGCAATTATAGTGAGAATTTTTTTTTAAATTCCTTCTAATGTATCCTATACGTCATCCCAACCACCTTTAGCTTCTTTAAATTCTTCATAGTTCCCGAGATATAAGCCTTTGAATATGCTGTGATTTGTAGGAGCTGCTACACCTCATCTGTCACTTAAAGGCACACACCCACACAATCCAAAGCTCCCCTGCAGTACTGTCACACACTCCCTCACCCACACTATAAGGACCATGTGTAACACATCAAATGCTGTAGTGCTAAACACAATCAATAAACCATTAACCCAGCAATATGAGCATAACACACTATAAAACAGCCCTCCCCCCCCAAAAAAAATCTTATATACATACAAAACTAGTGACTCAAATGGACATCACCAAGTAACCACTAATACAGTATATATAATACAGTATATACAACACACTAATACAGTATATATAATAATACAGCATACAGTATATAATAGTAATACAGTAATATAAATACATAATACAGACTATATACCAAACAAGACATACAGTGCATCTAGAAATTATAGACTAAGCAACTGTAATCAAGAGCGGCCCACAGCACCTGTGAGCGGGTGGGGCCACGGCACCCACGAGTGGGCTGGGTCACGGAACCCGCAAGTGGGCGGGGCCAAATGGGGCTGTAAGGGAATGGGCCAAGGGGGGCCTGCAACTGAAGGGACCATGGGGTCCATGAGTGGGAGGGACCAGGGGGGCTGCAAAAGGGAGAAGACACAGGGCAGATTGACTGACAAGTTTCAGAGCAGGAAGCAGGAAGTGCAGGGGACCTGGTGATGCTGCTGCCATATCTTACACAAAAATGTAAATATCTTTAAAACTATGCAAAATAAACAATGGAAATAAATTACAAAAACTCTCAGGAGAGCAATTCCTATCAATTTACCTAAAGTCATTTTTTGGCCACAGTTCCTCTTTAATCTTCTACTATGTATGTGCTCACCTCACAGCCACATCCCTGAATGCATCCACATAACAGTTGATGCCCATGAAGTCCAGCTTGAACAACAAAAAGCCTGCACATCACTTGCAGAGTGTGATTCCTTCCCAATTCAGCAACTCAGATAAAGGGCCTGGGCTCTGTGTGCTTTCCAACTTCAACAACACAAAGAGTCCACATGTCACGCACTTCAGAGACACAACAACAGCGTGATGTACTGCTAAAACAACTCAGAGAGCTGCAGACAAAGAACAACAGTGTCACACTCGGCTTCTACAATAGAGAGAACGAGACATTTAACTTAAGGTCTGTAGGATATTACAATTTGCTCCTGGAAGGTTTCAAATATAAACCCTGTTTCCATCATATTTCAAGAAAAATATAAAGTTTCTATATATCTACAAACTTTAAAGCAGCTGTTTTTTATTTACCACAAATACAAATGTACGTGCTTCTGTATGTGCAGAAGCTCACTGCTTAAGGTGCTGTTTTTGGAAAAAACAGATCATTGGGTTCAATTCCCCAGACTTATTTTTTTTTCTATTATGTTCCTAGCAAAAGATAAAGATTCTACACCTACTGATATCCCATCAAGTAGCCCTTGAGGTGGAGTTAGAAAGCTTTCTTTTTAGCAAGACACAGTATAGAAGGTTGCAGGTTCAATTTCTTAGACTTATTTTTTACTGAAATGTTAATATTCTGTTTCTTACATGCATGCTAGTTTATTATTGTTAGGGAAAGGAGCATTGGTAATGTGTTTTACAAAAAAAAACTGCACTGAAATCTGTACTGGAGGAATGGTAATGTGTTTTACAAAAAAAAAACTGCACTGAAATCTGTACTGGAGGAATGGATGATCTCTGAACTGTAACACAATTGGTTGTGTCAGTTTCCAGGAAGCAAGGCTGCAGCTTCCTGTGAAGTGTACTGTGTACACTTAGCTGGGTGTTCCCAACAAATGTGAATTATGGGAGCTTACCCCTTGCACCCACATGTTAATTTCATAAATCACCTAACATCCACAGCAGTGAGACACAGTTTTTTGTATCTTTGTGAATGTGCTTTTTCTATTAGGACAATGTTGTCTGGAGACTTTAGTTCCCCTTTAAAAAGAATACAATATAGGATAAATTAATGAATGTCCTTACTGTGTGTATTTGTAGGGAATATAAAGTAAATATAGCTGTGCCTTTAAAAAGATATGTATTGTGTCCCGCGTTCGACCCTTCCTCTTGAATGAAGCAACAAAAATCCTAGTTAATACCCAAATCATATCCCTGCTAAACTACTGCAAGGCACTCCTGGAACTGCTTCAATCCATTCTCAACTCTGCTGCCAGTCTCATTCATTTCTCTTCTCACTTCTCTAATACCTCTCATCTCTGTCAGTCCCTCCACTGGTTGCCCATCACGCAAAGGATCTAGTTCAAGCTGCTTACCTTATCCTATAAAGCACTATCCAAAACAGCCCCTCCATATATCTCAGAGCTGATCCAGCGATACCGTCCCAGGCACCACCTCCGCTCCGCAAACTATATCCTCCTGTCATCCATCCTTGTCATCTCCCGCATTCAGGACTTTGCTTGTATTGCCCCTCTGCTCTGGAACTCCCTTCCTCCGTCTGTTCGTCACTCACAGTCCCTTAACACCTTCAAACATAACCTTACAACCCACCTCTTTAGGTAAGCATGTAACCTGGCCCAGACATTATCCCTCTTACTACACAATATGGTCCAACCTGCCTTTTACACTCCACTGCCAATCTATTTACAGCCTACTGATTCCGGCCACCTTATATCTCACCCCCATCTCCTTTAGACTGTAATCTCTTTGGGCAGGGTCCTCTCTCCTACTGTATCACGGTATTGCTGTAAGAAACTCATCACTCTGTTTACTTATATTATGTACAAGCAAAATACCCGCGCTTCGCAGCGGAGATGTATTGAAAATAGTTTTTAGTAAGAAAGCAATAATGTATCAAGATTGCTGTAATCACTCGGCACTTGATATATTAAGGAAAGACAATTCAATAAGCTTTACGATAATGCAACACTCATTAACTTTAATTTAATATTATATTTTTTATTCAACTACGAAATTTTGGTGAAATAACCCCCACCACCCCTCCCCGTCCACCCCTAATACCCCCACACTATTCCTCTCTGTCCACCCTCCAAACCCTTCCCCTTACACCTCAGCCAGTCCCCACACACACCCTGAATTTTTGGTAAAAATGGGTCCCGCCGTTAGTGTGCAGGAGTTCAAAATCTATTCCCCCCATTCACCCCACCATAAAAAAATATTTTGTTAACCTTTTACTGGTAAAGGAGTATATGCATACCAAATTTGGTTGAAATCGACCAACCAGTCTGTGCAATGTCAGATACTCACCGTTACAGGTGCAATGTCAGATACTCACCGTTACAGGTGGAATTTCAAAACGAAACCTGCTTAACTTTTGTAAGTAAGGTGCATGAATAAGCCTGCCAAATTTAAGCCATCTGCCTCCACGGCAAGTTGGAGAATTAGTGATGAGTGAGTGAGGGCGAGTGAGGAGTGAGGGCTTTGCCTTTTCGAACGAAACCTGCTTAACTTTTGTAAGTAAGGTGCAATGAATAGCCTGCCAAACTTAAGCCGTCTGCCTCCCGGCAAGTTGGAGAATTAGTGAGTGAGTGAGTGAGTGAGGGCGAGTGAGTGAGTGAGGGCTTTGCCTTTTCGAAACGAAACCTGCTTAACTTTTGTAGAGTAAGGTGCAATGAATGAGCCTGCCAAATTTAAGCCGTCTGCCTCCACGGCAAGTTGGAGAATTAGTGATGAGTGAGTGAGTGCGAGTGAGTGAGGGCCTTGCCTTTTCGAAACGAAACCTGCTTAACTTTTGTAAGTAAGGTGCAATGAATGAGCCTGCCAAATTTAAGCCGTCTGCCTCCACGGCAAGTTAGAGAATTAGTGATGAGTGAGTGAGTGAGTGAGTGAGGGCTTTGCCTTTTCGAAACGAAACCTGCTTAACTTTTGTAAGTAAGGTGCAATGAATGAGCCTGGCAAATTTAAGCCGTCTGCCTCCACGGCAAGTTGGAGAATTAGTGATGAGTGAGTGAGTGAGGGCTTTGCCTTTTATTAGTATAGATTACCTGTGTATGTAATATGTATGACTTTGTATAACATGCATTACCCTGTATGTAATGTATGACTATGTAATTGTAAAGCACCACGGAAGATGTTGGAACTGTATAAATAAATAATAATAATAATAATAATAATAATAATAATAATAATAATATAGCTACCTGATTGTCCATGTCTTTTACCACTAGAAGCACAGGACTGTCAATTGAGGACAAATTTCTGTACAGGGTCTTCAGACTGGTACCATGATCCTGTGTGCTATATACCAGATTCCATGGGTAGCCTTGTACTCTTGCAGGCAGACGGTGCACCAGCTGCAAAATGAATTATTAATGATAAAAGATTTGTATCAGAAAAGCCACAGCAGTTGGAAGAACAATAAACCACTAAAACTGAACACCATCCTGCATTTAGAAAGAAAGAAACCCACAAGGTTTTAACTCTTCAATTACACACCATAAACAAGACACACAATTTACTTACCGGTGTATGTAAATTGCCTGCAAGCTTGATTCATAAATGTGAATCTCTTGGTTTTTTGTACATAGAGTTTTAACCAGAAATATTGCAAGTTCATTCCGACAATAGGAGAAACTTAAACGCAGTTGCATAGCTACAAACCTAAGAAGTGAAATACAATACAAATGGTGCTGAAAGAATAAATCAATACTCTCATGAGGAGTATTAGTAGAAAAATGGGGGGCCCTTCTTGTGTCTTTTATTGTGGTTGCTGTGGTGATGCACTGTTTCTGAGGGAGGTAAAAAAGTTGGGGCACACAGACAGTGGTGTGATCATGAACTCTTGCTAGCTATGCCCCTGCTCAAACTAATAATTAATTAGACATCAGAAAAATGATTGCAATTCTGTTTGGACCATTTTTTTATGGTCTGTTGCACACACATTGTCTGTGTGCTATATTTTGCTATACAATCGTGTGTATTTCAGAAAATTAGAAAAATAAAAATACAAATGCATGTAAAAAACAAATTCCCATTCTTTGGGAAACAATATTCTAACCCCCACTGGTGGAAGTAATATTTTCCTTTCATTCTGCAACGCAAAGGGATTATTAATGAATAATGAGCTTGGGATGCGATTAACAGATTTAATGCCTGTTGGAGCTTGTGCGCTTTAGTGTACAACGTTTTGCTAGGTTTGATTTAATGGTATGGTTTCTCAGAGTTTAGAGAACACAAAGAATATTTTTCAGTCTGTACTTTTGATAAGAAAGCAATTTATTACCTTCTCCACCAGCATGCCATCTAGCAGCTTGCTTTTCTGTTTTAAATCGGGGAGAAAATCTTCCAGCATTTCCTCTCCTTCCTCATCATCACAGTAACTGCAATTGCTTTTCCGACGCTTAGCCTCTTCAACGGTTATGATCTTTAAAAGAAAGAAAGAAAAGAAAAATGAAATTCTGGTCAATACAATTTAATTATTAAGAGCCAGGCAAGTACATTTATACCTGTACAGAAGACTCCTGGTCCTCTCCTACAGTATAAAAGATTTTGAAATGATGGGTTGTTCTCTGCTCCCTCATGGTAGCTGTTTTCTGTGTGATAACTGTTCCTGTAGCACATGCACTTAATATACTCTCTGTGTCTTTCAAAACTCAGTGAAAGTTCTATTGGCTTATTGCCTTTCACTTTCATTTCTTGGCTATGTTAAGGAACAAGAATTCTATACAGGAGAGGACATGTATTTTTATTGTAATGCAGAATTATTCATTACTGGAATCTTTATTTTCCCCACATAACAGAAATTAACCATTTAGTAACTTTAAAACAGCTTTATCTGCTATAGATTTCCTAAATTGTATTGTCCCACTAAATAGAGAAGTGCTTACACCACAGACCAAGAGGTTTTTATTCTATTTTTTTAAGGGGGAAGTTCAGTGAAAATGCATATAATTTTAAGGGGGAAAAGGAATATTTTTCTATCCTAATGACCTTAACCTGCCCATCCAGCATTTTGTCTGTGTACAAACAAATGCTTCTGAAATACTGACTTCCTGTTTGCAGGACCCCTCATAGAGACTGTTATGGTCTTGCTCTTGACCTATATGAGGTGCTGTTTGTTCCCAGATCATTTTGTAACAAAAAACGCGCTTCGGTGACAACAATACATCATTTAGTGAACAAAAAAACAATACTTTAGGGACAAAACTTTATTAGTCGACCAAACGAAGTTCTGTAGTAAAACACATTTAGTCAACAAAAACATCATTTTGGTGAGAAAATGATATTTAGTCAACCAAAACAAATTCGGTGGTAACAAAATACATTAGGTCAAAACAAATGTTTTCGTTAGTAAACTATATTTAGTCTACCAAAAGTAATGGCACCCCAAAGACCAATCGCCTGGGTTGATTCAGTTGCTTAATAGTTACAGAACCTGAAATAGCAGTTCACTAATGTCAACAGAAGGGAATAGTGAAGGGTATAAATTCAACCGATTTTTTTAAAAATGGAAGAGAATATGTACAGTAGAACAAATAGGTATGCATAATATAAGAATTAGAATATATATTTTCCACTGAACCTTCACTTTAACTATTCTTTTTATTTGTCCGTTTTTACATTTATACACTTGTTTACTTATACCTTGCCTGGCCTGATACAGTACATCGAATCTAGCCAAAATCGGTCATAACATCCAGACAATATCTTGAAAAATCTATCATATCAACTGAATGGACATGCTATACTGTTAATCTATCTAGCAATTTCCTGCCTACTTACAGTGTGCTATGCTACATTCTTTTGACCAAACTTTTAAATTGCTTTTTGTTTTACTTCAGTCCTCTAATGGCCTGCAGCTCATTGGCTATGCATTCCAGGAAATAGTTTATGATTTTTTTTAATGAAAACTAAATAGTCTTAAGATACTTCATTAAAAATAACTTATTACGTTTATTAAAGGAACTGTAAACCCACATAACAAAAGATTTTAAGTCTTTGCCCTCCGTTTGTATTATTCACAGGGAGGTGAGAATGCTTATTCTCACCTCCCTGTGAATAATATTTTGCTCAGGGGACACTGGAACTTACCTTCGCTCCGCTCGCAGCCGTTCCTGCTCTAACAAGCACTGTCCCGACTATGCGCGCTCTCTTAGGCGCATGCGCGCCAATACAAGAGCGCGCGATCGGGACAGAACAGCTGTTCTGAGCAGAAGCGGCTGCGAATGGAGTGGAGCAAAGGTAAGTTCCCGGTCCCCTGAGCAAAATATTATTCACAGGGAGGTGAGAACAAACGGAGGGCAAAGACTTAAAATCTGGAGTTTACAGTTCTTTTAAATAAAAACTTTCATATAAGAAACAAGAAAAGGTGTGCCCATGGTGCACAGTAGGAATTATGTGTATGTTTAGCCATGTGCGGCTATAGCGGATATAAAATCTTTTAGTACAAATTGAAAAGAATTGATGTTCTGGAGAAGGACGTAACGTAACGTGGAGTTGCTAATAATTAAGAATTTATTGCACCAAACCACACTACATGTTTTGGGCTTTTTTCAGTTTTCACAATAACCAGCAAGGGTACCAGCTCTGAAAGTACTTTCATAACTTTATATATTTTGTGTTGTACATTATATAAGTCAGTACTATACTTTAAATACATTTATATATGGTAAGTTTGGGGTAGGCCACAGTAGTGCGCTTTTAAGCACGATCCGATCCTGTTTTAAAAAGCGCACACTGGTGTGGTCGAATTGTGGTGGTCATACTATTGCGTTGTGATTTGTTAATTGGAGCGCATGCGGCCTTAAACGGTAATATACACATACACCTTTCCTATATGTAATATTATATAACTCCCCACCTCTTTAGTAGCTCCTAGAAACTAAATTAAATCTCTTATGAACTAGTAAATAATCTTATTTTATAGGAAGGATACATATATAACGTATATTAACAGCAGACACCTAATGCTCCATTTACAGCATATGGGAAGATATTCTTGTTTTGCCAACTGAAAATATGACCTTTACAGGAAGTGTGCAAGTGGATCAAGACGTGTCTGAGAACTATCTGGTATAAAATGGATCCAGTTAGGGTGCAGAGTTTTATGGAAGATCAATACACAACTATGCTTAAGGTTGCACTGGACTTTAAAGGGCATGTCCACCCCCAAAACTATAATTCCCCCACTACTGGCCCCACTCTGTAGTGTAATAAAATCCTTACCTTACATCCCAGCTCCAAATGGTTCTCCTGTAATGTCCCCCCAAACTCTCAAAAACAGGCCACCAGGAGGATAGCAGAGTCCATATAGGACTCTGCCTTCCTTCCCCCCCCCCCCCGGGAGAAGTTTGGCATGTGCACTGCAGCCCTTCTCCCCCTCCCTCTCCCATCTGCTTTGGTCTCCCTCCCCTAGCATTAATCCCTTTTAGTATATTATAGCCCATGTTCCCCCAGCCCCAACCACTATAATTATAGACTCTGAAAGTCCCCCGATCATTACTTTTACCTTAACTCTCTCCTTCGCCATTCTGAGCAGCCGGCAGCCGCGTCCGTGATTGGCTGCCTCTCAGCCAATCACAGACGCGCCTGCCGATCCCGCCCCCTGCTTGCAGTTCCGTGCAAGCAGAAGGCCGGGGCATTGCAGTGAAGGAGAGAGGGAAGGTAAGTAATGATCGGGGGACTTTCAGAGACTATAATTATAGCGGTTGAGGCTGGGGGAACATGGGCTATAATATAATAAAAGTTTATATAAAGAGTGGACATAATATAATATATTTATTATATTATATATATATTATATTATATTTATAATATTTAATATAAACTGTACCAAGCGGGTTGTAAGTAGCAGTACCTGTATTCGGTTAATACCAAATACAATATAATGTTGAAAGGTTTTGAATTGGAAAGGGTTCCCAGTGAGAAGACAGATAGAGCTAGTTTCCCCAACATAGCACCGGCCCAACAATAAAAAACACTTGATTGCCTTATTCTGTGGAATAGTATTTGATTAGTAGTATTAAAGTCCAACCTTCAAATAAAAACTTATATACTGGTAAACCAACGCCAAAACCGTAATAACTAAACTGTAATAATTTGAAATCTGATATATATAAATCTAACCTTAAATCCTGCACAATGTCCTGTTTCTGCTTCCTGGTTCTTCCAGTTAGCAACTTTCAGTTATGGATTTGACAGTTAATTTGACAATTAGTTCCCTAATTCAATATCATAACCCAACCTCTGGAAAATTAGTAATATAAGCAAACAAAGAGAAAAAAGCTCAGAGGATCAAAAGGCTCAGTTAAAACAATACTTTTATTGTAGCAGTTTAAAACATTTATCAAAAAATATATCTTAATTTTACACAAGTGTGCAAAGTATCAGATTAATGTGCAAATACAGAACAATTAGAGGAAGAGATACTATTACCACTCCCAAGTGTACTGAAGTAGTACCAGCCTCCCCACATATATATACCCTCAGTCTATACTTATGGTCAGTCAGAGAAAGTCAAATATGTCCGTGCACGGATATAAGCACCTAGTATCAGTACAAGCATCAGACGGGTGAGATAGGGGAATTGGGGGAGGGGGGGGAAAGCGTTTCGCGTTTCCGCGTTTCGCTCGCAATGACTGGGGGTATATATATATATATATAGATATATATATATATATATATATGTTATATATATATAATATATAATATATATATCTATACAGTGGTGTGAAAAACTATTTGCCCCCTTCCTGATTTCTTATTCTTTTGCATGTTTGTCACACTTAAATGTTTCTGCTCATCAAAAACCTTAACTATTAGTCAAAGATAACATAATTGAACACAAATGCAGTTTTAAATGATGGTTTTTATTATTAGTGAGAAAAAAAACTCCAAACCTACATGGCCCTGTGAAAAAGAAATTCCCCCCTGACCTAATAACTGGTTGGGCCACCCTTACAGCATAACTGCAATCAAGCGTTTTGATAACTTGCAACGAGTCTTTTACAGCACTCTGGAGGATTTTTGCCCACTCATCTTTGCAGAACTGTTGTAATTCAGCTTTATTTGAGGGTTTTCTAGCATGAACCGCCTTTTTAAGGTCATGCCACAACATCTCAATAGGATTCAGGTCAGGACTTTGACTAGGCCACTCCAAAGTCTTCATTTTGTTTTTCTTCAGCCATTCAGAGGTGGATTTGCTGGTGTGTTTTGGGTCATTGTCCTGCTGCAGCACCCAAGATCGCTTCAGCTTGAGTTGACGAACAGATGGCCGGACATTCTCCTTCAGGATTTTTTGGTAGACAGAATTCATGGTTCCATCTATCACAGCAAGCCTTCCAGGTCCTGAAGCAGCAAAACAACCCCAGACCATCACACTACCACCACCATATTTTACTGTTGGTATGATGTTCTTTTGCTGAAATGCTGTGTTACTTCTACGCCAGATGTAACGGGACACGCACCTTCCAAAATTGAGCAATCATTGAGATGTTTTTTAGCAAAATTGAGACGAGCCTTAATGTTCTTTTTGCTTAAAAGTGGTTTGCGCCTTGCATATCTGCCATGCAGGCCGTTTTTGCCCAGTCTCTTTCTTATGGTGGAGTCGTGAACACTGACCTTAATTGAGGCAAGTGAGGCCTGCAGTTCTTTAGATGTTGTCCTGGGGTCTTTTGTGGCCTCTCGGATGAGTTTTCTCTGCGCTCTTGGGGTAATTTTGGTCGGCTGGCCACTCCTGGGAAGGTTCATCACTGTTCCATGTTTTTGCCATTTGTGGATAATGGCTCTCACTGTGGTTCGCTGGAGTCCCAAAGCTTTATAAATGGCTTTATAACCTTTACCAGACTGATAGATCTCAAGTTATTTTTTAACTTATTTTTTAAGGGGGGCAATCACTTTTTCACACAGGGCCATGTAGATTTGGAGTTTTTTTTCTCACTAAATAATAAAAACCATAATTTAAAACTGCATTTTGTGTTCAATTATGTTATCTTTGACTAATATTTAATGTTTTTTGATGAGCCGGTACTACTTAGTACACTTGGGGTGGTAATATCTCTTCCTCTAAATATTCTGTATTTGCACATGTCTCTGATACTTTGCACACTTGTGTTAAATTAAGACATGATATTTTTTGATAGATGTTTTAAACTGCTAGAATAAAAGTGTTGTTTTAACTGAACCTTTTTTATATGGATTTGACAGTTGACCTCATAGCCAATGTCTGAATGTTAATCCCCTAGCTGCCTCTTCTGAGCATGCTCAGGTTCAGTACCAGATCACTAAATTGCTCAGTTACCATGAAGCAACTAGAAGCATAAAAGGCATGCAGTATTAAAGGGCAACTGTGGTCTCCAAACAAGTTAAGGTTAAATGAATGCCTGCAGTATATTCTTTATAATGAGCCGACAATCAAATATCTGGCTTCACCCTGTGAGAAATGATATTGAGGTGAATGTTCAAACTTCCTGCTTACAGTAGGTTGTGTGACATCACCTGACCTCTGCTAGCCCCTCTGCCCCAGGGAAGAAGCATGCTCAGTAAAGACTTAATGCTGGGAAATCAGGAAGTACCTGGGGGGAAAAAAAGGAAGTAATTTTGCTGAACATGGCCACTGACTGACAAATACGGGTCCAGCTTCTGTACCTTAAACCGGGGCTTCACCCACCCCCCTTTTAGGGCTGTGGCCATGCCCATTCCCAATAAGACACATTAGCAACAATTGGTTGTACAAATGGCTACAGCTTTATTAAACATTTTAAACAATGCAGTTGTAACAAATGTGCCAGCAGTTGCTTGGCAACCGGCACAAATAAAACCATAGAGCCCCAGCAGTCTCCTGCTTGTGTAGCAAGGCCGACCTGCGCTGTCAGCCACAGGCCGCACCCCTTTCCACCAGCTTAAACTCACCACATTACAATTTAATTTCTTAACTGCACTGGCAAATGCGCCTAAACCACGCTGTGACAATACAAAACGGCTATTCCAGCCATAACATCAGGGAGGGTGGGAGGGACAATTCTTGCCTATCTGACCTCAAATGAATGAATGAAACATTGTTTCAGCATTGTCCCTTTTATCAGTATTGTCCCCACCCTCCCCTCCCTTTTATCCAATAAACAATTATAAATCATACAACTTTGTATCATTATGATCAGCCAAGCCCCCTATTGTCCCGGTGGCCAAGGAATTCTTGTGATTTAGGTTTCATTTTGAAGGTACGATGGAAGGCTTTTTATATAATCCTTACTAGTTTGGAAGAATTGGAGATCACAGTTACCCTTTAAATTCAGAGGATAAAGTATGATATATCAATAAATTTTAAAGAGGCCATTCTTTCTAAAAGAATTATTAGGGTGGAGTTGTCCTTTAATTTCAATATTCGCAGAATTAGCGTGTAGTAGGATGACTCACCTCCCAACTTTTAGTAGAAGGTTCACTGAAAAAGTTGTCAATCATATTCAGCTCATCTTTGTCTACCACAACAAAGCCTTGGTCCTTTGCATCTTTACCATACACTTCTGGTGACCACTGGACAAAAAAGTTGTACAAACGATCCACCCTGTATAGAATAAATATATTAAAGTGGAAAAATAATAGTTTAGGTTAAGAACAGATGCTGAGAATAAAAGCACTAAACAACTGTGTTTCTTTAATAGGTATAGCATTTCCTAAGGGCTACGATGGAAACATGGAAATTACCCAAAAGTCTCCGTTCCTTACTTGAATTTTTTTGCAATAGAAACAATACAGCAGTCAATGCCCAAATTAACATTTTTTGGTAAATTTATACAAATGGCTGAATGCTATAAAACTAACTGTTCAATGCATTTATTTAGAAAAGGCATTAAAGCTGGTTCACCTTACTTATTAAAAGGGCATCTCCACCCCTAAAACTAAAATGTAACTGCTGGCGCAATGCAGTGTAAAAAATCCTTACCTTTCTCCTCTGCTACTGTGCAGTGCCTTCTGAAAGTCCAGAAAAGTGGAGTAGGAGCCTTCCTGTGTGTAATCCCCATCTGCCCCTTCCCTGTCTATGGCATACGCTATGGAGCTCTCTCCCCTCCCTTCACTCTCTCTGGATCCAACTGTGCTGCAGATCATCTTTTAAATAAAATAACTTTTTCTGTAGTGTAGGGGACCCCCTGCAACCCTAACTGCCATAGTATTAAGTGAAAAAAGTGCAGAGAAATAGACTTACCGACTTTTGTTCCTATGGCTTTCTCAGCCAATCACAGATGCTGCTGCCGGTCTGGCCCCTAATTGCTACTCCGTTCCCGGAAGTAGCATTAGAGGCAGAGGCCGAGAGAACGAAGGTTGGTAAGTAAGTTTCTAGGCACTTTTTAACTTGCAAGCATGGTGTTTGCAAGGGAGTCCCCTATACAAAAGGTTATATTTTGGGGTGGAGATACCCTTTAACTTTTAACTTATATTTTCAGATTTAGGAGCCTTATTCCAAAATGGATTTAATTATTTTTTCCTACTTTGGCAGCAATTATAGCCTCAAGTCTAGTCAAATATGATGCCCATTTCGCAGTTTTGCCCATTCCTTTTTGCGGCATCTCTCAGGCTCCATCAGGTTCAATGGGAAGCTTCAGAGGTCCTCGATGGAGAAAGGAGAAACTTCCAGAAGGATGACCACCTTTGCAGCAATCCACCAATCGGGCCTGTATGGTAGATTGGCCAGATGGAAGCCACTCCTTAGTAAAAGGAACATGGCAGCCCACCTGTATTTTGTTAAAAGGCACCTAAAGGACTCGTACACAAAATTCTCTGGTCTGATGAGACAAAGATTAAAGGGCATGTCCACCCCCAAAACTATAATCCCCCCACTACTGCCCCCCCCCCCCATGTAGTGTAGTTTAATCCTTACCTCACATCCCAACTCCATCTGGTTCTCCTGTAGTCCCCCCCCAAAGTTCCAAAAACTGACCACCAGGAGGCTAGCAGGTCCATATAGGACACTGCCTGCTACCTGGCCTCCCGGAGATTCCTGCCATGCGTGCTGCAGCCCTTCTCCCCCCTCCCTCCCTCTCCCTCCCGTTCTGCTATCCCTCCCCCTAGCGTTAATCCCCTTCTGCTATCCCTTCCCCCATGTCCCCAAGCCCCAACCGCATACTTTTTATTTTTAGAAAGCTCCCCAATGTTTTACTTACCTCTCCGCTTTCCTACGCGGAAGTGAGCTGCCGGCAGCCGTGTCCGTGATTGGCTGCCGCTCAGCCAATCACAGACGCGGCTGCCGGTTCCGCCCCTCTGCTTGAATTTCCTCGCAAGCAGAGGGCTGGGAGCGCAGCGAAGGAAAGAGGGGAGGTAAGTAGAGTTTGGGGGGGCTTTCTGAAATTAAAAATTACGCGGTTGGGGCTGGGGGACCAGGGGGAACAACATATTAAATATTAAATTTTAGGGTGGACATAGCCTTTAAACACTTTAGCGTGAATACCAGGGGGCATGTTTAGAGGAAACCTGATCACCAGGACAATACCATTCCTACAGTGAAGCATGGTGATGGCAGCATCATGCTGTGGGGATGTTTTTCAGTGTCCGGAACTGGGAAACTAGTCAGAATAAAGGAAAATATGACTGCAGCAATGTACAGAGACATCCTGGATAAAAACCTGCTCCAGAGCACTCTTAAATTCAGACTCCGTTCCTCTTTCAGCAGGATAATGACCCTAAGCACACAGTCAAGCAATCAAAGGAGTGGCTTCATTGAGTGAATGTCATTAAGTGGCTCAGCCAGAGCCAAGATTTGAATCTGGAGAGATCTTAAAATGGCTGTGCACCGATGCTTCCCATCCAACCATGATGAAGCTTGAGAGGTGCTGCAAAAAGGAATGGGCAAAGGATAGTTGTGCCAAGCTTGTGGCATCATTTTCAAAAAGACTTGATGCTGTAATTGCTACCAGAGGTGCATCGACAAAGTATTGAGCAAGGCAGTCAATACTTGTGTACATTTGATCTCAGTTTTTCTATATATTTTATTAGTTTGCCAAAACCTCAAGTAAACTTCTTTCATGTTGTCATTATGGGGTGTTGTGTGAAGAATTCTGAGGGAAAAAATTAATTTAATCCATTTTGGAATAAGTCTAATGTAACAAAACGTGGAAAAAGTGATGCACTGTGAATACTTTATGGATGCACGGTATGCTTTTCTTGTGGAACCCAATTTTCATGTTTCGAGGAACCCTCATATATATTTTAAATTATCTTTTAGGCATCAATTTATCAAAAAACATAATTCACATATAACAGATCAGTTAATATATATTAACTGATCTGTTATATATTGTGTGAATTATGTTTTTTGATAAATTGATGCCTAAAAGATAATTTAAAATATAACATGATCTATGACGAATAGGCGGGTAGAGGTGAGCCTCAGTTCTGGAAAGTAATTAATTATGGAGCCGATCCCTAGTACCCACAGGTTTATTTTATAAATCATCCAGCAGCATGGCTGCTGCCCGAGACAACCCACCTTTTTTGTCACGCCACAGGAAGATACAAGGTAGCTTTAAAAAGTTTGGTTTAGATTGCGCAGGCGCTTTGTGCGTGTTGGCGTCCGCTTGCACTGCATTCCCTGTCAATATGGGCTATAAAAAGCAATAAGGAGGTTGATCCTGCCTGATGTTGAATAATAGAAATGTGCAAAAAACACCAAAAGATTATTTGTGTCTATATCTGTTTCTATCCCATTACAAGATAAAACCATGCACTTCCCATATATGAATGTGTGCAGCAATGGTTTTGCAAAACAAACTGCCCTGCCCTCACATTATACGTGAATGTTAATAAGCAGCCCTATTGGGAAAATGCCTTATTGCGCTTTAGAAACCGACAGTTTTGTTCTGTTTTTTACTGGTGGTTTTTTGGTTTCCAGCAATAACAGTAGCAACACAAAATTTAAAAATAAACTTTTTTTTCCCTTTAGTGGTGAACTTTCATTGTACTCTACTAAATAAAAACGATGTCTCATCTATGTCCTGTCCTACATTTATTCCTGGCTGCTGATTACGTTCAGAACATTTGCAAAGTTCATTCACATTTGATCCCTGTAATTATGTAGAATGAAACCAACTTTGTTTCTTTTCAATTTCTTTCCAGATTCGGAGAAACCCAGCACAGCATTTGGGGCTTTTGGCCATTGCTAGCCCAACCTATTTTGAGCACCAAAACCTTTGCGGGCAAGCATTTGTATGTTAAATAAATAGGGATAATAGAAATAGCAGATTAAAAATGGGCAGATCTGCCAGGCCAGAGAGATCCTCTGCCCAATATTTTGAATGTTTTTTATATATGGATTGATAATCACCCAAACAAAAAATGTTAATAAACTCGTCTGTTCTATTGGATGTGTTTGGAAATAACAAACAATGGTCTAGAATTTAACACATATTGTACAACCACTGGCCAGACAGAAATAACATCTGACTTCCACCATTTCCCATAGGGCATATAACAGATTGGGAAATGATTTGTGACAGGGTCGGCCCCTGTGCTTCAGGCATAAATCAAACTGTTAACTGTGAGTTTCATTGCTCAGACATTCGCCATGCATGTGCTTCCTGCAACCCAGCCGTCATACGCACTTTTGCAACTTCCAATTATATGGACCAAGAAAGAATAAAAGGTGTCTAGTGCACACTAGTATGTAACAAATATTACAATTTGAGAATAACACGTTAAAAGCAATGAAAAATTATAGCAAATAAAATGAGCTTTCATATACAATACAGAATTAGGACACATTAGAAATACATGTTTGCGGCCATCTTTTTTTAAAAGTATTTAAGCACTGGATTGAGAACATATTGTCAGCCATTGATAAAGGCCGGAATATGTAATATGGTGAGTACCCTCTATCTCATTTTGCTGGTTCTGATGCTGGCTGTCAAATTATTGAGTGTTTATATTGGGTTTGGATTTGGCTACTAGGATTTTGAGTAATGTGTACACTTCCTCCGGTACTCGAAGTATAAAAAAATAAACAATGTGCACCTAGCCTACTGAGGTTCCACACATGTAGTGCCCTGAGCTCTCTTTAACTATGTAACTATAAAACACACACAGCATATGCATAGTCAAATAAGTGCATAAACATTTGCCAGAAAATACAAGAATATCAACCCTGACAAATTAATTTATAAATATTCACTAGTCATAGGCTTGCAATGCTCATGGACTGAATATCTATAAGAAAGGGTGTGTTATATGCTGTGGGCATTCCTAAGATTACATGGACACTAAACTGGTCAAACAGAACATTTGAAGTAGCTTCCAAATGGATGTATAATTCACAGAAAGGAATGATAGTTTATTCCTACCTCCCCATGAATAACAGAATAGAACTTACCTGCTGTTCAGAAGCCACGAGTGGATCACCAGCAGGTAAATTTAACAATGTATTGCCAGAGTTCAATTATTCACAGAGAGGTGACCCTACCTCCCTGTGAATTATAGATCCATCAGGAAACTTAAAATCTCCAGTCTACTGCCCTTTAAAAATGACTTGCCTTGATCCCTTTCTGCTCCTTTGATATCTCCTTGTATCCTGTTCAGCTTACTCCTGGTTAGTTTGCATTCCCCTCACTCTCTGCTCAGCCCATCCCAAATGCCGAGATGGGGGAGCATGTGCAGTAGAGATGAGCTGTGTCTCAAAGTAGCCAGTAGCATTCACCTTGTGAGTTTGTGTTACCGTATATTGAAATAACACTGCCTTGCTATGGGAAGGTATGAAGATCTGGCAGCGGTTATCCCTCCTTGAATTAAATGATAAGATTTTCTTTCAGCTGTGAGCTTGATTTAAATAAAATTGATTTATTTTGGTGCTAGATTTGGCCTCTGCTCCAGTAACACAGCAGTTAACTGCAGGATTGGATGTAAGCTGCAGACACAGTAAAAGAGCACAGAACAACAGATAATACATTTTCCTTTTAAACAATAAAGGGCAACTGTGGTCTCAAACCAAGTTAGGGTTAAATGGAGGCTGGAGCCTGTGAGAAATTACATTGGGATGAATGTTCAAACTTCCTGCTTCCAGTAGGTTGAGTGACATCACCTGACTTCTGCCTACTCGACCACCCCGGGTGAGAAGCACACTCAGTTAAGACATAATGCTGGGGAAATCAGAAAGTACCTGGGGCAGTTGAGGAGAGCCTAATGCAGGTAGAAACTTGTCACATGACTACAAGCTAGTCACATGGCTGAAAACAGGAAGTGTTCAAGCAGGAAGTTATATTGCTGAACCTTTCCTCCAATATCTTCTCACAAATTTTATCTAGAGATGTGATTTAGGTTTATTTTGAAGGTATGATGGAAGGCTTTTTATATAATTCATACTAGTTTGAAAGAATTTGAGACCACAGTTACCTTTTAATGCAGTAACAGAGGAATAAGCTTTGCTTTCATAGAAAGTATACAGTTTTTACACATAGAGGGGCTGGGATATGCTAAAGGAGTGGGTTAAGGACAGAGCTGAAAAGAAGTGGGGGTCCGAGAATTGAAAAAAAAAAACCTCACAGATTCAGGGTTGGTTCCTTATTGTTGTGTAACTAGCTGGAAAATGATTAAGCCCAGTTTGCATGCCCTTTAAGGAGAGGGAAGAGTCTAGCATCAGGGTGCTCCCCTGGCTGCTGTTTTTATTTGCATATTGAAAGTATTTAAGTAATTTTCTAAACCAAACACTTGTTTAAAGGGCATCTCCACCTATCAATAAAAACCTTTATATAGGTTAGCACTCACACCCATAATGTATTTTTCGTTATACTTTTTTTTTTTTTTTTTTGAGAGGGTACACTTGCCCTTTACGAAGTAGTTTCAACTGATTGTGGACCACTGTTGCACAAATTCAATGGAGATAAATAGCAGCAGAAACATGTTTGTTTTAAAGCATTCGTGCTTTTATGGAAAGAAATAGTTACCAAAAGATATTGAAATTTGAATTAGTATTGTATCTAGAACAGAAAAGTACGTTTCTTAGCTACTATGGTTTAGTTTGAACAGACGATACGCGTCTAGCTCGTTTTTAACTAGCTCCAGCTGCATAGAGGCCAGCATTTTTTCTAAGTATCGGTATCGTATTCTTTCATTGGTGTTACCTTGTTGGGGTTAGGATCTGCCACATATCTGCGTACTCCTCTACTGGGTAGTTATATTGTTATGTAGATTTATATTGATCTCAGAAACAGTGAGGGGTGTTTATACTACTGCTTTCCCCATATTTATGGGATATTTATGATCCATAGGGATATGTATGTATTTTACTACTATGACTATGTGTGTGACTTAACCAATTATACTTAGTATTTTCTGATATACCGGTATATCAACTTATTTTGCTAATATTGATGCATTACTTACTCTGTGCATGCTGGATGTGTTTTTAAATTGTATGTCTCTTATGTACTAAAGTTGCTCCCATATGTGTATGATAATAAAGGAGTTTTATTTTACTATATACTTAGGTGGTGTGCCCATTTATATCCACTACTGTGCTCTTTGTGTAATTCTATATCGTTTGGTGGATAGGAGCACCCCCTCATTATATATGAATACTCTCTATTACTAAACTGGTGCCCTGATGCTATCTCTTTGTAATGGAGATAAATAGCAGCAGAAACATGTTTGTTTTAAAGCATTCGTGCTTTTATGGAAAGAAATAGTTACCAAAAGATATTCAAATTTGAATTAGTATTGTATCTAGAACAGAAAAGTACGTTTCTTAGCTACTATGGTTTAGTTTGAAAGGTTAAAAGAAAATCCCTATACTGCATTCACAAATATGGTTAATCTGTTTTACTGTGCACCCAGTGCAGGATGTGGTAAAATATAACAGTAGATGTGCTTCATACACCAATATTATGTAGGTTACAGGCTGCATTAAATGCCAAACATGGAGTTATAAATATTTCAACACAACCTGCTATGCAGATTTATACAAAGCACTATATCATTTTATTCTGTAAGGAATGCTTTAACCAGTGCTACACAAAAAAACTAAGGGGCATATTTATAAAGGTTCGTTAAACTTTTCGCCTTCTTTAACGCAGCGTTTTCGCCTAATTTGGCCTTTTTCGCTATTTATAAAGCCATGATAACCAGTAGCGGAAGGTCATTACCGCTACATTTCGCTTTTCGCCATACATCGCTGCAGTAACCGCTCAAGCATATTTATAAAATGGCGAAAAGTGTATTTTTGCGTTAAGTTCAGCCATTCCAATTCGCCAAGTCTGAGGTGGCGAAAACACATAAGTGGCCATTTATTTAGCCTGCCAATGGGTCCAATAAACATCAGGAAAACACTAATACACACCCAGGTTGATCATGACAATTTGGGAGAAAGATGTATGCTATCACTCGATGCCCAAAAGGCCTTTGACTCGGTAGAAGGGCACTGTATGTCGAAATTCGGATTTGGATCTAATTTTATAAAATGGGTGCACATCCTTTATACCAACCCTATTGCCGCTATTAAAATCAACATTAACACATCCTCACCCTTCCCCCTTGGCAGGGGAACTAGACAGGGCTGCCCATTATCCCCTTACATATTTGCCCTTGCCATCGAACCCCTAGCCATCCAACTTTGCTCACACCCAAATATAGGTGGGTTGACACTGGGACAAAACACCTCCCTACTTGGCCTCTATGCAGATTACCTAATCCTATACCTAGCAGACTCACAACAATATGACATGGAGGGTATGTTCCATGCCTACCTCCAATCTGACTTTTCTAGACTCCCGCTCTAACTCCATCCCAAATGGAGGAACTTGCCTCCATACACAACAATTCAAAATCTGGAAAAAAAGCCCCAAAACACCTAGGTTTCGAAGGAAACCTAGGCTTACAAGGAAACCTAGGTTTACTTTTTCAGTAAACTATTCCTTAAACCTGTCCAACAGTGTGGTCAGAATGAGGGGGGAAAAACACATCACCAGGTGTTTTGTTAGATCTGGCATGACTGTGAAAATATCCTTTCATATTATATCTGTTGTATTCAGTTAAATCAACTTAACTTAAAAGATTAGTTCTTGAAGATGTTCCGCTAGTCATCCAACATCCATACCTTGCATTCAGAAGGTCCCTAACACCTGGCGGTCATATGCTAATTGGGACTTTCCAGGATACTTAATTGCCAACAGATTCTTGTACAAGTCATTCTGAATTAAGAAAGCCAGTCGGATGACTAGCGAAATGTCTTCAAGAACTAAACTTTAGGTGCAGTTGATTTAACGGAATACAACAGATATACCATGACCTGGATGAATGAGAACCTTCACAAGCATCCTTCCATATTGGATTACCTATGTAAAAACAGTTTTATTATGCCAAAATATGGAACTACTCACCTTTCCTGTGGAACAGCAAACCAATATTCTGGCTGTTTTCTTCTACGAATGTACTGATGCACAAATGTTGTACTTTGGGAAGCAAATGACTTTCTCATTGGTTTGCCAACCTTAATGCAAAGAAACATTGGTGGAATCTTGCTCTTCTCTTCTTTGGATGGAATCAAGTCTGAAAAAAATACTCCATGTATTTAAAAATACCTATGGTATTTACGGTCAGTAATATATCACAAGCTAGCAATCTAATGTTTCCCAGAGGACTGAGTTTATTCCTTTTTTTACTGATTTTTTTAATATTTTGGAATGTGAAATTAATGTCCAATTACTTAGATTGTCCTATAAATGTTCTAATGGTTTGATTTGCTTTTCAATTATCCTTTTCAAAGACAGCCTGGGAGGTACGAATTGACTGTTCTTAAAAGACATGTCCACCCTTTAAAAGAAAAAAAAAAATTAGGCTGTGACTACTGACATCTGCCTCCTCTGCACATGTTCAAGCTTAGAAAAAGCTCACTGAGCAGAAAGGAGAAACAAATACCAGAATGTCAAATAAGTTATCATTAAATATTATAGTATGAACTGTTAAAATTGCTCTTGGGATTGCAGTCTGCATTTTTTTGTTTTAAGGGTGGACATGTCCTTTAATTCTATGTTAAGACTGCCCTATAATATGCCTAGGAAATTGGCTGAAGAAACTAGATAGTATGAATGTGTGTGTGTGTTTGGGGGGGGGGGGATTTACTTTTTAACATTAAACTGATCCAGAAAAAGGCAAAAAGCACCACCTGAAGTAAAAACCATTATGTAATAGAATGTAAAAAAAAAAAATGTGAAAATCATATTACAAACGCAAGCCAAAAAATTAATTTTATGGAACATTAAAAATGGTATAAATGCTGTAACACACATATTGGGTTTAAATGCATCAAAGGGCAGTGCCTTTTTTTCATGCATTTGTAGCTAGCCTAATTTTTATCATCTATTGTTTTGTAGAAAAATATTAAATAAAAAATTTTTTTGGAACACACAATATGTAAAAAATGGGCTGTTGTACATCCATATTAAAGTGCAACTAGGAGACCAAAAATAAAATACATACAAAAAATAGAATTCTAGTGCCCAAACAATTCTAATTGCATTTTGGCTATATCTCCATAGCAGGAGGACACAGTTAAATAAAGCAACCTTGACATGGTGACGGCTTAAAATAATTTGGCCAATTTATTGAACTAATTGCTTGTATTTATCCAGGGTTTAGCAGACTGTTTGTAGCAGCAAACCTTATTGTTTGTGCACATTTGAAGGATATGTACAGTGTAAATCAAAGTTCAATCCATTGCAAAACTATCTTTAAATCACACACTACAGTTTCTGACAAAAGTCTTGTCGCCTGTGTATTTTGCAGAATTTCCTGCTATTAACCTGATTTTTAATTGATCAATTGGTGTGAGAAATAGCTCATATGAAAAGCTAAAGCCCTCCCAAATAATATTAAATGTACTGGTAAAAAATAGTTTCACTGAAAAAAGATTTATCATTTAATCAAGACAGAAAGGTCAAAATGTTGCAAGACAATGATCTACTTTACAGTCAATCCAAAAATATGTCAGATAATTAAGTAGTGGTGCTTTGAGATCCAAATTTTATATCTTGTATGACTTCCATGAGCTTTCATGCGGTTTGGCAATTCATACAATTAATTGATGAAATTATCAGGAATAGCCAAAAAAACAGTCTTGCATGTCTCCCAGAG
Organism: Hymenochirus boettgeri; assembly: GCA_019447015.1. Lineage (NCBI taxonomy): Eukaryota > Metazoa > Chordata > Amphibia > Anura > Pipidae > Hymenochirus > Hymenochirus boettgeri. The sequence continues at coordinate 90,101,604 of CM033473.1, forward strand.
TTCATCAATATTCTTTGGTTTTCTTCTCCATGCTTCCTCTTTCATCCTACCCCACATATGCTCAGTAATGTTCATGTCAGGTGACAGGGCTGGCCAATCTTGGAGCATCATGATCTTCTTCGCCTTAAGGAACTTTGATGTGGAGATGGAAGTATGCGATGGAGCACCATCCTGCTGCAAAATTTGGCCTTTTTTATGGTTGGGAATATATAAGGTAACTAATATTTCTTGGTATTTTACACTATTGATGTTGCCTTCCACCCTGCAGATCCCTTGCACACCCCCATACTGGATGTAACCCCAGACCATGATTTTGCCTCCTCCAAACTTCACTGTTTTCTGGGTAAATCTCGGCTTCATGTGGGTTCCAGTAGGTCTCCTGCAATATTTGCGGAGACCTACTGGAGAGATTCATCTGAAAAATCCACCTTTTGCCACTTTTCCAGCGTCCATCCTTTTAGCAGGCTGTGGGACTTGGCAAATGCCACATGTTTTTTCAATTGTCTTTTGTTTAGTGCTGGCTTATGGGCACTGATTCGACAAATGAGGCCATTTCGAGACAGAATCCGACAAAGCGTTCTGGTTTGACACAGATTTCAGGTGACCAGGTCTCCTGGAGCTCTGCAGCAGTTGAAAATTGGCTTGCCTTGGATTTTCGAGCCAACAAACGGTCCTCTCGAGCAGTTGTCTTGCGGGGTCTGCCTGACCTGGGCTTGTCGAAAACTTCTCCTTTCTTCAAATCTTTTCTTTATCCTCTGAACTTGATGCTGAGAGTCATTGAAGGTGTGCGCCACATCAGCATTGGATTTGGTCTTCAGCCTCTTGATAATCTAACACTTTAGTCTCAGGGTGAATCTTAGGAATGTTTGCAGAGGTCTATTTGCAGTTGATGTGAAGGTCTAGTGTACTGGGGTTCTTTTTATACACACCTGACACCTAATTGATCCATTATTAGTCACAGGTGAAGCCCATATGATAAGGTGACAACACTTATGTCTTTGCAAAAATTGACTCAATGGGCTTTACCAAGCTGTGAATATTAGTATACTTTCACTTCAGGTCTATTTGTACACAAGAAACAAGACTTTTGTAAGAAACTGTATATTACTCTTATTTTCTTAGCCATTGGCAAAGCCTACTTTTCCCCTTTTACTTGCTGGCTCTTCCTGCTCCACTGAAATCTTGTGCAATCCACTACTCCCATTAGACTTGCTGGAGGTGAATCTCATTCGGTCAGATAGTCAGCACTATCCTTCTAGCTGTATATTTCACTTAATAAAACATGGACTGGATTAGCAGAGTTCAACTTCAATGTATATAATGCAATGATGTTTAAAGGGCTAACACCATATATGTGGTTAATCTTTTCAAATGTTCCCCTGCACTTCTTGAACACTTCTGGAGGAAATTGTGTGTCAATTTAATTTCATAGATTGCAGTACTTTTAAATGTAGGGGTTATTGTTGTGCAACATAGTCACTATTAAAGGGATATTGCAAAATATCTAAAATTTTTGTTTGCCCTAAAAAAAAAAAAAGGGGAATGTGAGATGTTGTTGAAGGGAAGGTTGATACGATACGCTTTAGAAGGGAAGCTGATGCGATACGCGTTACTGGGGAAGTTAACGTGTTAAGTGTTAAAGGCGAAGTTGATATGATACGCGTTAAAGTTTATCATATCAACTTCCCCTTTAACTTGGTGTATTATATCAAAATTTCCTCACATTAATTTATTTTATAGGGTAAATGCCCATACATAATTTCCCCCCAAAATGTGGCCATTTTGCAATATCCCTTTAACACAGATGTGGCCATTTTGCAATATCCCTTTAACACAGACTATGTTACACAACAATAACCCCTACATTTAAAAGTATAGCAATTGGCCAAAATGAATTAGACTCACAAAATTCCCTTCAGAAAACACAATTTAGATGCCACAAATAAAATTTAAGCTTGCAAAAACAAAACAAAAAAAACAATGAAACACTATATTTGAAGTGTGCAAGAAGTTCACAAGAGCATTTCAAAAGATTAACTACATATATAGTCACACATTGACAGATGACTGCTGCTCAATGCCCCCAATAATCATTTGCTACAGTGTTAAGCCTCGTACACACACTCTATTTTCGAGCGAGGCACGACCCCCGATGGCAGATAGGCCCAACCAATGAATGGCCGTTACGGCCGAGAATCATCTGTGTGTATGTGCTCTGTCGGGGGTCGTTTGTTGATCCGCCTAGCGGATCACAACCGACCCCCGACCGAGCGCATATACACGTACGATTCTCGCCCGAAACAGTCGTTCAAACATCTGGAACCACTAGTGAAAACGCTGCACAGCTGTTCGTCTGAATCTAGCCTTATTGCTTCCAGTGGGATGAGCGACATCACCTGACCCTCTTCTCCAGGGGAGCTTTTTATATAACCCCCAACTTGTTAGGAAAAATGGGGACCACAGTTATCCTTTAACAACCTGATTGCTTGTCAATTCAAAGGGGCCATTTTCCCTTTAAACAACTCTGTTCCAACAGGAACCAACCTACCTTAGATAGATTTTCATAACAGAGATCCTCCACTTTACTTAGTTACTTTCCTTTGGATCCTCTCTGTTTCTAAAATGCCCCTTTTGTCCACTCGAGTTAAATAAGCCTTATGTAGATTAAGCCTCAACACTGCTAATATTTCAAAAAGCACATTATACTGCAGAACGACTGTATCATTTGTCTTTTTTTCTACAGAATGTCAACCAACATCATATTATCACTTACACTTGATCCCAATAAATATCTAATTCACAACCCCATTATTGCTTCTAAGCAGATTTCTGGATAGAAAAGGAATCTATGTGCAGTGGCGTAACTAGCAACCACTGGACCATCCAGAAAAGCTATGATGGGGCCCCTCTTCCTGCTTCATCTATAGTGGTTTTCTGTGAGGGGGCTGTATCTGTCAAAGGAAAAATAAAAAGATGAGCCCCCTTTGGCTCTCAGGCCCCAATTATTTCATCCATAGCTTAAGAATTTTTGACTATTATAGGGTCAACTTACTGTATGTCATGTCATATGCACGTCATTTGGGTTTTTGACATTAAATTTTACCATAAAATCTGTTTTCTGACGGGGCATGCATATTTAAACAATCATGAGTGAAACAGCTCAGCATATGAGAAATATCTTACCTTCTATTGGCCTCTGTATTCTTTTCATCAACCAAAGTCTTAGCTCAGATTCACTGTCTAATTGTGTATCTTTCTCTTTAAGTCCATCAGGAGAACAAGGCGAGAGAGAATCAACAGATTCATCAGAATCCTTCCCACCTGGCTTTACAAGTCTATTCTCCTCAGCGGTTTGTTTTAAAGTGCTAGGTTCTGTAATATTTGTTGTAATCCACCAGCTGGGTACTTTGTCTGTATTTCCAGTTGTGCTGCCTTCAACAGCTGTCCTTAAAAATCCATCTAAAATTTGTTTCTCCTGTTCAGAAGGACAGAGGCACAGTTCGATATCATTGTGTTTTGGTGAAGTCTGAAGACCATCTGAATTAGAGGTGGCTTCTTTTTTATTAGATTCTATGCTAATAGTGCACATGGACTCAGAAATATTTTCCTCTGGGCAAATTACTTTCATAGTTCTATTATGATAAAGATCAGACTTCATCCGATCAGATTCCATATAATCCATAGACAGCATCTGCACTTCTGAGTCCTTATAGGTGACTGCTGTACCATTCTCCAGTGCTGTTGCCTCTACTAATTCAATAAAGTCATCTTCAACAGGTGAAATCTCAGCCTGCTTAATATCAGAGCTAGATGTATTATTATTAATTGACTGTTCAGTTTGTAATGCAGGCTGCTCACTAAGCATTAATTGCACTTTATCTTCTTGGTTTGTAAGTACATCCTTTAGTTTAAGTTCTTTACGGGATGCATCAATGCATTTACTTTCTTCTGTGCTAAATCCAGAAACTCCATTCTGTTTTCTTTTTTCTTTACCAAGAGACTTAAATTTGCTAAATGGATTAATATCCTTTTCTGATGAAAGATCCTCCCACTCTCCGGGCCTGTACAGGGGACAAAGATCCTTTGGAATATCGCTGTCAGGAGAAAATGATGGATGGATGTGGGATGTTAAAACAAAAATGAAAACAAAATATCCAAAGGATATGAAAAATAAATATGAATCCACTAAAAAAAGGATAAATGTATAAACTCAAAATGTAATAAATAAATCATAAAAAATGGGTGAAAACTGAACAACTGAATAAAATTGGGTGATTTGATGATTTATTCACATAGTTGACAAAGTTGATTAAAGGGAAAGTCCACCCCATTGTCATGACAGGTTACATCACAACCAATAACTTCTACTCTGGTATTCCTCCTCTGAGTTTATGCAAAGATCTTTGAGCTCTGCACAACATTCAGAGTGGCAGCGAACATCAGAGCCAATAATAATTTTTAACAATAAGAGAAATTTTGGAACCCGGATGCTGGAGCTGAATTAAAGGGAATGTTCAGTGGAAAATATCAATATTTTAAAAAGTATTTGTTTATATTATACATACTTAGTTATTCTACATATTCTCTGCCATTTTGAAAAATCAGATGAATTTGTACCCCATGCTATTTCCTGCTGTTAACATTAGTGAGCTGCCATTTCAGGTTCTAAGAGTCCTTCTTCTTCCCAGGATGCACCACTTCCTTGGAATGTTCCTAACAGTTAATTTCTACTGATTGGCTGTTGGATGGGTCAAAGATGCTCAGATCTCTACTGAGCAACTGAATCAACCCAGGCACTGGGTCAAGGGCAAAACCAAAATGGTCATTATTAGGGGTCCTGCAAACAGGAAGTTAGTATTTCGGAAGTATTATTTATACACAGACAAAATGCTGAATGGGCAGGTTAAGGCCATTGGGATGGAAAAATACTGCTCTTTTTTCTTAAAAGCATATGTATTTCCACTGAACTTCCCCTTAAGTACAATATAAGAGTTAAAAGGAATGGTCACCCTTATAGGTTATGTACACCCTAAAAATCATTGTTTACTGTATTGTAGTGTACCCCAGCCCACCCCCAGCAGCCATGTTAGTTTTATGTTATGTTATCCTTTTGTACTCTCTATGCTTGCCGAAAGTAGCAAATAGGGGCTGGACTGGCAGCCTTGTCTGTGATTGGCTGAGAGTCAGACAATCACAGACATGGCTGCCGGCCATGCAGAAAGCCAAGGGAACAAAGTATCGTAAGTCTATTACTGGAGCTTGTCTTAAAAAATTAATATTGTGGTTGTGAGTGGGCTTGGGTACACTACACTACAGCAACAAAAATTTTAATGGTAGGGGATGAAGAAGCCTGAAGGGATTCAGAGGGTGGGAAGAACTCTGTTATGCGCTTCCCTGCGCATAACAGAGTCCACAGGAAGGACAAGGTAGAAGCAGGCACTGGATGACTTACAGACAGCTCCTACTTTTTACTTTCTGTGACTTTTTTGTCCCCATTTATCCTTAATCTTGTACTGCATCCCCAAGTGGCGCTATATAAATAAAAATATATATATCAAATGGAATTTATTTTCCGGTATTAATCTTTACTTTTATAATGTGATCAAATACTGATCGCTTTAACAAAGTAATACAATTGGATATCATTCAAATTTTGTGATGCAAAATGTTCGGTCCAGACGGTTGTCCTAATTTAATAACGGTGAGATCAAAATGGTTTACCAGTCTTTGTCTACTGCAAGATTTACTACAAAAATGGATCTCTGATTTTATCTACAGCCTCTTCTATTGGTGTTACTTACGAAGGTAGTGCATCTTTAATCTTCATATGGGAGATATCGCTGTAAAGAGCAACAGAAACCACTTCTTCCATGGGGCAAATAAGACCATACTCCTCACAGCCATTTTCAATGACTAAAGGATCAGATTTGTGTGGATCAAACATTACATTGTTCGGAGTGACAATCATGACTCCACCCACAACTCCCTGTGCAGCAAAGTTAACAATTAGATAAACATGTAAAACACACAATTAGTAGCCAATACTGAAGGAATATCTTTAGCTGAGATTTTTTGTGAATTTTGGACCGCAATGTTCTTGGGGCATTTTTGCAGAAACATAGCACAATAACAGATTTTAAAACACCTCTAGTTTTAAAACCGGCATGCCTACACCCCCAAAGGAGAGCCAGTGAATGATAAAATATATTTTATTACATTGTGTAGCTATGGAAAGACTAAAACTTTCTTTTTAAATGATTTGAATTACCTACAGCCTGTGCCCCATTTTACTTCACTGAATAAAAATATAGTGCATAGATTTCAAATATGTAACTTCAATTAAAACAAGCTTAAGATTTATTTTAAGTTCATTTGTGCCGACATATAGCCTAGAATAGGCTTTTCAAAATGATGCAGCACCTTAAAAATATTTTTTTCAACATTATTGTAAACACTTAAAATCTTTTATTTCAAATAAACAGTCCAAACATGGTCTCAATCACTGACCCTCTAAGCACAATGTGATACTAAGCAGCTAATTAGATAGCTGCACTAAATATGTTTGGACTTAAAACAGATGAAAGAGCAGGCACCAGGGCCTTTATAACGTAATTATAGGCCTTTTCTAGGTTATAAATCTGGAAAAATGCATTTTAGCATAAACATTTTCTTTTAAATAATTAACCTCAAAAGGGCATGTCCACCCCCAAATCCAAAATCCACCCACCTATGTACTGAAGAAGCACCAATTGCTCTACTCCAGCCCCCCAACCCCCCCCCCCCAAGGGTGTAGGAATGCTGACCGTCCTCCAAAATGTTGCCAGCCCTTACTGCGAATCATGTGATCACCAACATCAAGGCCATGCATTGACTAGGCACTCGCAACAAGCTTAAAGGCAGCATGGACACGGCATCCCTTTTGCAGCTAGCATATGTGGATTTTTGTTTGTGATTACAATTCATAATGTATAAATAAATCAAAGGCAAAAATAAACATTGACAAAAATAATGTAGCAGCACAAGCTGTAAAAATCACACAGAATATACACAGAATATTATCAAAGTTATCCTGTAAATGAATAAAATATATGCAGTGCTATTGCAGTGTCCCTATCCATGAGATAGACTAATGCATTTACAGGTTGAGGTACTTGTACAAAGGACAACATAACCATGTAACTGTGAATTGTGTTATTCCTGAAGCTATTTTATAGTATGGTTCCTTTTAAAGGTGGTGTGTTATGATATCTCCATTTTCTCATTGTGTAGCAAAAAATATAGTTGTACAAGTCAATTTAACTAATATCATAATGAACATTACCATTCCTTCTGCTGTGGAATTTTAAAGGGTTTGTAAACTATAAATGAAAACATGTAACAAGCACTTACCGTATATACTCGAGTATAAGCCGAGGTTTTTAGGTTTAAAAATCAACCTAAAAACCTTGCCTCGGCTTATACTCGAGTCACAAGACAATTACCTTCAATCCAGAAGCAGCCGCGAGTCAGGCCAGCAGTTCCCAGTAGTTCTTCACGGTTGCGCGATGATGTCATCGCACACGCTGGCGTGATGACGTCATTGCGCAGCCGCAAAGCAGTACTGGGAACTGCCGGCCTGACTCGTGGCTGCTTCTGGATTGCGGCAGCCGGCAGAGAGAGGAAGACTGAAGACCAGGTACGGTAAGTGAGCTGGGGGGACAGTATGCCATGCAGACACCCACATTACCTTTTTACTATAGGTGGTTGGAAACTACAACTCCCAGTAACCAAGCATGCTGGGAGTTGTAGTTTCCAAACATCTACAGTGGAAAGGTATTAGGGTTACTGTATACCCTCGGCTTATACTCGAGTCAATCGTGTTTTTCTAATTTTGGAGTCAAAAATGGGTACCTCGGCTTATACTCGAGTCGGCTTATACTCGAGTATATACGGTATTCTGAAGTGTGTGTTGCTGCACATCTAATTCCGTACTTGAATCATTTAGCTAACTGTGAGGACAAGCATGCTCAGTAATCACTGAATCAGCACTGGGAGATTGAATTTAGCACAACACATTTCACACAAACCAACTGTCACCCCTAATTGCCCACAGCAGAAGAGTTTATGATAGTAATTGATTGATTGGCAGTTAAAATGTAAAATGCTTCAGATTGGACATATAAAGAAATAGGGGACAGATCAACAAGAAAATTGTACAGTGATAAAAAGAATTAAAGTTTCCAGTAATGGCCAATTTATGAAAAAAATATTTGTAGTTTAGATACCCTTTAAATAAACCAGACAAAAGTAAGAAAACCACTAACACGGCACCCCATGATTCAATATATTTATTTTTTGACTGACTTTTGTATTATTTATTGAAAGGCAAAAGTGATCTTTTATTTACCTTCCCATCGGTTATGTATCTGCAGTTCATTTTTATAAACTTTACATATGCAGGTTCCTCTTCTTCAGAAGTAGATGACAAAACCCTTTGAATTGGTTTAGTGGCTTTACGTGCCATTTCAGCATCCTTTAAAACAAAACAATATTCTAATATTAACCTTGCATCTTATTTCAAATAACATTCACTAAATGTCAATATCTTTTTTTAACAACTGCATGGAATCTGACTAGATTAAAAACAGCAAAACAAAAAAAGGAACATACATTCATTCATGGCAATAATGTACATCATGCTCCCTGACACAGCTATTAAAGTGTTAACATTTGGTGCACTGTGCCTGCATAAAAAGGTGAAATCATTAAATGAATATTACAATAACGAGTGAGCAACAAAATTGTATAAACATTACAAAACAACTTTCAAACATATTTATGATAATAAGCTAGCCAAAACCCAACTAACAATGAATTACAGTAGCTTTCAATTTTTCAAAATTTTTAATTAAAACTGGCCATTGGAAGGGGATTTGGGCCCGCTGGACGGGGAAGAACGGGAAGAGGCCCTGGAATCCTGCAAACTAGTTTCACCAAAAGCAACTGATAGAATCACATAACATATCAAACATAAACCAGACCAGAGGTTCCATCTACCTCATATGATCCTGTTCAAAGATCCAAGGCTTTTGGCAATAAGTGCTACAATTCCTACACAACCATATGGGCTCCCCTGTTGGACTAGACCCTAAAGTCTGTATCCTTGGAATTAATGATCTTCACTCAATTGACAATTTTATTTAAAGATTTTTGATGGAAAGAATTTTCCTAGCGAAAAAGCAAATTGCCCACACTTGGACACAGGCAACCCCCCCCCCCCCCCCTCACACACACACACACACACACAGTTCGAGTCCTGGAAGATTGCCTTTAATGCGGCACTACCTTTTAATAAATTACTATACAGCCACAGGGGATGCCCAGACAAATATGGCAAGGTGTGGAACAGGTGGGAGGAATCTAATCTATAACGTGCAATGAATAAATTAATGATGCAGATGTAGCCGATGATAACGCCACATTCTTTTATGCCCATGGTGGAGCACACTAATCACAGGCAATTAAAAAGGCACAATAAATAACAACTTTCCCCTAGTTCCTCCTCCCTTCTTATTACAGTATATTATGATACGATGCCCAATGTTACTGTTATTGTAATAGTTTATTGTTGTTCATTCCCCCAAGTAACTATAAAATACTATGCAACACCCACCCTACCTTGGACAAAATGTTGGTGAAATGAATGCAAGTGTTACAATGGCCACAATGTTTATATTGTATAAGAAAAGTACACATTTACTCAATGGTTGTATTTTTTTCATAACTCCTTTATTATAAATAAACAAATCCTCTGCAAGGAAGGGGATTAAAAAAAAAAAAAATTGCCAAAAAATGAAAAGAACAAAAAACATTTTGGACAGCTTTCTGAAGCTCTATTCACATCAATTGTGAAAACAATAAATATATTTACTAAATGTGGCCTTTTTGATCTGTGACCATTCTTGCATTGTGCAGCAAACACTGTAAGATGCAGTTGAACAGGCAATATAATTTTGCCATTCATGCTTTAGAACATGTACACAGTTAAATGCCCTCATTTAACAAGATTGTCCTGTAGATTATGCTTTATACAAGTGGCCTTTTTTACAATGGTAGTAAGTGGAATAAATCCTTATAAAAATCACTCAGCTACGTAGCAGCTCCCCTTACATTTGCGTTCTCCTCTCCCCTTAAACAGCACCTTTTCCCTTCAAACCCTGCAATAACAAAAAAAGATTGATTAACACACTGAACTTTACTTGTCACAGAGATTCTCCTCTCAGTTGTTACTTGAAATCCTCCTTTCAACCGTTGCAGGTGAATTTAAACAGATCAGCCATGTCAGCATACTGAGAACTTCCTCTGCACACTCTGCTTAGTTTCACCTGCAATGGCTAAGAGAAAGATTTCAAAGCTGTGACAAGTAAAGGTCCGTTGTGTGTTAAAGGGCATGTCCACCCCCAAAACTATAATCCCCCCCACTACTGTCCCCATTGTATAGTGTAGTTTAATCCTTACCTTACATCCCACCAGGAGTACTGCAGAGTCCATATAGGACTCTGCCTCCTGTCTCCCCTCCGGGAGAAGTTTGGCCTGCGCACTGCAGCCCTTCTACCCCTCCCTCTCCCTCCTGATTAGGATTCCCTCCCCCTAGCGTAAAATCCTTTATACATAATATTCTCCCCGTCCCCCCATCCCCAACCGCTATATTTTTAAGCTCAGAAAGTGCCCCAAATTACCTTCGCTCTTTCCCCTGCCGCGTCCGTGATTGGCTGCCGCTTAGCCAATCACAGACGTAACTGCCGGTCCCGCCACTCTGCTTGCATTTTCTCGCCAGCAGAGGGTCTGGCAGTGTGGCAGAGGAAAGAGGGAAGGTAAGTAATATTTGGGGCACTTTCTGAACTTAAAACTATAGTGGTTGGGGCTGGGGGGACAGGGAGAATATTTTATAAAAAGTGTTTGACAGAGGAAGGTACTGATTAAAAGGAGCAGGAGAATTTCATAGGAAGAGCTGTTGGGATGATGCCCATTATGAGGTTAATGTCTGGTATGTATATTCATTAATGTTATATTCATTGCAGGGCAGAAGGGGGGGGTAACTCATTTAGTTTAGTTATTAAGTGAAGGGATAACAGCTGTTTTTTTAAAAAATTATAGCATATAAGAAAAAATGCGCCCCTTCACCTTATAATATAAGGATATTACACTGTAAGGGGCGCATTATCCCTTAGCTTTGATATCAGTGATTATCAGTGCTTAGCTAAAGTGTTACACGACTCACTGAATTTCTGTATTATAGGAAATAATGCACATTTTTTTTTTTTTTTAAATAATAAAACCTGAAGTTCCAAGACACAAGTTCTTAGCCTGTGGCCCCGTACATTCATATAGTCATGGAGCGCCTCTGAATTCTAATATCCAAAGATAAATGGTTCTGGAGCAGTGTGTGTAAGTACACAGCTAAGAAAAGGTACTTACTGGAAGTTTATCATATTCTGCATCAGATGACAGGGGTGAAGCCAGTGCACCCAAGTTCATGCTCGAGTCCTTTGCAACCTGTCCATCTGGCACATATAGAACCTGTCAAATATAAAATAAGAACAGCTTTATGATTAAGAGCTGATAACGTGCAAGAGAACTCTAATTTGGTTATATTTCAATTCTGAAGTGATAAAGAACCACCAGTATTACGGGTTGCAGTAAGCAGAACAAGACACAGATGCCTACACATTTCTGACAACAAAAAACAACACTATTTGGTATTCCCATTGACTCTTGCCAAAGGCTGGCTACATTATCGCTAAAATAAAATATCTAAGGGAAACGGCTGTGCTTAGAATGCCTGTTGCCAATAGCTGTACACATTCAGAATGAAATTATACCCATGTCTCTTTCAACTGCACCTCCAACTAGAAACGGAAAGTTTAAGTGTAAACTTGGCTTGAAAGGCTGAATTTTGGAAGGAAGTGTGTGTGTGTCTTTGCTGCAAATTTCAAAGCTTGCAATGATGAGGATTTTTTTCCCCTGTAGTTACCCTTTAAGTGTGGCTGCCACTGAAATGGAAGGGTAGGTCAGTGTTGGGTTGTTGGGGGGTGAAAAACCCCTCACTTTTTGATGGTTGGTCAAAGTTAGTTTTTTTGACTATAGTAACCCATGAAGTATGGCTGCCAAGGAAATGAAAGTGTATTTCAGTCAATGTTTTTACCGGTGTCAGGTTGGGGGGTAAAAAATTTCATTTTTTTTGATAATTAGTCAGTTTATTTTTCGACTATAGTAACCCTTTAAGTATGGCTGCAACGGAAATGGAAGGATAAGTCTTTAGGTGTGTGTATCTGTGTCAGATTGGGAGGAAAAAGACTACATTTTTTGATGATTGCTCAAATTTGTTTTTTTGACTATAGTTAACCTTTAAGTATGGCTGCCATAGGTAAAAAACTAACTTTTTTTATGATTGGGCAAAAAAGTTTTTTGAGTTATCCTGTACAGCTGCTACAGGAATAGGTCTGTAGGTGTGTGTACTTGTGTCAGGTTAGGGGGTAAAAAAAACTAACTTTTATAATGATTGGACAATTTTTTTTGACAAATACCCCCTTAAGTCTATGGGGAGGGGGGGATCGAAATTTGCTGATAACGCAGTATTCCATGGATTCCTTAGCTAGGTAATAGCACACTTCTCCTATGTATCCCGTGCGTCTGAACCAAATTTTGTGTCTCTAGCTCAGAAGAATGAATAGGAATTTGGCTCTTCAAGACAAATTAATAATATTTTGACAGTCTGAACCTTTATTTAAACTAAGCTAAACAACAAATAATATACAATCAATGAAAATGTGATTGCATATTAAAGGAGAACTAAGGCCAATTTTTTGTACTCCAGAATCTGAAAACAACCCCCCTAAAAACACCAATAAGCTATAAAATCCCACTTCAGTAAATCGTATTATAGTAAATGTAAGCCTGTTAGAACTGGATGAAGTATCTGTGTGTATGTGCAGTGTCAGACCACACCTCCTGACCTCAGTCACATGCTTCCTTGCTTTACCTGTCTTGTAAAAGGATTGGCTAGAGACTATTAATGGGTGTGACCAACTGTAACAAGGTTCTGCCATAGCTAAGGACTAAGCATGTGCAGAACATAATGGTCGTTGACCAAACTGTGTGATACTAGAATGCTGTGAAGTAAAACACAAACCATATGTTATTTAAGTAAATTTCCCAGCTCCCGTATCAAAATGAGAGGTAAGACACAGATTACTGGTTTTATCAAGGTGATCTGCCTTCTGGTTCAGTATTGTTCTGCTGCTTAAGTTGTCCTTTAAGTTATTGGATTCATCCACATGTAAACAAAAAGATCAGACATAAACCTCAGACACTAACTATATAAAAGCCTAAATTAAAGGGCATGTCCACCCCCAAAACTATAATCCCCCCAACTACTGGCCCCACCAGTAGTGTAGTTTAATCCTTACCTCACATCCCAACTCCATCTGGTTCTCCTGTAGCCCCCCCCCCCAAAGTTCCAAAAACTGACCACCAGGAGGCTAGAGGTCAATATGGACACTGCCTGCTACTGGCCTCCCGGAGTTCCTGCCATGCGTGCTGCAGCCCTTCTCCCCCCTCCCTCCCCCTCCCTCCCTCCCGTTCTACTATCCCTCCCCCTAGCATTAAACCCCCTTAATATTCTGCTCCCCCATGTCCCCCAGCCCCAACCGCATGTTTTTTTTTTTTAAAAAGCTCCCCAAACTCTTACTTACCTCTCCGCTTTCCTCCGCGCACTGAATGACGGCAGCTGCGTCCGTGATTGGCTGCCGCTAGCCAATCACAGACGCGACTGCCGGTCCCGCCCCTCGCTTGCATTCTCGCAAGCAGAGGCCAGCAGTGCGGCGGAGGATCGAGGGGAGGTAAGTAAGAGTTTGGGGGCTTTCTGAAAAAAAAAATATGCGGTTGGGCTGGGGGACATGGGGGAGCAGAATATTAAAATTCGATTTTAGGGGTGGACATAGCCTTTAAGTTTTGTATACAGGCAGAGAAAAAAGAAACGTATTTCACAATGACTATTTGAACCGTTTCCCTTCTAATTGGCACAGCTCACAAACAGTAGAATTCTCTGAACTATCTGTTGTCAAAAAGATAGTCATCTACCAAGAACTGTGAACTAACCTATTTGTTTAAAAAGGAAATACAGATAGATATACACAGTAAAGTGTGCAGACTTCATTAGAGAGAAAGAAACATGCCATGATAGCCAGATTTAGCATAATGTTTCTATAGCTGGGGTTAGAAGTGTAAATATATAAGAGTAAATATGCAGTGCATGCTTGAAATTTAGAAGTTTGTAGGGAATAATTAAGTCAATTACTTAAAAAATGATGAATTAGGTTAGGGAGGACAATGAAGTGACCAAAATGCCTGCTCTAGTGGAACATTGCACACAATGGTGTATCTTTGGTTAATCATACATCATTTTACTTAAGGCTTGTACACATGTGCCAATTCTTCCTCCTGACCGACTGTGGAGAGTTTCGACCGGTCGGCCAGGACGAAAGACTGTCGATCGCCGCAAAAGCAGCCACGTCCAACAGTAACCACGACCATAAAGGACCGCACGCTCGGCCATGGTTTTCCGACCTGTCCTGTCATACGATTCGGACAAACGAAGGGTCAGCGGTCAGTCACTGCCACCACCAGGAACCATGCAATAATTCGCACGACCGGCTGAAACACCGAAATGTCAGTTGATCTTGCCGAATAATTAGATGGTGTGTACCTAGCTTTAGCACTCAGTATACGGACTGAGAAATTACAGGGACATTAGATAAAAATTCTTATTGTTAAAAATGGTGCCCCAACCAATCAGACCTTATTTAACATTTGAAAGCTAACATCTGATTGATTGGGGCAACATTAGCACCATTTTTAACAATAAGAAATTTTATTGAATCTCCCAGTAAATGTTTTATCATCAATCTCTTTACAAGTAAAAAAAATAAAAAAAAACAGTAGCCATTAGTTACAGCTGTTTATATAACAGTAGAATTACCTGTCCAGGCACAATTGTATGGGAGAAGAGCTTGTTAAGTTCCACAAGTTTATTTGGAGTTAGATTGAACTTTAGTGCTATGCTGTTTAAGGTGTCGGAGCTCGTTGCCTGCAAAATAAACCAAAGTGTTGATGCAGCAGTGGGTACATGCACTATTTCAATTTGATTATGTAATCCCCCTCTAGATCTTTAAAGCAGTGATTACTTACAGTGTATTCAACAGTCCCAAGTGGCTTCCTTGTAACCAATTTTTTCTCTTTCTTCTCATTCTTATTATTCTGATTTTCACCTAGAAGAAATACAAGTAATGAATGTAACAATAATATTTGTAGATAATGCTCAGTGTTAAAATATGCCAATTTATCCAAGTAGATTTTTAGGTCTTTAGGTTTTAGGTAGCATTTTGCACTCAATTTTTAAATTCCTACGGCTGGGTACATGCAATCCAATTTTAGACCTATCTTCCAGACAGACTGCAGGCAGTTCATTGAAGACCAGACGATCGGCTTAAATTTAAGGTCCTGTCCAAGCAAATTTTCGCCCGCTGTGGACTTTGTATCAAAAGTATAAAAATCTAAAAATACATCAACAGCTGCTAGTATCCACAAGTGCTTGAAACAGCTGACACCAAAAAAAAAAAAACCAACAACAGGTCATTAGCAATACAATGGGATCCCATATATATATATATATATATAGGTCTGGTGTACATCCATATTAAAGTACAATTAGAGATTATAATACATGCAAACAATAGAATTGTAGTAAAACAAG
Source organism: Hymenochirus boettgeri (assembly GCA_019447015.1). NCBI lineage: Eukaryota > Metazoa > Chordata > Amphibia > Anura > Pipidae > Hymenochirus > Hymenochirus boettgeri. The sequence goes on from CM033473.1 coordinate 90,117,397, forward strand.
CCTAGCCTATTTTGGTGTGCGCTGTTAGCGCAGCCCTTACGAATAGAAGAGGATGGGGATGGCCCCACTACCTCTGCTGCCCTTTTTTTTGATGTAACCACATCGCAGCGCATGCGATGCACACCAAAAATGGTGGTCACATGCGCCGCAATATGGTTACATCAAAGGAATCGCAGCGCATGTGCAGGGTAGCACACATGAATCACATTGAGATTTCACTGCGTCACGCAATGCTTGCGTGTTGCCTAGTGGGGCCTAGCCCTAATTGCATATTGGCTACATCTCCATAAGGTTGCTGCTACAAAGAGCCTGCCATAAACCCTGGATAAATTAAAGCAATTAGTTGAATAAGTTGGCCAAATTATTTTAAGCCAAGTCACCAAGTTCCCTTGTTCCCATGTCCACTCCAGCTCATGCAATTTAATGGGCACATAGACCTTTGGATAACATCAATTCCCTAAGGAAGTAAAAGGACCCAAAGTTTTAATTCCTCATCCTGGATACACCAGGGGAAAGGGGTGGTTTGTAACATCAGTTCTCCTTTAAAGGAGGAAAAAGGTAAAATGTAAATGAAGCTGAATGCATTCTATAATTATTACCTGACAGATTTCCTTTAAAATCAGCAGCATTGTGGAGAAATCTGTAATGCTGCAGGTTTATAAAATATCCCGATTTGCACAGCCCATCTTTCTTGTGAATAATAATGGGTTTTCTAATGGCTCAGACATCTTTACAGAGAGGATTAGAAAGGTCAGCCATTTTTTCAGGGGGTATGTAAAGGCATACACGTAGTAATATTAATCAGACGATAATATTGCTACAATAATTTTTTGTGTAGCCGATAACGAAAACAGACACCACACACATAGGGATTATCGTCTAATACCCTGTCAACCAATAACACTCTGTTTACTATGGAAAATCCAGAAAACTTAATAAGTTGAATTATTAAGAATGATAATTTAAAATGTGAAAGGTCAAGCTATATTTTTATACTTTAGGCCTGGCCCTTTATAGGCCAAAAGGGTTTTAAGCCAATGCTTCATTCCTAGCAATCCGCCGCGATTGTCTGATTGTTCTGTCCAATCAATTTAGCTTAAAAATTGGTCAGTAACCTTCAGCCATGCACAGCTTTAAGAGGAGGTGGCAACCTCTACAGAAGGAATAGTGAGCAATTGGAGGAATAGAGGCCTTCAGGAATGTCTTTGCACATGAATCTGAACTAAGACTTAAGGTTCATACACTCGTGCTATCATGGGTGCCGACTCGTAACACACAGTGTATACAAGACAGTTTTGGACAATAATCGTGCCGTGTATGGGTGCTTTGTAGGCTGAAGCGGCCATTAGGTTGAAGATCCGGCCAGTCAACGATCCCTGATCGAACAGCCCGCATTGGCTGACAAAATGCATACACATCATGCGTCGCGGGTCGGCTCCCTCGATCACATGTGCCTGTGAAGCTTTATTTATGACAATTAGCATTGATAAGCCCCATTTACTTGCAATGATTTAAATGACTGAAATGTTTTTCTTTCCCTTTAATTCAGAGCTTTTGAAGTGCATAACTTTAGAAATATAAGTCAGGAAAAGTTAAGGCAATTCAATAGTCTGATGTTATAATTACTTCTACCACAAAAATGTAATTAACTGAGCCAGAATACCGAGTTAAATTAAAAAATATGTTATATCAGAGACCTTAGAACATTGGTGCTCCAGATTTTTAGAAACTACAACTCCCAGCATGCCTTAGTAGGAGTGTTGCAGTTTCCAAGCATCTGCAGTGCCAAGGTTCAAAGTCACTGCATTATATTGTCCATAAAGGGAAGTAAACTCTAAAGAATGATAGTTCTATAAACATATACAACTTTTAGAATTTATATAGTGGATAATGCACCCCCAACTGTAAATTATAAGGATATTAGAAGTCACAGAGGAGTTCCATGACCATATAAAAGCTTCTAGTTTCCTTCTCCTCCTGGAACTGTAAGATTATAAATCTATAATCTTTATGTAAAATATTACATTTGCATTGGCTTTTCTTTAGCTGGTAAAGAAAGTTCCCTGGTACTTTAAAACATTACAAACACATTCACATATTAAATAATGTGCTAATTATACTGTTGTGCATAAAAGACTAGAAGACATGTTCGTAATCAAAATAGCAATAGAAACATACCACCATATTGGAAACATACCCGGGACACAAAGGGGAAGTTGGCTACAGTCAATAGACCAATAATAGACCTTATGAGATAAGGGAGCAAAGAGGGGATCCACTGGTTTTCCTTCTGGACTACAGCTGCACAAGTATCCATTGGGAAACAGCACATGGGTGGACTTGGCTGACAGTGGCTCACTTGCCCCTAATCCCTGTAAATCCAAGGAACTGGGTATCCTAGCTGTGGACACAGTGCAGAAATGGATTTCATTCATACATTCCACTGCAAACATTGTGATCCAGGTCCTGTGCCACTGAACAGTTTGCCTCCTGCCACAGATTGGTGGGAATTTGGTAACGTGCACTGACTGGTTTCTACAGCTTTCATTTACTCTCAGTTCTTTAAAGTTCCCACACAAATAGCAAGTACAGATCTGCTAACTGGGAAGAAAATGAGCATTGGAAGGCTGCCTTTGCCTTGCATTGTTTCTGCAGACCAGCTGGATCCAGACATAGCAGAGGAGGAGTTGGAGGTGTTGTTAAGGGTCTTTGCCATTAGTTCTCCCATCCCCCATTGTAAAGGGATACAATCACTCCAACTAGAAACCTGCAGGGACTCAAATAATCAAGTTGTTTACACTGGGATTAGTGCAGAGTAGCTAAGATATTCAGCTGCCTTGTCCAAAGACTTGAATTGACTATAACCGATGTGCTGCAAGGACAAGTAATTATTCCCAGGACAAGTTATCAAATCAGCTATTTCTTTTAATGCTGCAAAAATCAAGTGATTTTATCAATGTAGCACATTATACAATTGTTTTATTTGCGCTGCATTCGTCTCACTCCAGCACTTATACCCACTCCATTGTATCTGTATGTTACCCACCTAATTAGATTGTAAGCTCTATGGGACAGGGACCGCCATACCTCTTGTGGCAAAGCTGTAGCACTTCTATTTATATAATTTATATAGTTATGTACTGAACTATCTATGTATTTATCCCCCTTGTATGACGTTATTGTATTGTTACTGTACATCGCTGCGTCCCCAAGTGGTGCTTTATAAATAAACTTTACATACATACATTGTAGTGGCTGCACTATGGGTGATTAAACAAAATATGGAAGCCCTATGAATTCAGCAAATGGATATAAATGGCTGCAGTTAAATGCAACTAATTAAAAGCTAGGCCACACTGGCAAATTCTCAAACGCTCATAATCACCTTTTGAAATCCGTTAGCGCAGGGATTCTCAAACTATGTCTCTCCAGATGTTTAAAAACTACAACCCTGAACATTCCCTGGATTCCCTCTGTAGTTAAGGAATTATTATTATTATTGTTATTATTGTGGATTTATATAGCCCTTCCGTAGCACTTTACAATTACATGTGTACATTCACATCAGGCCCTGCCCCAAAGAGCTTACAATCTAAGTACATTTATTTGACACATACAATCTATCAGTATGTCTTTATGATTGTGGGGAAAACCGGAGTGCCCGGAGGAAACCCATGAAAGCACGGGGATAACATACAAACTCCTTGCAGATGTGTCCAATGGTGGAACTGAACTCAGGACTTCAGTGCTAACTACTGAGCCACCGAGCTGGAATTTGTAGTTTTCAAACATCTGGAGAGCCATAGTTTGAGGATCCCTGCGCTAGCACATGATAATACACTCTATGTGAGCTGCAATCTGCTTTCTGAATGCATGCAATCACCATTTTTTTCGGTGAATCTCAAGCGGCCTAGATTATTGGTGAAATATGAGCACAAGCGCACTGTAAATCCTGTGATATGCAATTTGCAATCTTTTAGTGCGTGAGAATTGCATGTGCTTTTCAATGTGGGTGGCAACACTTTGCACTGCAATCTGTTTTCAATAACCATTTTCTGTGCGAACTGCATGCGCTCCAATATCAGATTATTGGCAGATTATTCACAGTTTTGATGTGAGCTGCGATTGAGCAATCATATTATATTAGCAGATCACAGCACAGGGCAGCGCACCTAGTAAGGCCAGAGCAAAAAAAAGGCCAGAGCAGTAAAAAATATTGGTGGTACTTTTCGGCCAGACATGTCATGTACAGTTCAATCAGACATGTCAGTATATTTTAACTGATTATGTGGTCTTCTATGGACTGCAAAGTTGGTCACAAAAAAATCTACACGGCGGCTATTTTCGACACGACCAACACGGACGAATGCAGTGACTGGTCAATCAGGTGAAAATATTGCTTTGTGTGTACCTCCCAATGTTCACCCAAGGTCCGAGTGACTGGTACAATGGCCCCATCATTTTTGTGACTGACTTCCATAAGTGTATGGCCAGAATTGTTAGGGATAAGCTACGAATAGCCCTATAGATGTTTAAAAAACATGTTGAAGAGCTCGCCTGCACATGGCAGAGTACTAAGTGAGGACAAGGAAGTAGCAGGCACTGGATGACACACAGACAGCTCCTACTCTTCACTTTTTTTTGGACTTTCAGGACTGCAGGAGAACCAAAATGAGCTGAGCAGAAAGGTAAGTTTTTTTTTTTTACACTACACAGTAGGGCCAGCACTAAAGCAAATTTTAGTTTTGGAGGTGGACATGACCTTTAAGCTCTATTGATGGCTGAATAAGAGAGGAGAGCAGTTGAATTACTCCCACGAAAAGTTAAAGTTGGGGTTCTTGCATTTTGGACACTTGCCTGCAACATGTCTTAAACTTTTGGGGAAGACACAGTGTTCCCTCTAAACTGACCTCTTGTGCACGTGCTGTAGTGTAGGGCTTCCTCTCCCAACCCCAACCACTATAGGGGGGAAAGAGGCAATGGGTGCAGTGCTTGCCACAGAAGATGTTTGGAAACTACAACTCCCAGCAACTAAAGCATGCTGAGAGTTGTAGTTTCCAAACATCTGGAGTGGCAAGGAATTGGGGGTTAGTGTGTTAGATTCCTCTCCATTTAAGGGGAACCAATGCCTTAAAACAATACAGAATAAGGAGAATGGTATCTATTGTTTCCTTCTGATTCTGTATTGTTTTGAATCAGAAGGCTATTACTGTATGGGACTACTGTATGGGAATTCTGCTGTCCATTTAAAGGGCAACTAAAGCCTCAAAACAATACAGAATCAGGAGGCAATTGTGGTCTTATTTTCTACCCTCAACTTATTCTCAAGTCAATCATGTTTTACTCCTTTTCCAGGTAAAAATAGCTACCTCGACTTATACTCGGGTCGACTTATATTTGAGTATATACGGTAAGTAATGATCGGGGGAGTTTTGCTTTAAATTACTATGGCGGTTGGGGTTGGGGGAGGGAGCCCTACACTACAGAAAAAGGGGTTTACACTAGGGGGAGGGAGAGAGAAACGGGAGGGGGGGGAGGGCTGCAGTGCGCATGGTATTTTTCTCCCGGAGGAGAGACAGAAGGCAGAATAATATATGGACTCTGCCAGGCTCCTGGTGGTCAGTTTTTGGACTTTGGAGGGACATTACAGGAGAACCATTTGGAGCTGGGATGTAAGGTAAGGATTTCACTACACAGTGGGGCCAGTAGTGGGTCAAATTCTAGTTTTTGGGGTGGACATGCCCTTTAAGTTAGAGGGATGATAGAGGCATGAGTTATGTCTGGTGCACAATGTAAAGCTGCATTAGCCTATTATTGGTGGCTAGGGATGCTGTAGTGCGAGTATTCTCTTCCCAGTCAGCCTGCACCATTTCAGGTAAGTATTTCTGCCATTTGTCTAAGAGTGCCTTTTTTTGTGTAGAGTCTCTACTTTAGAATAGATTAGTCTGGAGTATAATTGGGATGTTAATCTGCATTTGTAAAATACCAACCATTGGGTGTGAAAATATAGCCACAGCTCCATTGTTAAATTTAAATCTTAGTCTGGGTACACGCCATACTGTATTTCTAGACGACCGTCCCAGAAAAAATAAACAGCGAAAATATTGTATGGTGAAGGAAGGGGCGCTGGATCAGTCCTATGGGCAATCAGGTATGTTGGTTAATCATAGCCGATTGTGCAGTTCCCTATGGGACTGAACAATTGTCAAAGCGAATTGACTTTTGACGCAACCAACAGTTATTTGTCCTGGCTGCCCGATCACTAGTGTGTCCCGTGTGTAACCAGTCTAAGCACGGAAGTGATATGCAGTAGTGTCTCTACAGTATAAACTTGGCCCAATTTATGTATAACCCTGCATATGGGATAAAGATATTTATAAGGTCTACTAGAGTGTGTAACAGTCTCTCTGGGCTTTTCAAGCAAACTAACACAACATATGCGTATAGGGCCAGGGACTCTGTATATGGGCCCAGTCGAAAACCTTGTATCTCTGGTTCTGCGCTAATTTGTAGTGCCAGGGCCTCTATTGCAAACAGCAGGAGGGAGAGTGGGCACCCTTGCCTTCTAAAGTGAAAGGTGGCTGAGGTCTTTCCTACGATCGAGACTGGTGTGTGTATGGCCCCCATTAGGCCACTTGACTCATCAACAGATGGCAGCACAAAGGTCAGATCTCATCCCCAATCAGCTTAAAGGAAATTGAGAAATAGGAAAAAGAATGGTTTGTAAAAGTTGTAAAGTAACCTATCCTTTTTTTCTGGGTCCTGAAATGTGTGCCAAGTCACATCAAAATCGTCCTAGCCGTAGAATCATACATACAGATAGAGCTTGATATTTCTGTGTATCCTAGAAATACATTGCCATGGTTGTGTGTAAGTTAACTAAAATGCTGAGTGACTATTGCAGCCATGGGCAGCCTAACCTGAATAGTGAAAATGAAAAAAGCAAACTTTGCAAGGATAACAGACTCAGGAAAAATAAGGCAAGAGTAAAGCCATACAGAAGGTGTAAGGAAGGAAGTACCATATTCCAACACAAGCAATAAATGTAAATAATGAAAAACAAAAGGCACAACAAGCATGGAATTAATATTAAAGGGAAAGTTCAGTCCAAAAACAAATACTGTTAAGAAAAAAGGAGCAGTATTTTTCCATTCCAATTGCTTCAACCTGCCCATTCAGCATTTTGTCTGTGTATAAATAAATGCTTCCGAAATACTGACTTCCTGTTTGCAGGACCCCTAATAGAGACCGTTATGGTCTTGCCCTTGACCCAGCGCCTGGGTTCATTCAGTTGCTCAGTAGAGATCTGAGCATGTTTGACCCATCCAACAGCCAATCAGTAGAAATTACTGTTAGGAACATTCCACTTTAATGTGCATTCTAGAAAGAAGAAGGACCGGTACATAACCTGAAATGTCAGCTCACAAATAGCAGGGAATAGCAAGGGGTATAAATTCAACTGATTTAATATAAACTAAGAATTTTAAAAATAATGATATGCAAGGTGTGTGAAACATGCTGTTATATACAAATTGAGCCAAATTCCAGGGTGTTCGTTGCCAAAGGATTCTTGTATAAATCATTCCAAATAGAGAAAACATGTCAGGTGACTAGTAAAACAAAATCAAGTCTAGATGATTTAACTAAAGACAAATCCTCATCTTTGTTCTGTTTTTTCAGCAATACATATGTAAAATAGCGTAAAACTCACCCAGACATTTTTCTGTTACGTTTATAGGATAAAGTTGTTAAAGGGCATGTCCACGGGACAGGTGAGAGTATTTATAAAATGTTTGACAGAGGAAGGTACTGATTAAAGGGAGCAGGAGAATTTCATAGGAAGAGCTGTTGGGATGATGCCCATTATGAGGTTAATGTCTGGTATGTATATTCATAAGGTTATATTCATTGCAGGGCAAAGGGGGGGGTAACTCATTTAGTTAGTTATTAGTGAAGGGATACCAGCTGTTTTTTTAAAAATTATAGCATATAAAAATGCGCCCCACCCTATAATATAAGGATATTCAACTGTAAGGGGGCGCATTATCCCTTAGCTTTGATATCAGTGATTATCAGTGCTTAGCTAAAGTGTTACACGACTCACTGAAATTTCTGTATTATAGAAATAATGCACATTTTTTTTTTTTTTAAATAATAAAACCTGAAGTTCCAAGACCCAAGTTCTAGCCTGTGGCCCCGTACATTCATATAGTCATGGAGCGCCTCTGAATTCTAATATCCAAAGATAAATGGTTCTGGAGCAGTGTGTGTAAGTACACAGCTAAGAAAAGGTACTTACTGGAAGTTTATCATATTCTGCTCAGATGACAGGGGTGAAGCAGTGCACCAAGTTCATGCTCGAGTCCTTTGCAACCTTTCCATCTGGCACTATAGAACCTGTCAAATATAAAATAGAGAACAGCTTATGATTAAGAGCTGATAACGTGCAAGAAAACTCTAATTTGGTTATTTCATTCTGAAGTGATTAGAACCACCCAGTATCGGGTTGCAGTAAGCAAACAAGACACAGCGCTACACATTTCTGACAACAAAAAAAACACTATTTGGTATTCCCATTGACTCTTGCCAAAGGCTGGCTACATTATCGCTAAAATAAAATATCTAAGGGAAACGGCTGTCTTAGAATGCCTGTTTGCCAATAGCTGTACACTTCAGAATGAAATTATACCCATGTCTCTTTCAACTGCACCTCCAACTAGAAACGAAAGTTTAAGTGTAAACTTGGCTTGAAAGGCTGAATTTTGGAAGGAAGTGTGTGTGTGTCTTTGCTGCAAATTTCAAAGCTTGCAATATAGAGGATTTTTTTTCCCCTGTAGTTACCCTTTAAGTGTGGCTGCCACTGAAATGGAAGGTAGGTCAGTGTTGGGTTGTTGGGTGAAAAACCCCTCACTTTTTGATGGTTGGTCAAAGTTAGTTTTTTTGACTATAGTAACCCATGAAGTATGGCTGCCAAGGAAATGAAAGTGTATTTCAGTCAATGTTTTTAACCGGTGTCAGGTTGGGGGTAAAAATTTTTTTTTGATAATAGTCAGTTTATTTTTTCGACTATAGTAACCCTTTAAGTATGGCTGCAACGGAAATGGAAGGATAAGTCTTTAGGTGTGTGTATCTGTTCAGATTGGGAGGAAAAGACTAAATTTTTTGATGATTGCTCAAATTTGTTTTTTTGACTATGTTAACCTTAAGTAGGGCTGCCATAGGTAAAAAACTAACTTTTTTTATGATTGGGCAAAAAAGTTTTTTGAGTATCCGTACAGCTCTACAGGAATAGGTCTGTAGGTGTGTGTACTTGTGTCAGGTTAGGGGGTAAAAAAACTAACTTTATAATGATTGGACAATTTTTTTGACAAATCCCCCTTAAGTCTATGGGGAGGGGGGATCGAAATTTGCTGATAACGCAGTATTCCATGGATTCCTTAGCTAGGTAATAGCACACTTCTCCTATGTATCCCGTGCGTCTGAACCAAATTTTGTGTCTCTAGCTCAGAAGAATGAATAGGAATTTGGCTCTTCAAGACAAATTAATAATATTTTGACAGTCTAACCTTTATTAAACTAAGCTAACCAAAAATACAATCAATGGAAAATGTGATTGCATATTAAAGGAGAACTAAGGCCAATTTTTGTACTACCCAGATCTGAAAACAACCCCCCTAAAAACACCAATAAGCTATAAATCCCACTTCATAATCGTATTATAGTAAATGTAAGCCTGTTGAACTGGATGAAGTATCTGTGTGTATGTTGCAGTGTCAGACCACACCTCCTGACCTCAGTCACATGCTTCCTTGCTTTAACCTGTCTTTTAAAAGGATTGGCTAGAGACTATTAATGGGTTTGACCACTGTAACAAGTTCTGCCATAGCTAAGGACTAAGCATGTGCAGAACATAATGGTCGTTGACCAAACGGTGTGATACTAGAATGCTGTGAGTAACACAAAACCATATGTTTTTAAGTAATTTCCCAGCTCCCGTATCAAATGAGAGGTAAGAACACAGATTACTGGTTTTATATCAAGGTGATCTGCCTTCTGTTCAGTATTGTTCTGCTGCTTAAGTTGTCCTTAAGTTATTGGATTCATCCACATGTTAAACAAAAGATCAGACATAACCTCAGACACTAACTATATAAAAGCCTAAATTAAAGGGCATGTCCACCCCAAAACTATAATCCCCCCAACTACTGGCCCCACCATTTAGTGTAGTTTAATCCTTACCTCACATCCCAACTCCATCTGGTTCTCTCCTGTAGTCCCCCCCCCCCCAAGTTCCAAAAACTGACCACCAGAGGCTAGCAGGTCAATATAGGACACTGCCTGCTACCTGGCCTCCGGAGATTCCTGCCATCTTGCTCGGCCCTTCTCTCTCCCACCCTCCCTCCCCCTCCCGTTCTACTATCCCCCCCCCTAGCATTAAACCCCCTTAATATTCGCTCCCCCATGTCCCCCAGCCCACCGCATGTTTTTTTTTTTAAAAGCTCCCCAAACTCTTACTTACCACTCCGCTTTCCTCCGCTGCACTGAATGACCGGCAGCCGCGTCTGTGATTGGCTGCCGCTCAGCCAATCACGACGCGACTGCCGTCCCGCCCCTCTGCTTGCATTCTCGCAAGCAGAGGGCCGGCAGTGCGGCAGAGGAATCGAGGGGAGGTAAGTAAGAGTTTGGGGGGCTTTCTGAAAAAAAAAATATGCGGTTGGGGCTGGGGGACATGGGGAGCAGATATTAAAATTCGATTTTAGGGGTGGACATAGCCTTTAGTTTTTATACAGGCAGAGAAAAAGAAACGTATTTCACAATGACTATTTGAACCGTTTCCCTTCTAATTGGCACAGCCACAAACAGTAGAATTCTCTGAACTATCTTTGTCAAAAAGATAGTCATCTACCAAGAACTGTGAACTAACCTATTTGTTTAAAAAGGAAATACAGATAGTATACACAGTAAAGTGTTGCAGACTTCATAGAGAGAAAGAAACATGCCATGATACCCAGATTTAGCATAAATTTCTAGACTGGGGTTAGAAGTGTAAACATATAAAGTATATGCAGTGCATGCTTGAAATTTAGAAGTTTGTAGGGAAATAATTAAAGTCAATTACTTAAAAAATGATAATTAGGTTAGGGAGGACAATGAAGTGACCAAAATGCCTGCTCTAGTGGAACATTGCACACAATGGTGTATCTTTGGTTAATCATACATCATTTTACTTAAGGTTGTACACATGTGCCAATTCTTCCTCCTGACCGACTGTGAGAGTTTCGACCGGTCGGCCAGGACGAAAGACTGTCGATCGCCGCAAAAGCAGCCACGTCCAACAGTAACCACACGACCATAAAGGACCGCACGCTCGGCCATGGTTTTCCGACCTGTCCGTCATACGATTCGGACAAAACGAAGGGTCAGCGGTCAGTCACTGCCACCACCAGGAACCATGCAATAATTCGCACGACCGGCTGAAACACCGAAATGTCAGTTGATCTTCGATAATTAGATGTGTGTACCTAGCTTTAGCACTCAGTATACGGACTGAGAAAATTACAGACATTAGATAAAATTCTTATTGTTAAAAATGGTGCCCCAACCAATCAGACCTTATTTAACATTTGAAAGCTAACATCTGATTGATGGGCAACATTAGCACCATTTTTAACAATAAGAAATTTTATTGAATCTCCCAGTAAATGTTTATCATCAATCTCTTTACAAGTAAAAAAATAAAAAAAACAGTAGCCATTGTTACAGCTGTTTATTATAACGTAGAATTACCTGTCCAGGCACAATTGTATGGAGAAGAGCTTGTTAAGTTCCACAAGTTTATTGGAGTTAGATTGAACTTTAGTGCTATGCTGTTTAAGGTGTCGGAGCTCGTTGCCTGCAAAATAAACCAAGTGTTGATGCAGCAGTGGGTACATGCACTATTTCAATTTGATTATGTAATCCCCCTAGATCTTTAAAGAGCGTGATACTTACAGTGTATTCAACAGTCCCAAGTGGCTTCCTTGTACCAATTTTTTCTCTTTCTTCTCATTCTTATATTCTGATTTTCACCTAGAAGAAATACAAGTAATGCATGTAACAATAATATGTAGATAATGCTCAGTGTTAAAATATGCCAATTTATCCAAGTGATTTTTAGGTCTTTAGGTTTATGGTACATTTTGCACTCAATTTTTAAATTCCTACGGCTGGGTACATGCAATCCAATTTTAGACCTATCTTCCAGACAGACTGCAGGCAGTTCATTGAAGACCAGACGATCGGCTTAAATTTAGGTCCTGTCCAAGCAAATTTTCGCCCGCTGTGGACTTTGTATCAAAAGTATAAAAATCTAAAAATACATCAACAGCTCTGTATCCACAAGTGCATGAAACAGCTGACAACAAAAAAAAAAACCAACAACAGGTCATTAGCAATACAATGGATCCCTATATATATATATATATATATATATATATATATATATATATATATATATATATTCTGGTGTACATCCATATTAAAGTGCAATTAGAGATATAATCATGCAAACAATAGAATTTAGTAAAACAGCAGCCTATTTGTGGTGTGCGCTGTTAGCGCAGCCCTTCAAATAGAAAGGATGGGGGTGGCCCACTCCTCTGCTGCCCCTTTTTTTTGATGTAACCACATCGCAGCGCATGCGATGCACACCAAAAATGGTGGTCACATTGCGCCGCAATATGGGTTACATCAAAGGAATCGCAGCGCATGTGCAGGGTAGCACACATGAATCACATTGAGATTTCACTGCGTCACCATTGCTTGCGTGTTGCCTAGTGGGGCCTAGCCCTAATTGCATATGGCTACATCTCCATAAGGTTGCTCTACAAAGAGCCTGCCTAAACCCTGGATAAATTAAAGCAATTAGTTGAATAAGTTGGCCAATTATTTTAAAGCCAGTCCCCAAGTTTCCCTTGTTCCCATGTCCCTCCAGCTCATGCAATTTAATGGGCACATAGACCTTTGGATAAACAATTCCCAGGAAGTAAAAGGACCCAAAGTTTTAATTCCTCATCCTGGATACACCAGGGGAAAGGGGTGGTTTGTAACATCAGTTCTCCTTTAAAGGAGGAAAAAGGTAAAATGTAAATGAAGCTGAATGCATTCTATAATTATTACCTGACAGATTTCCTTTAAAATCACAGCGCATTGTGAGAAATCTGTAATGCTGCAGGTTTAATAAAATATCCCGATTTGCACAGCCCATCTTTCTGTGAATAATAATGGGTTTTCTAATGGCTCAACATCTTTACAGAGGGATTAGAAAGTTCAGCCATTTTTTTCAGGGGGTATGTAAAGGCATACACGTAGTAATATTAATCAGACATAATATTGCTACAATACTTTTTTGTGTAGCCGATAGCGAAAACAGACACCACACACATAGGGATTATCGTCTAATACCCTGTCAAAACCAATCCAGAAAACTTCATAAGTTGAATTATTAAGAATGATAATTTAAAATGTGAAAGGTCAAGCTATATTTTTATACTTTAGCTCCGGCCCTTTATGGCCAAAAGGTTTTTAAGCCATGCTTCATTCCTAGCAATCCGCCGCGATTGTCTGATTGTTCTGTCCATCAATTTAGCTTAAAAATTGGTCAGTACCTTCAGCCATGCACAGCTTTAAGAGGAGGTGGCAACCTCTACAGAAGGAATAGTGAGCAATTGGAGGAATAGAGGCCTTCAAATGTCTTTGCAACATGAATCTGAACTAAGACTTAGGTTCATCCACTCGTGCTATCATGGGTGCCGACTCGTAACACAAGTGTATACAAGACAGTTTTTGGACAATATCGTGCCTGTATTGGGTGCTTTGTAGGCTGAAGCGGCCATTAGGTTGAAGATCCGGCCATTCACGATCCCTGATCGAACAGCCCGCATTGGCTGACAAAATGCATACACATCATGCGTCGCGGGTCGGCTCCCTCGATCACATGTGCCTGTGAAGCTTTATTTATGATACATTAGCATTGATAAGCCCCATTACTTGCAATGATTTAAATGACTGAAATGTTTTCTTTCCCTTTAATTCAGAGCTTTTGAAGTGCATAACTTTAGAAATATAAGTCAGGAAAAGTTAAGGCATTCAATAGTCTATGTTATAATTACTTCTACCACAAAAATGTAATTAACTGAGCCGAATCCGAGTTAAATTAAAAAAATGTTATATCAGAGACCTTAGAACATTGGTGCTCCAGATTTTTAGAAACTACAACTCCCAGCATGCCTTAGTAGGAGTGTTGCAGTTTCCAAGCATCTGCAGTGCCAAGGTTCAAAGTCACTGCATTATATTGTCCATAAGGGAAGTAACTCAAAGAATGATAGTTCTAAAACATATACAACTTTTAGAATTTATATAGTGGATAATGCACCCCCAACTGTAAATTATAAGGATATTAGAAGTCACAGAGGAGTTCCATGACCATATAAGCTTCTAGTTTCCTTCTCCTCCTGGAACTGTAAGATTATAAATCTATAATCTTATGTAAAATATTACATTTGCATTGGCTTTTCTTTAGCTGGTAAAGAAAGTTTCCCTGGTACTTTAAAACATTACAAACACATTCACATATTAATAATGTGCTAATTATACTGTTGTGCATAAAAGACTAGAAGACATGTTCGTATCAAAATAGCAATAGAAACATACCACCATATTGGAAACATACCCGGACACAAAGGGGAAGTTGGCTACAGTCAATAGACCAATAATAGACCTTATGAGATAAGGGAGCAAAGAGGGATCCACTGGGTTTTCCTTCTGACTAACGCTGCACAAGTATCCATTGGAACAACACATGGTGGACTGGCTGACAGTGGCTCACTTGCCCCTAATCCCTGTAATCCAAGGAACTGGGTATCCTAGCTGTGGACACAGTGCAGAAATGGATTTCATTCATACATTCCACTGCAAACATTGTGATCCAGGTCCTGTGCCACTGAACAGTTTGCCTCCTGCCACAGATTGGTGGGAATTGGTAACGTGCACTGACTGGTTTCTACAGCTTTCATTTACTCTCAGTTCTTTAAGTTCCCACACCAATAGCAATTACAGATCTGCTAACTGGGAAGAAAATGAGCATTGGAAGGCTGCCTTTGCCTTGCATTGTTTCTGCAGACCAGCTGGATCCAGACATAGCAGAGGAGGAGTTGGAGGTGTTGTTAAGGGTCTTTGCCATTAGTTCTCTCCCATCCCCCATTGTAAAGGGATACAATCACCATCCAACTAGAAACCTGCAGGGACTCAAATAATCAAGTTGTTTACACTGGGATTAGTGCAGAGTAGCTAAGATATTCAGCTGCCTTGTCCAAAGACTTGAATTGACTATAACCGATGTGCTGCAAGGACAAGTAATTATTCCCAGGACAAGTTATCAAATCAGCTATTTCTTTAATGCTGCAAAAAATCAAGTGATTTATCAATGTAGCACATTATACAATTGTTTTATTTGCGCTGCATTCGTCTCACTCCAGCACTTATACCCACTCCATTGTATCTGTATGTTACCCACCAATTAGATTGTAGCTCTATGGGACAGACCGCCATACCTCTTGTGGCAAAGCTGTAGCACTTCTATTTATATAATTTATATAGTTATGTACTAACTATCTATGTATTTATCCCCTTGTATGACGTTATCGTATTGTTACTGTACATCGCTGCGTCCCCAAGTGGTGCTTTATAAATAAACTTTACATACATACATTGTAGTGGCTCACTATGGGTGATTAAACAAAATATGGAACCCTAGGAATCAGCAAATGGATATAAATGGCTGCAGTTAAATGCAACTAATTAAAAGCTAGGCCACACTGGCAAATTCTAAAAACGCTCATAATCACCTTTTGAAATCCGTTAGCGCAGGGATCTCAAACTATGTCTCTCCAGATGTTTAAAAACTACAACCTGAACATTCCTTGGATTCCCTCTGTAGTTAAGGAATTATTATTATTATGTGTTATTATTGTGGATTTATATGCCCTTCCGTAGCACTTTACAATTACATGTGTACATTCACATCAGGCCCTGCCCCAAGAGCTTACAATCTAAGTACATTTATTTGACACATACAACTATCAGTATGTCTTTATGATTGTGGGAAAACCGGAGTGCCCGGAGGAAACCCATGAAAGCACGGGGAGAACATACAAACTCCTTGCAGATGTGTCCAATGGTGGAACTGAACTCAGGACTTCAGTGCTAACTACTGAGCCACCGAGCTGGAATTTGTAGTTTTCAAACATCTGGAGAGCCATAGTTTGAGGATCCCTGCGCTAGCACATGATAATACAACTCTATGTAGCTGCAATCTGCTTTCTGAATGCATGCAATCACCATTTTTTTCGGTGAATCTCAAGCGGCCTAGATATTGGTGAAATATGAGCACAAGCGCACTGTAAATCCTGTGATATGCAATTTGCAATCTTTAGTGCGTGAGAATTGCATGTGCTTTTCAATGTGGGTGGCAACACTTTGCACTGCAATCTGTTTTCAATAACCATTTTCTGTGCGAACTGCATGCGCTCCAATACAGATTATTGGCAGATTATTCACCACAGTTTTGATGTGAGCTGCGATTGAGCAATCATATTATATTAGCAGATCACAGCACAGGGCAGCGCACCTATAAGGCCAGCAAAAAAAAGGCCAGAGCAGTAAAAAATATTGGTGGTACTTTTCGGCCAGACATGTCATGTACAGTTCAATCAGAATGTCAGTATATTTTAACTGATTATGTGGTCTTCTATGGACTGCAAAGTTGGTCACAAAAAAATCTACACGGCGGCTATTTTCGACACGACCAACACGGACGAATGCAGTGACTGGTCAATCAGGTGAAAAAATTGCTTTGTGTGTACCTCCCAATGTTCACCCCAAGGTCCGAGTGACTGGTACAATGGCCCCATCATTTTTGTGACGTACTTCCATAAGTGTATGCCAGAATTGTTGATAAGCTACGAATACCCTATAGATGTTTAAAACATGTTAAGAGCTCGCCTGCACAGGCAAGTACTAAGTGAGGACAAGGAAGTAGCGGCACTGGATGACACACAGACAGCTCCTACTCTTCACTTTTTTTTGGACTTTCAGACTGCAGGAGAACCAAAATGAGCTGAGCAGAAAGGTAAGTTTTTTTTTTTTAACATACACAGTAGGCCAGCACTAAGCAATTTTTAGTTTTGGAGGTGGACAGACCTTTAAGCTCTATTGATGGCTGAAAAGAGGAGAGCAGTTAATACTCCCACGAAAAGTTAAAGTTGGGGTTTCTTGCATTTTGGACACTTGCGGCAACATGTCTTAAACCTTTTGGGGAAGACACAGTGTTCCCTCTAAACTGACCTCTTGTGCACGTGCTGTAGTGTAGGGCTTCCTCTCCCAACCCCAACCACTATAGGGGGGAAAGAGGCAATAGGTGCTGTGCTTGCCACAGAAGATATTTGGAAACTACAACTCCCAGCAACTAAAGCATCTGAGAGTTGTAGTTTCCAAACATCTGGAGTGGCAAGGAATTGGGGGTTAGTGTGTTAGATTCCTCTCCATTTAAGGGGAACCAATGCCTTAAAACAATACAGAATAAGGAGAATGGTATCTATGTTTCCTTCTATTCTGTATTGTTTTGAATCAGAAGGCTATTACTGTATGGGACTACTGTTATGGGAATTCTGTCTGCTGTCCATTTAAAGGGCAACTAAAGCCTAAAACAAGACAGCATACTGCCGGTCCCGACCCTCTGCTTGCATTTTCTCGCAAGCAGAGGGCCGGAGCGCGGCGGAGGAAAGAGGGGAGGTAAGTAAAAGTTTGGGGCACTTTCTAAACATAAAAATTAAGCGGTTGGGGCTGGGAGACCAGGGGGAATACTATATCAAAAAATAGTTTTAAGGGTGGACATACCCTTTAAGCCTCTCCAAAATGTAATAATCTAATAGAGACAGAAAAAGAAGATTTGGCTACTAAATAAAATATAGCTTTAATTAAGTCTATTAAAAATATAAATATTAAAAATACAGCCTAGAGGAGCCCCATATATACAAGACCTCTGTCTGTGTAAACCACAGCACTCGCATATTACCTCTCCTGACTTACGTTTCATCATTTGATCATCTTAACTGGCGCTGACAGATGAATATACTGTTTGTTAGGCTTTATAATCATTAAAATTTTTATGTGAGTGCTGTGGTTTACTTAGACAGAGGACTTGTATATATGGGGGCTCACCGAGGCTGTATTTTTTTTATTTATATTCGATATTTTTAATAGACTTAAAGGGCAACTGTGGTCTAAAAACAATTTAGGGTTAAATGAAAGCCTGCAGTATTTCCTTTAAAAGGAGCCAACAATCACATCTCGGGCTGGAGCCTGTGAGAAATTACATTGGGGTGGATGTTTAAACTTCCTGTTTCCAGTAGGTGACAGTAAGTGACTTCACCTGATGTCTGCCCCGCCCGTCTGCTCTGGGGGAGAAGTATGCTCAGTTAAGACTTAATGCTGGGGAAATCAGGAAGTACATGGAGGGAAAATTGACAGTTGAGAAGGGGAGCATATTCATGCAGGCAGAGGCTAGTCACATGACTACAAGCTGGTCACATGGCTGAAAACAGGAAGTGTTCAAGCAGGAAGTAATAGTAATAGTAATATCTAGAGATGTGATTTTGGTTTTATTTTGAAGGTATGATGAAAGACTTTTTATATAATTCCTGCTAGTTTGGAAGAATTCAAGAGCACAGTTATCCTTTTAATAAAATTAAAAATTTGATTTAGTAGCCACATTTCCTTTTTCTGGCTCTACAGGATACAGCTGGTCATACACTACATTTTTAACTTCCAATGTTCCCGAAATGTCTCAACTGCCTGATTACCGTATAGTGTGACTGATATTTCAGCCATAATGTCAATTGCAAACCATGCAAAAATGTCACATTGGCAGGTAAAACGACTACTTCCGTCATCTATATGACATTCGATACAATTGAACTTTATGGTTAATTTTTTAGCATGGCTAATTGTCAGGTAAGTATATATTACCAGGGAAACACACCATGGTGATTTTTATCAATAGTTGTATTAAAGGTAATGTAGTCTCTATAAAAGTGTTTCAAACAAGCCCAATAAGATGTTTGTAGCTTCTCTGGGTGTTCAGTTAAACTTCTTTGTCTGTCCTATGATGTGCCTTGTAAGAAACCCTACCTACAAATATTCAATCTTTTCTGAAGCCACTTTAAGACCTTTGTACTTTTCGCTCTGTGGTGGCACCTTAGGGAGAGAGAAAAATTTACAGGGCGTGTGGGCTAGCTTAAAAATGATTTAGAAATTCTAGCTGGGGCTGATGATGCTCTGTTCCAGCAGTGGACATACTCAAGGCTGAGACTTGGGGGCAAATCAGTGATGCTGGTGATATACAGTCTAGCAAGAAAAAACACAATTTATACAGCTGAAACCTGAATAAACTGCAGCTAGAAGCATGATCCTGGAACCATAATAAAGGTAGAAGTGTGCCCTTTTTAATAAAAGTTAGCAGCAAAAATGGCACATTTTTGTGTATAAGTCTGGGAAATTAAACAACAAAGCATTAGACTATTTTACCAGAGAAATATTATATAATTACATTTAAATATATATATATATTACAATGCTACATTTTTATAGGATAAGTTTTAAATATATATATATATATATATAATATATATATATATATATATATATTACTATATACATAACCACAACATTGAGAAACTTAATCGTATAAAATGAGTATTGTTCCTGGTGGTTGGTTCTTTGTTCTACTAATGCTGGCTGTAAAATAAACTACAATTGGCTTCCATATTGGTGTTGAGACATCTGTATAGAAAATACTCTGTGCATAGAGATAGTGAATACTGAGGTCAGAAGGTGTGACCAATTGGTGCACATGATCACAAGGCTGTTTGAAGAAGCCTTCTTAATCAAAGAATTTAATTCTTACTTGTTCGTAAATGCAACTTACTGGAATAGTCTCTTACAACATAAAACATGGGTGTTTGAGAAAGAAAGCTTTCACATTAAAGGTAAAAAAATAAGTAAAATAAAAAGTTTATGGTAGTTCTCCTATAAATTTGCATTTCACCACTTTTTTTTTATTTTTACCATGCACATGATGCCAAGCTCTGTTTTAAGCAAGTTACCGGTATATGGCCATAATTTCAGTGCATTATTGGGGGGAGGGAAACAAACAGGATATTAATTACATTATTACTCCTTTTTGCCACCAAAAGCACATATCTCAGAATTGAATTCAATTATTAATTATTTTTGCTGTGGTCAGGAATATTCTGTCTGTTAAGTTGACTTTTATACCTTTGTTATAACGTTCAAAGTTAAGCTCTTTAAAGGATTTACTAGTCATACACACATTCTAATTATTTGAACAAGTCATTTAATATCTTTTATCTGTTCTTTTATGATCTTTCAAGTTCTGCCACTCTTTATAATCTAAGCCTTTCCCTTAGGAAAAAAATATACAGCTTTTCAAAATTAATTTAACCACACATTAAGTATTCTACATTTCAGGGTATGTCCACCCTCCAAACAAAATTTTTAGATGTTACAGGAAATGGCCAAGAAACTCAACCACTCAAAACTGTCCCCAAATGTACTTACCAGCCTTCGTTATCTCGTTACTCAACTGGCATCTGCTCCTGTGACTGGCTAAGGCGCAATGTCACAGGAGTGGATGGCGGTCGAGACCCTTCTGCTTGCTTTCTTGCTAGAAAAAGCACAGAAGACAAGCAGAAGGCAGCAAAGGAACAAAGGCTTAAAGTACAATTGGGGACATCTTTGAGTTATATAAACCTCGTGAGGTTAAGGTTTTCGGCCATTTTCTGCAACATATACAATTTTTGTTTGTGGGGTAGACATACCCCTTTAATGTTGGTGAGATTCATGGATCATGGTCAGTGAGATCATGGATTCACAGTCAGATTTCCCATAGAAAAATAACATCTTCTGTATCAACACAACACTGCTACTACGATGGCTACACATATACTGACCGTATTGCTTATCTTTCTCAAAATGTTAATATTTTTAGTTTCTAGCTCCTTTAATTTAGTTAAAATGGCCATACATAGATGATTCCCTATCCAATCACAGACAAGATTCAGAATTGTTTGATCAACTACAGTACTATCATTTATACACATATGGGAACCTGCTCCTAATAAGTTGAGTCTTTTAGCAGGACTTGCGTTAAGATTCAACCGAAATTTTGCAGCAAAAATGATTGATCCTTTGACTAACAGAGGTGGCTTGACAGTATCAAGATTGGTTGTTGTTTCTTTTTTAATTCGTTTTACTGATGCCAGCTTAAAGAATTATGAAAATTTCTGGACATAGAACAAACTGTTAAAAAGGGTACCGTATATACTCGAGTATAAGTCGAGGTAGCTATTTTTACCTGGAAAAGGAGTAAAACATGATTGACTGGAGTATAAGTCGAGGGTAGAAAATAGGACCACAACTGCCTCCTGATTCTGTATTGTTTTGAGGCTTTAGTTGCCCTTTAAATGGACAGCAGAATTCCCATACAGAAGTCCCATACAGTAATATCCAAATCAAGTATGGCTATTACTATATAGGACTACTGTAAAGGTCAAGGGAATCCGGCTGCATCTATTCTAAAAATCACTACCTGAAATCCTGCAACCACACGCTTCCTCTTCTTCCGCATAACCGTCCAGGCGCCTGATGTCACTACTCGGCGCCGGGTAAGACCGGCGCAAGCTGACGTCCGACACAGCACTGTGGGATGCGGAGAGAGAGAGAGGAAGCGAGCGCAGGCTGAAGTTTCAGGTTAGTGACTTGAGTATAAGTCGAGGTAGGATTTTTAAGCTTTTTTTAAAGCCTAAAAACCTCGACTTATACTCGAGTATATACGGCATCTAATCTGGAAAAATATATTTTTTAAATACTTGGCCATGGACGGATCAGCCAGTAATATCCATTGGCCAAAATTTTCGAAAATCCTGATAATAAAATTGTGTCGATTCAATCACATGCACATGTATTGTATAAGGGAGCGTGCATATAGTTAGGACCTGTCAGGGGAAGCAGCGGAGGAGCGTGATTGCAGGTAAGTTTCACCTTTCTTTTGGATTAATTGAAGCACTGCATCTAAAGAAATCAATTCCAAACTAGAAAGGGAAAGTTAACTTTGAGTTTGACTTGAAAGGCTGCATTTTGGAAGGGAATGTGAGTGTTTGTGCTGCAGATTTTAAAACTCAATTAATAATGACAATAATGAGGACATTGTTTTTTTACTTCCCCTTTAAATATGATTGTCATGAATAAATGGGTTAGTCAGTTGGTGTGTATCAGGCTGGAAGTTAAAAAAACAACCCTTTTTTGGTTATTGATCAAAATTAGTTTTTTTTTACTTTAGTTACCTTTTATGTATAGCTGCCACAGTAATGAAGGGGTAGATCAGTAGGTGTGTTTACCTGTGTTAGGTTGGGTGTAAAAAAACAAACTTTTTAAAATGATTTTCAAAAATTTGTTTTTGACTATAGTTACCCTTTAAGTATGGCTGCCACGGAAATGGAAGGGTAAGTCAGTAAGGGAGTGTACCTGGGTCTGGTTAAGTGGGTATTTTTTTTGTGTTTACAACCACAAAACTAACTTTTATTGAGGATATATCAAAATTATTTTTTTAACTTTATTTACCCTTTAAGTATGGCTGCCACAGAAATAGAAGGGTAGGTCAGTAGGTGTGTGTACCCGTGTGAGATTGGGGTATGTATTTTTGCATGTATGACCATATTACTAACTTTTATTGATTGATTAAAATTAGTTTTTTGACTAAAGTTACCCTTTAAGTATGGCTTCCCTGGGAATGGAAAGATAGGTCAGTAGGTGGATGTACCTGTATCTGTGTGTGGGGGGTATCAGTATTTATGTTTATGACCATGAAACAAACTGTTTTGACCCTTAAACCTCGAAATTTCCACATTTTAGGATTGTTACCATTATAGTCTTTGGGGGGAAAAGGCCTGAAATTCGTGGATAATGCCGTAACGCTTCCACGGATTCCTTAGCTAGGTAATATCACACTTCTCCTATATGCCCCGCACGTCTGTACCTAATTTCATGTCTCTAGCTCAAAAACTGTGGGTGGAGAAGCAGAAAAATAAAACGGAAGAAATAAAAAGAACAGTAATTTGGCTCTTCAAGCCAAATTAACTATTGCCCCTTATAAACAAACACAGCTCCAAACTCCTACAGCTAAAGGAAAGGTTATCATTTCATTCAAGCAGTTTTAACAGCTGCCAGAGCTGCTAACCTTTCACTACAACACAAAATTACAAGGTGAATGCTATTGACTGTAATTTGCCATTTTCAGACACAGCATAGCTCTACTGCACATGCTCACACACTGCAGCTGTATCAGATTCTAGGAGTGGCTAAGCACTGAGAGAAGGATGAAGAAACACTAAATAGGAATGGGCTGAACAAGTCCATTTGGATAGAAAAGGTATCAAGTTCCCTTGTCCCTGACCAGCAATCTGCAACTAGACCAGTAATCAAAAATAAATGTTAATTAATTGCCATGTTAATTAATTTGTTTTATTAAGTTTATTTTTTTCTTTATAAAAAAAAAAGATGAGGCAATCAACTGATTAAAATTAAAGGAGAACTTGCTCCTACATCCTATTAAAGTATAGGGTAGTTGTTTTTAAAGTAAAGTTGTCAATTTAAAGGAAAAGTCCAGCCCTAAAATGAAAACTTACATACAGGTAAATCACCCCCTAAAACCCTAAACGGTAATAGTTTGAAATCTGAAATCTATAAGTCTAACCTGAAATCCTGCACAATGTCCTGTTGCCCCTGTTTCTGCTTCCTGGTTCTTCCAGGTAGAACTGTCAGTTATGGATTTGACAGTTGACATCACAGCCTGAATGTTAATTCCCTGTCTGCCCCTTCTGAGCATGCCCAGGCTCAGTACAGGTTTCTAAATTGCTCTGTTTCCATGAGGCATCCAGAAGCATAGCAGGCATACAGTAATGAATTCATAGGACAAAGTATGATATATAAACATATTTTAAAGAGGCCATTCTTTCTAAAAGATGTTCTTATGAGGGTGGAGTTGTTCTTTAAGCTTTTCTATACTTTACAAACTGATTTTTTTTTTTTATGGAAATGATAACATATGGAAACGAAATACAGAAATGAGTGCACCAGTGCATTTTTTTAACGGATTAGATTGGCCCGGACCTTTAAAAAAACCTCACTGCTGCACACATTTCTGTTTGAAGACAGATCCTTTTTTCAGGAAAAATACATTAAATATAAATGCCTACACAGACCAAAAGGTAAAATAAAAAACATTCCGGTTCTCATCTTTAAGCGGAAGGGAGAATGGAACAATGACACTCTTGATAAATTGCCACTGCCACAAAACATGATTGTTCTCTCACCTACATATATTCTTTGACCAGTCGGGCATGTATATGTTTCTATTAATTTTTTTAATAAAACTGAAGTTTGTTTGGCCTGCCTACCTCCCGGTTTTTCTTTTTCTGTTTGGCCTGGTAAGAGGCAATGATCTGGATGATGCTTGAGGGTGAACCTATATGTGAATAGCCGAGTAGAGCTCCCTGGTTGTTTATATAGTAGCATTAACATATCCTTACACAGATGCAACAGTGGCTCTCAATGTTTATAGCTTTCCTGGGAAGGCTATAACAGCCCAAATCATAACTTCATACAGAACACACTGCATGTATATTAAGTTATCTTCTATACTTCTTAATAAATTATAACACTGGTCCATAAAGCATTTGGTACTGGGCTGGGCTGCACTAAAGCACAAATCATTCTCGGGAAGGGGAAAAGATGGTATAGTGATCCACACAAATCACTCTGTAACCATGTGCTGATGGTCTTGTGCTACGCTACTCACTTGCAGAAGGAGGAGTGGAAGGATTGGCAATAACACCTCTCCGTAACGCCTGCCTTCTGCTCTTTCTCATTATTCTTCACACTTCATTTTTATTGCACTTCAATTTATTTATTATAGAGACTAAAGTAAAAATAGTTGTTAATAACAAAAGTATTTATTGCTTTTATTTTATGTGCCAGTTATGGTATTATGGCTTTAAGTTTAGTTTACTACTATTTGCCAGTTTATTTTTAGGGTTACCATGTGCCAGTAAATTATTTTATCATGTTAACATGTGCCAATGTAATATTTGCTTATGTGCCAGTGTATTATTTATCTGTGTTCCCATGTGCCAGTGTATTATTTATCTGTGTTCCCGTGTGCCAGTGTATTATTTATCTGTGTTCCCATGTGCCAGTGTATTATTTATCTGTGTTCCCATGTGCCAGTGTATTATTTATCTGTGTTACCATGTGTCAGTGTATTAATCTGTTACCATGTGCCAGTGTGTTATTTATCTATGTTACCAGGGCCACCAGTGTTGAGTTAGCTTGTTGTTAACATGTTGGTGTGTTATTTATCTATTTACCATGTGCCAGTGTGTTATTTACTTGTATACCATGTGCCAACCAGAATGTGCCAGGTGAGTTATTTATCATGTTACTATCGTGCCATTGGTTTATTTATCTATGTTACTATGTGCCAGTGTGTTTTTATCTATTTATCTTGTTAACATGTGCCATGTGTATTGTTATTTTATCTATGTTACCTACCATGTGCCAGTGTGTTATTTACTCGTGTTACCATACCGATGTGCCGGTGGGTTATTTATCTGTGTTACCATGTGCCAGTGTGTTGTTTATCTGTTACCATGTGCCAGTGTATTATGTATCTGTGTAACTATGTACCAGTGTGTTCTTTATAGGTGTTTACCCTAATGTGCCAGTGTGTTTCTTTTATTCGTGTGTGTACCATGTGCCAGTGTGTTATTTATCTTGTTATTGCCTGTTTTTTTACTGTTTACATGGCCAGTGTATTTTATGTGTTTCCATGTGGCCAGTATGTATTTATCTGTGTCATGTGCCAGTGTATTATTTATCTGTGTTACCGTTGCCAGTGTATTATTTTGTACCATGTCCATAGTATTTTTTATCTGTGTTAACATGTGCCATGTGTGTATTTATCTGTGTACCGTGTCCAGTGTATTATTTATCTATGTTACCATGTTGCCGATGTGTTATTTTTATCTGTGTACCATGTGGCCCAATGTTATTTATCTAGTTACACCATGTGCCCGAAGTGTGGTTTGTTTATCCCAGTGTTTTTACCCATGTGGCCAGTGTTTCTTTATTCCTGTGGTATTACCACTGTCTGCCAGTGTATTTATTATATCTGTTTACCATGTGCCAGTGTTTATTTTCTGTGTTCACCCGTAATGTGCCAGTGTATTATTTATCTGTGTTACCATGTGCCAGTGTGTTATTTATCTGTGTTACCATGTGCCAGTGTATAATTTATCTGTGTTACCATGTGCCAGTGTGTTATTTATCTGTTACCACGTGCCAGTGTATTATTTATCTTGTGTGTTCCTTCGTGTGCCAGTGTATTATTTATCTGTATTACCATATGTCAATGTGTTATTTATCTGTGTTACCGTGTGCCAGTGTATTAAGCCATAAAAGAGATGGCAACTCCAGCAAGGGACCGGCAGACTTC
Organism: Hymenochirus boettgeri; assembly: GCA_019447015.1. NCBI lineage: Eukaryota > Metazoa > Chordata > Amphibia > Anura > Pipidae > Hymenochirus > Hymenochirus boettgeri. The sequence continues at coordinate 90,144,065 of CM033473.1, forward strand.
AAGGAAAATACCTGATTTAAGGAGCCCAGGTGAATTGTTAAGGCTAGGGTTTACATTTTGTATTGGGGGTTAACATGTCCTTTAAAAAAATATCAGGAGTCCTACTTAAATTACGGGTTTATTGTGCAGGTGATTTTCATACTCCAAGCCTACTCTGCATAATATGACACAATGCTTTAATTTCCAACATCCTATTTGTGTGAGGAAGGGATTTCAATGAACTGGACATAAAGACATAAGGTCTCCCATCAGCCCAAGATGGGACCATACTGTTGCAGGGAAACAAGCTCCCAATGATTCTATGTTATGGTAAGTTGTATTATTTATTAAAGGGTAACTGTCTCCATTCAAGTACCCACAGCTCATCTTAATTGTAGCTTACCATTAGAGCTATTAGGGTTCCATAAGAACTTTGCATGCATGACACACACCCATAACATTTGAAAACTTCAAAACAGAAAGCACTAAGAATTAAATGTAGATCTACTATGCAGCATTCGACTGCTCTGCACTGTGTGTTTGCTAAGTGTTATCACAAATTTCCTGCTTGGCTTGTTCTTGATAAGGACATTCCTACTGAACTTGGCCAGAAATGCTACTCGATTAATACGAAGTTAATCCTGCCAACTGACACAGGAAGTAGGCGTTTACAGCAAATGGCAATGATTTACCCTGGCTCTGCTGCTTGGAAAATGTCACAGCTTCAAGCCTGACAAAATGCTAGCACATTAATGTACAAGCAATAAAAATAAAACAACATACAAATATCTCATCCAGAAAATTAGTTTGACATCTAAGTAAATGTGGATATATTCAAATGTAGAAAACTTCCCCGTTAGCAGGTAGGAAAAATAATCACCTAGACCTCCTGAGTACTCCTAGTCTAGTACCCAATATCAACATAGTAAAGGTGACTATATGTATGCTTGTTAAGGGCTTTTCACTTTAGATCTGCTATTCCTGGATTTCACAATATCGTTCAGACTTGCTGCGTTGTATTCCGCTCCAGTCCATTTTAAAAACGCACTGCTGCTGCACGCATTTCTGGTCCATCTAAAATGCATGAAAACGGGTACAACTGATCACAATGCAAGCTTTTTTGTTTATGTCAAGCTCTTGTGATGTAATGTCATATAGGAAATACCCTAAAGAGTAGAAAAATCACCAGAAAATCGCAAGATCTCTCTCCTTAACACTATCTGCAACCTCTCTCTCCAAAAGCTCCTGAACCTCCCACACTCCCAGGAACTGCCAAGTGTGCTTTGGTCCTGCCCCCTTAAATTCGAAAAATGTGGTCAAAAAGCGTTAAAATGCTAAATTTATGTTGCGTTCTTGTCTATCCTAGTGTGAACGAGCCTAATTGCGCCTGTTTGGTCAAAATTAACCCTCTATGTTTTGTACAAAGGTCTTTTTCTGGTCTCTCCTTTCAGTCATCCAAATCTTAATTTGAAGCAATATTGGCCCACAATACTGTACAGGAGTATGGGAAACAACACAGTATTATTGGGATCTATTTTACATTTTACAATTTAAAGGGCATGTCCCACCCCAACTATAATCCCCCCAACTACTGGCCCCACCATGTAGTGTAGTTTAATCCTCCTCACCCAGCCCATAGGGTTCGCCTGTAGTCCCCCCCCCCAAAGTCCCAAAACTACTGCCCACCAGGAGGCTAGCAGTCATATAGGGCTCTGCCTGCTACCTTGCCTCCGTTAGATTTTGCCATGCTACTGCACCCTTCTCCCCCCTCCCCCTCCCCCTCCCTCCTCCCTTCTACTATCCCTCCCCTAGCATAAAACCCTTTAATATGTTGTTCCCCCATGTCTCCCAGCCCCACCCACATGTTTTTTTTTCAAAAAGCTCCCCAAACTCTTACTACTCTCTTTTCTTCCTCCGCTGCACTGAATGACCGGCAGCCCGCTCCGTGATTGGCTGCCGCTCAGCCAATCCACAGACGCGACTGCCGGTCCCGCCCCTCTGCTTGCATTTCTCGCAAGCAGAGGGCCGGAGCGCATGGGAGGAAAGAGGGAGTAGTAAGAGTTTGGGGAGCTTTTTGAAAATAAAAAATATTCGGTTGGGGCTGGGAGACATGGGGGAACAACATATAAATAAAATTACATTTAAGGGTGACAACCCTTTAAAAAAAAATGGGTCAGGCTACATGGAAATCATATGAACATATTTTATTATTAGACTTTACTTATCATCATCATTTTCTGGCTCCTATAACAGGTGAATTTCTGAGACTATTGGGCCCATTAAAGTAATCCGAATGGGCCAAAGACAATTAAAAATGTAATCAGGAATAGTAGCTCCTACATTGCCGCCTATTAGGACAGCCCTGTTCAAAGGCATTTAATTTCAAATGAATGTAGAACTTACTGTTTAAGATTTTGGTATTGCAAATATTGATAAGATAAGATATTGATATGTGATACTTTGATATGTGCAGTGTTTGTAATTTTTTCTAATTTAACATTCATAACTTTAAAACAACTCACAATATTTTATAATATAACAACATCCCTATAGCTACGGAAAGACCACTGCTCCAATAGAAATTCCAATTATAGGTATTGGGATGTGATCTCGGGTATTTCAGGGGTTTTAAATAATCTGCGTAATGTTTTGATATTATTATTTTCTTTTTGTTGGAAAGGGGCAATTTAGTGCAAAAGATAAAATGTTAATATTAGTTATCAAAATCAAATCAGATGTTTATAAATATACAGCCACCAGAGAGCGCTCTAATGCAAGCAACAAAAAAAAAGAATATATATTTAAAAACTGCAGTATGAAAAAAAAAAAATATTGTGTTGAGAACAAAATGCATATGCTAATGGTAAATCCCGCGTTAATGGAAAAGATTACAGTATTACAGAAGAAGGCACTTTGATTATTATCTCTCTTGAAATTAAAGTTGCATTTATTTTAACATTTATTTACCATATAATAAATAATGAATGGCAGGCACTGCAAGTCTTTTCCTACTAGGTGAGCTACTGATTTTTATTGGGTTACGGTGGTTCCAGATTTCCCCCTTCATCTTAGGTTTAATTAAATGAGGAATCTGCCAAATTTTTGAAACAGTTCCAGGAAATGACAATACTGTAGTTTTCCGACATCTTATGTAAACCATTGTAATGGTTTTCTGCATACATGTATAACCCATTCCACCTTTAAAGAAGTCAGCAGCTCTTTGGTGCTCAGTACTTTGCCTGCCAATGTCAAATTAAGGCCAGTCAAGGGAGGTGACACATTGTTTAGCTTTTTCCTGTCTGTTATGTGATAAGACCTTCCTACTGTTACAGATGTTTGTTAGGATACTGTCCATTAAGTTCTGCTCATAAATAATAATGGTGAAACAACTTGAAGCTTGTTAAGAACAGTATCATTTGTGTAGAACTTGGCATTCTTCTTTCTGGATGTAGACTGTATAATGTTACCCTGGCCCAAACAATGAAATAACAACTACATAAAAAGCATTATTGGTATCCAGATAAAACATTGATATATAGGAGAAAAATGGCAGTGTGGTAAAAGGGTTGCCACCTTTACCCACAGTAATACTAGCCCAGTAAGCACAGCATGGCAGGCAAACAGTTTTTTATTTCATTTCTCCATTGTCACCATTGTAAAGTACTGAACAGTGAACATGCTAAGAACATACAGCCTGGGTGGCAACACAAAGAAACAAAAGGTTTTATTTTATTACTTAAAGGGCATGTCCACCCTGCTTTTTATATAATGTAGGTAGCAGCTGCCCACCCCCAACCGCTATAATATATTTTTTTAAAAATGCCCAGATGTTTACTTTCAGACCATTCTCTCCCGCGCCATCTCCTATCCAGCTCCCTGCTTGCGGAAGTTGCAAGCAGTCGCTGGTCCGCCATCCGCGTCTGTGATTGGCTAAGACGCGACCAACGCCATTGAAGACGCCGCGGGAGAGAAGAGTCCGTAAGTAACTATCGGGGCAGTTTTTTTCAAAAATATTATGGCGGTTAGGGTTGGGGAGCTCTTACTTACCTCCCATAAAGAGGATTTCACGCTAGGTGACACAGCCTCAGAGGATGGATCAGGATGGTGGGAGGGAGGGGCTCCCCTGCGCATGCCTCAGACCTTGATGAGGTTGAGGCACAGACAGCCACAGGATGACTCACTGAGAGCTTCTACACAACAGTTTCCTGGACTTTGGAGGGGCATAGCAGAAAAAACATTTGGAGCAGAGTAAGGATTTTTTTTAACTATAGAATGTGGCCAGTATGGGGTTAAATTACAGTTTTGGGGGTGGACATGCCCTTTAAACACAGCCAGGAAAGCTAACTGGCCATCAGCAGCTAGATCATTTGTACAAATCAGGAGATTTACCCGGAGAAATAGTGGATCCCCCAATGTTGGTAAATATAATTCTAGCCTATAATAACGTGAAGTCTTATTCTGTCTAATTTGTACTTTTTTTGGAAAACCGTTAACAGTAATACACAATTTATATCACTACTTTTTAACATTATTTAGAGTATATTTAATATAAAACAAACTGATTTTTGTGCAATAGATAACATACCCCCTATGGTGTAATATAAGGATATTAGAATTCACCTTGGCATCTATAACATGAATACTACCCTAAACACTCATAGACGCTTGCAACAATTTTGCTGTTTATTCGCTTTGTCAACCAAAATGCCTATTCAGTCAGGGCTCGTTGGCTGATACACTGGGCAGATCATCAACGAGCCCTGACAAAGCTATCACATACGGATGATACGGCACATTTCTCTTCTGAAACGGTGCTAACATATTTTGCAACATGTGTATGGACCTTTATACCTTAATATAGTCCTAGAACTCCTCTGTGACTCACAATAAGGGGAATTATTATGACATTATTTGGTATTAAACAAAAAAATATTTTAAAACATTAAAATTTTAATCTGCCAAGAAAACTTTCTTAATATACAAATTTGGTCCCACCTTAAAACAAGACTTTTTTTTTTTTTATTTATAACTAAATTTAAATTTAAATTAATTTTGGAAAACATATTTAAGAAAAGTAATAGTTATACTTTGTAAAGAAATCTCATTTAAAAACAAAACATATCTTCATTTCTAATAACTATTTTGCTTATATTCTCTATTTTAGTAAATTGAAAGAAAGAAAAGGGGGGGGACACATCGCAAGGACAAAGAGTCATTGTGGTGTCCTGCGATAGCAAAGAGTGCTATTTCCTCCGTATTTATAAAAATACTCGCTTTCGCGAAAAAGTATCGCTGCAGCAATATCTGATGGTAGTCGTTGCCTTATTTATTGAGTTAAGTGTTGTATCACGGTGAAAAGAGAAATTGCTCTCTAGCGTCGGCCATTGCCGACCAGAGAGGGTGAAATTTCAAAGCTATTTTTGTAATTTTTTTAATTTAAAGCTATTTATAAATAGGTGAAATTTCCCCTTTTTTCCACCTTTTCTGCCTTTTGTTGCATTTTTACCAGAATTTTCGCCAAACATCATTACTTACTGAAATGATCCATTAACATGACTATTTGTTACACAGCACTATGGTGTGTTCCCATATTAATGTAACTAGTTTGATAATTAGCTGCAGTTTGCTGTAAATAAGCAATACTAAAAAATGTGTCCTATTAATAAAATAGAGAAAATTCACCTTTTAAGTTTTACACTATCATCCTATTAAAGAAATAGAGAAAATTTGCCTGGGTGAGTTTTACACTATTAATCATATTTTTGGCTGAAAAAAAAACGTCCCATGTGTTAGGCTATTTTTAAATAACAAGTTGAGTGTGTATTAACCAATTTGACACTACTTTAAAAAATCCACCAGGGAGTATTACCTATTTACCATTATTTGCACTGAACTTCATTTTTGCCTCATTTTCAGCATTATTAGTGCTACTTTTTGTTACACAATTTTTGCCTTTGATGAAAATTCACCTTTTTAATAACTTTATAAGAAAAGTCTGGTGGCAAAAAAGTGAAAATAATGCCCCTTTATAAATATGTCCCTCAGACCCACATTTGACTTTTTTGGTAAATAAAGAAAATAGGGAACCTTAAAAAAAAAGAGATCTTAAAAAAGCAAAAAAAAAACCCAAAACGTAAAAAGAGAAATCTCAGATCGTATTACATTAAATGCTGGAAAATAGTCTAACACCCATATTTGAGAAAGGGTCATGTGACCCGAAACATCATACCTGCCTGTTAGCACATCTGCCATGATGGGCATGTTGGGCCGAAAAGAGCCTTGTTTTTAATAACGTCAATAATAAAGTAAAAGTTTTAAGGAAGCAAGTGCTGTCCAGCCTATGTCTATTGTTGTGGAGGTGTTACTGTGAAGCCCTCAGACGTGCACGGCGAGACTACCAAATGCCGGAGGAGACAGTGAGTGCCGGCGTAACCCTTTGTTTGTTTGAAATAGTCTAACACCCCCCTGGGTACATATTAGTATTGAGAAACACTCCACAATGTACTGACACCTTCCATGGACCCATTGGCAGGCTAAATAAATGGCCCCTTTATTTATTGCCATTCTTCTTTCAGGATGTAGACTGTATAATGTTACCCTTTGTAGACTGTATAATGTTACCCTTTATAGCATTATACATTAACCACTCGAGCGGTTACCGCAGCGATGTATGGTGAAAAGTAGCGGTAATTGTTATCACTGCTTTATAAATTGTGTAAAGTCCAAATTTGGCGAAAAGGCAGTGAAAACGGAGGCAAAAAAATTAACATAACCTTTTAGAAATATGCCCCAAAATTATATCAATTGCCCCTTTGCCCCAATTTCCAGCCATTTTTTTCAGCATGCTTGTTTCTATTTGGCTAGGGGGCAGCATTTTAAAATTAGAGGCCTTCCTCATGCAACTGATTAAAGGGCATGTCCACCCCTAAAATCGTTTTTTAATATTATGCTCCCCCATGTCCCTCAGCCCCAACCGCATGTTTCGTTTTTTCAAAAAGCTCCCCAAACTCTTACTTACCTCCCCTCGATCCTCCGCCGCACTGCCGGCCCTCTGCTTGCGAGAATGCAAGCAGAGGGGCGGGACCGGCAGTCGCGTCTGTGATTGGCTGAGGGGCAGCCAATCACGGACGCGCTGCCGGTCATTCAGTGCAGCGGAGGAAAGCGGAGAGGTAAGTAAGAGTTTGGGAGCTTTTTGAAAAAAAAAAAACATGCGGTTGGGGCTGGGGGACATGGGGGAGCAGAATATTAGGGGGATTAATGCTAGGGGGAGGGATGTATGGAACGGGATGTAGAGGTAGGGAGAGGGAGGGCGGAGGGGAAAGGGCTGCAGTGCGCATGGCAATATCTAAACTACCGGAGGCAAATACAGGCAGAGCCCTGCTATCCTCCTGGTGGTTAGTTTTTGGGACTTTGGGGGGGGGGTTTACAGGAGAACCCTATGGAGCTGGGATGTGAGTTAAGGATTAAACTACACTACATGGTGGGGGTCCAGAGTAGTTGGGGGGATTATTGTTTTGGGGGTGGACATGCCCTTTAAGTCATTAAAAAAAAGAAAAACTCACACACACCAAGCATTAAAAAAGTATTATATTCACTGCTTATATCTACTCACCCAAACAAAGAGGATCACCGCTGTTGAGATCTGTGTTAAGGTTTCCCATTTAATACATACTGCTGCATTCTAGATACTGTACCTACAACCAAATCCTTTGTTATCCAATACACCACACTGTGCTGGCTGGCACTTCTGCAACCCTTATAGTATAATTACCTCCTCTTTTCCAAAGCTGCTTTTGATGATTTGAGGAATTCCCATATCACCCACTAAATTTATATTTTCCTTTCTACAAATCATAAAAATTACAATAATTAAGGAAAAGAGGAATTGGAATGTAATTTTAAAAGGAAAGTACCATTTTAACAAGGCTCCTCTTATTCTACCTGGTATTGGGAATCAATTCAATGAAACACTCCCATTTTCCAACAGTTTTAATTTCACACAGCACTCAATGTATTTAGTACCTCATTTTGGTTAAGGAAGTGTAATGGGGAAAAGATTGCCAGTGGAATTAACCCATGGCAACTAACAAGTTCTATCATTTCCCCCACTACTGGCCCCACTGTCCAGTGTAATAAAATCCTTACCTTACATCCCAGCTCAAAAATTGTTCTCCTGTAATCCTCCCCCAAAGTCCAAAAAAGTGGCCACCAGGAGCCTGACAGAGTCCATATAGGACTCTGTCTCCTGTCTCTCCACCGGGAGAAGTTTGGAATGCGCACTGCCGCCCACCACCCCTCCCTCTCCCTCCCGTTTTGGTCTCCCTCCAACAGCTCCAAACCCTTTTAGTATGTTATAGGTCTTGCTTCCCCAGCCCCAACCGCTATAATCTTATTGCCAGAAACTACCCCTATAGTTACTTACCTTACCTCTCTCCTCCGCCGTTCTGAACTGCCGGCAGCTGTGTCTGTGATTGGCTGCTTCTCATCCAATCACAGACGCGGCTGCCGGTCCATGCAAGCAGAAGGCCGAGCAGTGTGGCAGAGGAAAGAGGTAAGGTAAGTAATGATTGTGGGGATTTCTGGCAATAAGATTATAGCATTTGGGGATGGGGAAGCAAGGCCTATAATATACTAAAAGTTGTTTTAAAGGTTGGACATGTCCTTTAAGGGCTAAGCCACGCCAGCGTGTTTATCCCGCACTTACAATCACATTTTGTGATTTGTTAGCATGTGAGAAACGCATGTCAGTGCAGGTGGGCCACATTACATGTGTTGTGCTGCGTTTTGTTTTTGGAGCACATTTGATCACCAATTTTTTGTGTTTTTTCGCATGCACTCTGATAACGAAAAATTGGGCAAATTGCAGGCCAAACAGCCCACGGCTGGTACCGTCTGGTCAAGGGTGGCCTCAGCCTAACTGATTAGAACAAAGAGTATTTTACAGGTTGATGGAGTTGAATGCAGGTTTTACTGCAGTTGTATTGTTGTTTTGTTGAATAAAGTTTTCATCTGCACATAGATTATATGGAGTATATATTTTTTTTATTTTGGATATACATAAAAACGTAGTGGGTTCTTCCTTGTAAGGATTGTCTGTAAAATGTTGATCACCTAAAACTGCCAGCAACCGGAGCAGCTCTTGGCGACGGGCAGAGGTTGAACCGTAACGGCCTGCAATTCTCCTTTTGGACATCAGTACGATCCTGTTTATGATACTTTCAACCATGGTCTGCCTGAACTGAAAGATAAAGTTTATATTGACAATTGTGCTGTTTTTGGATTGCGGAGGAAAATTGGGAGGGAGTATCACAGTCCAAAAAAAATCAAGAACAGAATAGAAATAAAAAAAAAGAAAGATTGATTTGGCTCTTTCCCCACTCCTTCCCCTCAAATGTACGATTTTCAGAGGGTTTCCCCTATTGAAGTCCCAGGGCTACGCGGCTAAAAGTGCGTACTAGCCCCTAGGATCTCCCTGGTTAGTGGCCTTAGGTTTAGTCCGTCTCCTTGCTTGCTGTTCGGGGGTAGCCCGCCTACTGAGTGCAACCCATGTAGTTCACTCACACCATCTGACTGTCGCTATCCGGAAAGCTTACGCAACCAAAGCTTCGAAGGGATTCGAATATAAATCACTGTTACGGGCAGCTCAGGGCTGTTTTAAAGGTTTTTGACTTGAATAGACAAAAAAAGCAAGTTTGCATCATCGGTATGGGGGTCCCCGTGGTTTCGGCAATTTCAAGTTTGATATCAAGAGTGGTGGCTGTCACGTACTCGCGCGCCACCCCAGAGCACCTTGGTCGGGGGGGACTCGCAAGTAAGGGCTATGGAGCCAGGAAATGGGAGTGCAGAGTGTGGTCCCACTGACAGCCATTGCCCAAGGACTTTACCATAAAGGTATATTTATAGCGGCTTCATGTAGCTGCTGGAAAATACGTGTATTTTAGTGTTTTTTCTGTAAGGTCAAGCTGTTTCTGTGCTTGAATTTAAATTAATATTATAGGGGAACATGCTGCCTAAATATACTTTTTTGTGACTTTTTTTTTCGAAAAACGAAAGTAAATATGTTCTGTCTGTCGTTGTCAATGTTGCCCAAACTCACTTTTACATTTTAATTTCAAGGTTAGAAGAAACGACAGGCCAAAGCAAAGTGCAAATTGCCCCTTCCAATTCAAGTGTCAGTTCTTCCACTTGCAAAAGGATGACACTTCAAAGGTGATTTTGAGTCAAATTTCAGACAGAGCTCTTGAGGATGAAAAAGAAAAGAAAGAAGGACGGGAAACAGCTTAAGCGAGTGAAGTAAAAAGCACTTCGCTGGTGAGTATTACATGTTCACATTCTCCTTAGTTAGCTGTAATTTAATAAATGACTGATTGCCCTGGTAAACAGTTTACTAGCTAGACCAAGAGCTATAACTTAATGAGTCACTTTAAAAGAGCATGTCCATCCCCAATACTAAAATTTCCCCCCCATACTGGCCCCACTGTTTGTGTTAAACTCCTTACCATACATCTCTGCTCAAATGGTTCTCCTGCAAGTCCAGAGAGCAGGATCCTGGCTGTGAGTGAAAAGGTTTCCGCCTCTTACCTTTCCTAGAGGTTTAGGCATGCACAGTAACCACCACCCCCCCCCCCTCACTCCCTCCTCTATCCTTCTTTGTAGCCTCGTCCGCTTCCTCTAAAAACTTTTTCTTAGTGTAGTGGACCTATCCCTATCCCATCCCCAACCGCCATGTCATTTGCAAAAAAACCAATCTGAAATTACTACACCGCACCGACCACCCGCTCGGTTTTTATGTTAATCCAAAAATATACTCCATATAATTATGTGCAGATGAAAACATGTATTCAACAAAACAACAAAAACTGCAGTAAAACCTGCATTCAACTCCATCAACCTGTAAAATACTCTTGTTCTACTCAGTTAGCGGAGGCACCCCTTGACCAGACGGTACCAGCCGTGGGTTTGGCCTGCAATTTGCCCAATTTTTCGTTATCAGAGTGCATGCGAAAAAACACAAAAAAATTGGGATCAAATGTGCTCCGAAAACAAAACGCAGCACAACACATGTAATGTGGCCCACTGCACTGACATGCGTTTCTCACATGCTAACAAATCACAAAATGTGATTGTAAGTGCGGGATAAACACGCTGGCGTGGCTTAGCCCTTAAAGGACATGTCCAACCTTTAAAACAACTTTTAGTATATTATAGGCCTTGCTCCCCATCCCCAAATGCTATAATCTTATTGCAGAAATCCCCACAATATTACTTACCTTACTCTTTCCTTGCCACACTGCTCGGCCTTCTGCTTGCATGGACCGGCAGCCGCGTCTGTGTTGGATGAGAAGCAGCCAATCACAGACACAGCTGCCAGCAGTTCAGAACGGCGGAGGAGAGAGGTAAGTAAGTAACTATAGGGGTAGTTTCTGGCAATAAGATTATAGCGGTTGGGCTGGGGAAGCAAGACCTATACATACTAAAAGGGTTTGGAGCTGTTGGAGGGAGACCAAAACGGGAGGGAGAGGGAGGGGTGGTGGGCGGCAGTGCGCATTCCAAACTTCTCCCGGTGGGAGAGAGACAGGAGACAGAGTCCTATATGGACTCTTCAGGCCCTGGTGGCCACTTTTTTGGACTTTGGGGGAGGATTACAGGAGAACAATTTTTGAGCTGGGATGTAAGGTAAGGATTTTATACACTGCAAGTGGGGCCAGTAGTGGGGGAAATGATAGAACTGTTAGTTGCCTGGGTTAATTCCACTGGCAATCTTTCCCCATTACACTCCTTAACCAAATGAGGTACTAAATAATTGAGTGCTGTGTGAAATAAAACTGTTGGAAAATGGGAGTGTTTCATTGAATTGATTCCCAATACCAGGTAGGAATAAGAGGAGCCTTGTAAAATGGTACTCCTTTTAAAATTACATTCCAATTCCTTTTCCTAATTTGTGAATTTTTATGATTTGTAGAAAGGAAATATAAATTTAGTGGGTGATATGGGAATTCCTCAAATCATCAAAAGCAGCTTTGGAAAAGAGGAGGTAATTATACTAAAGGGTGCAGAAGTGCCAGCCAGCACAGTGTGGTGTATTGGATAACAAAGGATTTGGTTGTAGGTACAGTATCTAGAATGCAGCAGCAGATGTATTAAATGGGAAACCTTAACACAGATCTCAACAGCGTGATCCTTTGTTTGGGTGAGTAGATATAAGCAGTGAAATAATACTTTTTTAATGCTTGGTGTGTGTGAGTTTTCTTTTTTTAATAACTTAAAGGGCATGTCCACCCCCAAAACTATAATCCCCCAACTACTGGCCCCCCACATGTAGTGTAGTTTAATCCTTACCTCACATCCAGCCCATAGGGTTCTCCTGTAAACCCCCCCCCCAAAGTCCCAAAAACTAAACACAGGAGGATAGCAGGGCTCGCCTGCTATCTTGCCTCCGGTAGTAATTTGCCATGCGCACTGCAGCCCTCTCCCCCCTTCCCCCTCCCCCCCCTCCCCTCCCTCCCTCTCCCTCCAGTTATATCCTCCCCCTAGCATTAATCCCCCTAATATTCTGCTCCCCCATGTCCCCCAGCCCCAAACCGCATGTTTTTTTTTTTTCAAAAAGCTCCCAAACTCTTATTACCTCTCCGTTTCTCCGCTGCACTGAATGACCGGCAAGCCGCGTCCGTGATTGGCTGCCGCTCAGCCAATCACAGACGCGACTGCCGGTCCCGCCCCTTGCTTGCATTCTCGCAAGCAGGGGCCGGCAGGCGCGGAGGAGAGGATCGATTTGGATATACATAAAAACGTAGGGGGGGGGTGCTGTAAGTACATTTCAGATTGGTTTTTTTTGCAAATGAACATGGCGGTTGGGGATGGGATAGGGTCCACTACACTACAGAAAACGTTTTAGAGGAAGGGCACGAGGCTACAAAGAAGGATCCCGAGGGAGGGAGTGAGGGGGGGGGGTGGTGGTTACTGTGCATGCCATAAACCTCTCTAAGGAAAGGTAAGAGGCGGAAACCTTTTCACTCACAGCCAGGATCCTGCTCTCTGGACATTGCAGGAGAACCATTTGGAGCAGAGATGTATGGTAAGGATTGTTTAACACTAAACAGTGGGGCCAGTATGGGGGGACATTTTAGTATTGGGGATGGACATGCCTTTTAAAGTGACTCATTAAAGTTATAGCTCTTGGTCTAGCTAGTAAACTTGTTTACCAGGGCAATCAGTCATTTTATTAAAATTACAGCTAACTAAGGAGAATGTGAACATGTAATACTCACCAGACAAGTGCTTTTTTACTTCACTGCGCTTAAGCTGTTTCCCGTCTCTCCTTTTCTTTTTCTTTTCATCCTCAGGAGCTCTGTCTGAAATTTGACTCAAAATCACCTTTGAAGTGTCATCCTTTTGCAAGGTGGAAGAACTGACACTTGAATTGGAAGGGGCAAGTTCTGCACTTTGCTTTGCCTGTCGTTTCTTCTTCAACCTTGAAATTAAAAATGTTAAAAGTGAATGTTTGGGCAACATTGACAACGACAGACAGAACATATATTACTTTTGTTTTTCGAAAAAAAAATTCAAGTCAAAAGCGTATTATTAGGCAGCATGTTCCCCTATAATATTAATTTAAAATTCAAGCACAGTAAACAGCTTGACCTTACAGAAAACACTAAAATACACAAGTATTTTCCAGCAGCTACATGAAGCAGCTATAAATATACCTTTATGGTAAAAGTCCTTGGGCAAATGGCTGTCAGTGGGATACACCACTCAATGCATCCCATTGTCATGGCTCATAAGCCTTTATTGTTTTGAAGCTTTGAATCAACTTGAATATGCCCAACAGAACCCATACTGTATGATCAACTTGTTTTTTTGTCTATTAAGTCAAACCTTTTAAACCTTATTCTGCCCGTAATTGATTTATTAATCCCTTCAAAGCTGTAAGCTTATAGGACAGAGATGAACTAATTGTTTTTCACATTAGGCGCTACTAACAAGAACTAAACTTTAAGTCCAACAGATATACTAGTGGCTAGTAGCACTTTTTTAGGTAGCCAGACTTCAATAGGAAACCCTCTCGAAACTCGTAAATTTGGCTGGAAAGAGACAAATAACTTTTTTTCTATTTCTTCTTGTTTTTTTGGACTGTATCTCCTCCCAAATTTTCAATCCAAATGCAAATTTTACATATAACTTTATCTTTCTAGTTAAGAGTACATGGTAAATTCAAACAGGATGTGTGTCCAAGCAGGTTCACCTCTGCCCGTTCCCCAAGCTGCTCCGTTCTTGCAGTTGGTATCAAATGTACAGCAATTTTACAGGAAGAAGAAATGGATCAAGCAGATTACACTGCAAATATATAGCTTCATTGTGAATTAAGCTACAGGTTTCAGGCAGACAATAATCCCTTTGTCAAGCTTAAAGATCAACAATATTCTGAGTACATGTACTGCTTAAAGAACAACTTTGTTCTAAATTAACTCTTTAAAAATGAAAAGAACCTGGGGCAGGTAGGTGGGTTTGATTATTCCTATCTCCCAATATCATTTTGTTAATCAGCTACAGCACATACAGTTTCTACATGCCAGGTTAGTCCTGGACATTCCTGTATTTAAAATAGTGCTAAAGCCAGGAGGAAACCTGGCAGAAGCATTTTTCGCTGCGCTGGTACTCAAGAACAATATTAGGAGGTAGAAATAACCTTACCAATCCTACCTCCCTGCCCCAGGTACTCGAAACACATTATTACTTGTTTCTGAATTTAACATAAAGATAACAACCAAGATGTTTTATAGTTGTGAAGCTAAGGGTTGTGACAAATTCCATTCCTTAACTGCAGGCAGATTGTTTAAGCTGTTGATTGGACACAAGTTACAAATGCATGCAGCGCTGTATATTGTTTTCCAGGTTGAAGATTTTTTAATTTTAGGCAGCAAACCAGGCAATGATCTCACAATGTTATCCTACGGATAACATTCTTTATTCGCACATCATATTAAAATCAATCAGATAGTATGAAGGAGAAAATTAGCACCAGAGTCAGGTGACCCTTACTCATAGACATAGACATAAGCCAGGCAATGGTCCAGCTTACGCCATGCAGAGTTGCCATTCACGCTAGCTATCTATAAAATATTGATAAGTAAGTCTACTCTTTAGCCATATATCATCATCATTATCAGACACTATGCACAAATTAACCAAATCTAAAAGTTATTTTAATAACTTGAATCTTCATTGCCAATAGGGTTATGATCCTTCTGGTTAGACAGTTTCTCCACACTTCTAATTATATGGCATGTTTTAGGTGCCTTTTAAATTCCAGATCCAATCTTTGGGCTGGGTACACACGGTAAGATATTTTCAGCCGACCAACCGATAGGGCCCTGTATCAGTTCGTCGGCCATAAATATCTTACCGTGTGTGCGGGGGGCGGCCATGATTGAGCTTGGTCACCCGTTCATCCGATCCGGGCTATCGGGCCCGTTGTTAAATCATGGCCAATTGTGTGGTTCCCTATGGGGCCGCACAATCGGTCCCACGAACTATCGGCGGTGGTCACTGTTGACACGACAGTTATTTGTCCCAACTGTGTTCTCGTTAGTAGCGAAGGCTTGATTGGGACAAATGATTTCCCCATGTCTAACCACCCTTAAAATCTGTTATTGCCCATGGTTCTTTTTACTAACGTGGATCATGTCTGCTGCTTTGTGTTTACAGGGGTATTGTCCTATTGTCCTATGAACTATCCATTGGCTGAGCCTGCCAACACTTTTCATTTGAATAGATTTTTTTGCAAGTGACCTCAATTCATATCACTGTGAATAAACCTGCATAGGGAATGTTTCAACAGTTGTTTTGTTCTTCTCTTCTCCATTATAAAAGCTTTTTTAATAATGGATAACACACCTGCCCTTCTGAATATACAGCCTAATGAAATAAAAACACACTAGCTGTGTGCCAGGATAGTGCTAGGTCAGCTGTTCAGATGAGTTTTTTCATGTGAACAAACTCTGCTTGTAAATTAAATTCCGTACCATGTTATATAAGCAAACAAAGCCATATCAGTTTGATGGTAGGGGTGTTCATACAATTTAACATGTTAACAAATGCCAAATGAAAAACACTTGGGTAATGGAATGTTTACATCAATCCTGGCATATGCTTAATTTTTTGCTAATGGAACATAATGGTTAACCTTGTAAGAATTGGGATTAGGGTAACTGTGATCCAAAACTAACTTCAGGAACATTGACATGAGTTGCATTCCTGAGTATTTTTGCAATTTACTTTTTATTTATTTTTTTTACATAGTTTTAAAGATATTTACATTTTTATGTGTGATGTGTTAGCAGCATCACCTATTCCCCTGCACTTCCTGTTTCCTGCTCTGAAACCATGTGACAGTGCCTGTAATATTAAAGTTAAATTTACACACCTTACACACCCCCTGCTGTGAGCTGTGCTGTTCTCCCCCTCCTATTCTTAAATCCTCCTTCAGTCACGGTTCCTCAAGTTTTACTGGTTTCTTCTGCTTTCTCCTGCACTGAGCATTAGCCAACTGCAGATCAGAAGAGGAACTAGTATTTGTGACAGCAGATCCACCCCCTAACTTTCTGATCAGTGATTTCTTCATATCTTGGGCTGTGCAGCACGTACATTGGTGGCTCATTTTAAAGGTTGGAACCTGGCCTTTCATTTAAAAACTTGGTTGGAGACCACAGTTCCCCTTTAAACTAAATGGAATGGAGGAGCGTTTAATCAATATGTCTTAACCACACCCCAGGGCAAATTTTTAGGCATTTGGAGATGAATTCCGATTCCCCATTAATTTCTTCCTAATTGCTTGTAGTGTACAGACCATAGGAATATATTTTTCTGTTGATCTGATAATAATGTTGTACATTTTGTACACATTTTTTAATGTTTGTTCTGCTCAAATGTTTGATGGAGATAAAACAGCATTTGGTTTTTTTATTTGGTCTTTCCGGAACGGACATCAAAAGATAATGAACAACTGGATTTACTTTAGAGATAAAAAAAAATACCCCTAAGGCTAAAGTAATAAATTCATAAAACTAAGAATTTCTACAAAATACTCTTTTTTGTACCCATTGTACAGTATGTTGCATAAACACTACTTCGCTGTCAAGGCAAAACAAGTTTTTCAGGACAAGAGCATCTTGTAGCTGGAGGATACAATTAGCAGGCAACATTTGCAACATTTGCATTGAAAGTGCATTATTTGTTTTAAATATGACCTCTGATTTTTAATTAATCTGCCAACATAATATAGCTATAGGTTCATACAGACGCTGCATAATGGTTGCCCGACACCACCAAAATCGGTCTGTTTGAACAGCCATTATAGGTTAAAGGGTATGTCCACCCTTAAATTTTTTTTTTGATATAGTATTCCCCGTCTCCCCAGCCCCAACCGCTCTATTTATTTTATTAGAAGGTTCCCCAAACTTTACTTACCTGCCCTCTTTCCTCCGCCGCCTGCCATGCCCTCTGCTTGCGAGATAATGCAAGCAGAGGGGCGGGAGGCAGTCGCGTCTGTGATTGGCTGAGCGGCAGCCAATGACGGACGCGGCTGCCGGGAGTTCAGTGCGGCGAGGAAAGAGGGCAGGTAAGTAAGTTTGGGGAACTTCTAATAAATAAATAGTAGCGTTTGGGGCTGGGGGGACAGGGAATGATTACCTAAAGGTTTTTATGGTAGGGGGAGGGAATGCTAATCGGGAGGGAGAGGGAGGGAGGGGGAGAAGGCCTGCAGTACGCATGCCAAACTTCTCCCGGAGGCCAGGTAGGAGGCAGAGTCCTATATGGACTCTGCTTTCTCCTGGTGGGCAGTTTTTGGGACTTTGGGGGGGGGACTACAGGCAACCCTATGGAGCTGGGATGTAAGGTAAGGATTAAACTACACTACAACTGGGCCAGTGTGGGGGGATTATATGTCTTGGGGGTGGACATGCTCTTTAAATTTTTGCCAGAAACGATCATGATCAATTGTTCCAGACGACAATTATCTATCTATACATAGTTTTCAAAGTCTGTTTTAATTAACAAGCCTACATTATGGATGAAATCTCATTCAAAGGTTATACGCAAAGCACGTTTGGGTTTATTCTGCCAGTTATTGAGCTACAACAGTGTTTATGTCTACTCTTCCTCCAGTTTTCTATTGTCCTCTTTGTCTTAAAAAACTACCAGGATGCTGGTGAAAGTACCATGTGGGTATAAAAAAACATGGGATGCATTATTATTTTACGTCATAAAGCGTTATACAGGCTTTTGGTAGGTGAGTTATGGAAAGGAAGGAAAAAGATTGTGCAACATTTATCGTGACTGATATTTTTATCCGTTTTTGCAGAAATCACCAGAAAAACTATTTGTATATTTTTTTGGGCAATTTACGTGTGGTAAAAAATATCAGTCATGATGGTAATGCTGCAATATTTCATCCAAAGAGACAGAAATATTGCCTTGGTTAATTGTCAAAATAATAACCATGCGGGCCTAGCCTAAAAGACTCTTTAAGCAACAGCTTGGATTGGGCCTGGTACAAGAATAACTCCTTTACTTTAGGAACTATTTCATATGTTTTTAATATGTATTTGTGTGTTTTTAAATGATAATATCAATATCAATGGATAATATCAATATTGGTCTGGTGATATAGAAGGGTTCTTTCTCCTAGTTTGACTATGCTTAATTAAAGCTAAGTATACAGGTAAAATACAACTAGAAGGTAAAGCCTTCAAGCACAGTCACTCAAAAACAGCACTATACCAATTACCACAAAAAATATATGATATTCGCAGTGATGCTTATTTAATTGCTTAACAACTATAACACCTCAGTAGTCCACATTAATAAAGCAGTATTCACCAATACCAAATTGACCTTACAAAGTGCTTACATGCAATAAATATAACAGATATATACTGACCTTACAAAGTGCTTACATGCAATAAATATAACAGATATATACAAATCTAAAAGAAGGAGGAACCATAGTGCCACCAAATCCAGGTGGATAAAAGTCATTTTGCACTACATTGACTCCTGGGTGAAGCCTAATTCTTAGACCCCTTGGGATCATGCCAAGTTTGGAATAATCTTCCAGACTGGTGACTTCCCATTTTATTCTGAATTGTCTCAAATTAATTTACGATATTTCTTCGTTATACTCCTCCAGTCATCACCTTCTGATGACTGGCATGATTCCAAGAATTAGGCTTCGCCCAGGAGTCAATGTAGTACAAAATGACACTGGGGAATTTTTGAAAGAATGGAATGACACTATTACTACTTGTTCATTGAAACTAATGTCCCTAATTGTGGAACAAGACAAAAAAGTTTTGATTGATTTAACAAAAAAAAATTTCAGAATTCAAAGTGGAAATTGTTAAAGGGCATGTCCACCCCCAAAATTCAATTTTCAATAAGAAATTAAAGAAAGAAATAGATAGGTTGCAAGTAGAAATAAAAAAACGAAAGGAAACGAAATTTGCTAGAGACTGCAATGATTATAAGGAAAATAAGGTGTACAATTTTGTTTCTGGTTCCCCAAAGGATCCCCCGGAGGAAAGTGGAGAAAGATCACGTCCGAGCAGGAAGAAAATCAGACAAGGAAAAGGAAAGAACAGGAGATTCCCCCCCACGATTACGGGACAGACAGAAATGGGGGTACAAGAAAAAAAGAAGCAAAGTACTGAATTAATGGGCAGCAATAAGTTAGAGGTCCTTAACTTAACAGGGGAAACTATGAGCAATGAAACTTTTGGCTCTGGGACTTTTTTTTGTCCCTACTGCTTGTTTTGATAAGTTTGAATTTGTTAAGGACCTTAACTTATTTAGGAGGAAACTCGCACTGCATAAGATGTATTATGAGATTGATTCGGTTAAATCTAAGCTTGACATTAATGATAAACGTACCCTATTTGATTTGGAGGAGTTATTAGGTGATGAGAGGAATGGGGAAAGTACAGATGAAAGAATAGGGGATCACATTGGGTACACCTTTTTAAGACCTAAATCTACATTCTTC
The DNA here is from genome assembly GCA_019447015.1 of Hymenochirus boettgeri. NCBI lineage: Eukaryota > Metazoa > Chordata > Amphibia > Anura > Pipidae > Hymenochirus > Hymenochirus boettgeri. Next base: position 90,164,085 of record CM033473.1, read on the forward strand.
CCTCCTCTATCAAAATATACTAATATTAATATGTTTGTGAACAAAGTAGAGAATGAGGTAAGAAAACTGACATATGTGAATAAAAGCTACAGTAATCTCCCGGCAGGAGAAAGACAGGCTCTCCAAGAATTAAAACTGAAGAATGATTTAGAGATTCGGAATCATTCGGAGGGAATGTTGTTTTATTAACAAAGGCAGATTATAAAACAGAAGCAATTAAAGGACAAGGCACAATATTAGTAACTTGGCATTTACTGCCAATCCATGATTTTAAATAGACATTAATAAGGCCTTAAAGAATATCCTGGAGATGCCCCTCAAGGAAACAGGGTCCTCATTAGTGATAATGAATATAAATTTAGTTGAGGGAGGAAGTTAGTCTTCCCACTTACTACAAATTTCTTAAAGCCCCAAAAACAGAAAACGACCTCCACGGCGACCCTTCATTTCTAGGGATTGAGGGTCCCACTGAAAGAGCGGCCGTTATGTGATTTGTACTAAGACCAGTTTTAAAAAGTTTACCACATATGTGCAAGACACCAGAGATTATTGCACACATATAAGGCATATCAGTACCCAAAATACGATCCTAGCACAATGGACGTTGAGGGACTTTATTCCTCCATTCCTCATGAGGTTGGACTTAAGGCAATCAAGTACTTCTTGATTACACAAGGAAAAATGTATGATAAGCATACTCAGTTTGTGCTAACTTTAATTGATCTAGTCTACCACACAATAAGGTACACTTTACAGGTGTTTTCATAGGCAGCTTACCTAAGCCTGCATCTGCATCTAGGTAAGTGGGAAAACAACATGGTACAAGACTCTCACTTCCCTAGGGGTTCAATGACAATATATTATTGTGGCTCCGTTATGTGGATGACATTCTCTCATTGCAGGTGATGGAGGACTTTGGATAAAAAAATGGTGGTTGAGTTAAACAAGAACAGCTACCTTATATTAAGCCTAACTTTAATACAAGTGATGTGAGTATTTGAATTTCCTGACTGGGGTGCCATATTATAAAGCACCGAATAACTGCGCAAAAAAATTACAGCCGCACCCATCGCTCGGTTCCGCGAAAAACAATAGCGCTATCGCCGTATTATAACGGCGAGCGCATTCTCGCTTGTATGTATCGACTGCCCGCGATTGTGCTGCTGGTAATTTTAAGCCACTTCGCGGCCGATTACTGTATAGTATCAGCCGCAAAGGGACTTCAAATAATCCCTCCCGAGCTCTCCTCAGAGGGGCGGGGCATACACCAACCCCGCCCACACACCCCGCACGACCGCTTCCCAGCAGCCCTCCCAACCCGTTTCGCTCGCGGAATCTGGAACGGGAGCGACTAGGAGGGGCTGCCGGGAAGGGGCCGCAGCAGGTGGTCGCGACCTCCACCCGCGCGCACCCCCTCCCCGGCAACCCCTCCAAGCCCCCGCCCGGCCGCTCCGGGGAGGGAAGGGAGGGAGCCGCTGGGAGGGGTGGAGGCTCCCTCCAGCGGGGCCTGAGAAGGGCCTTTTGGGGCTAAGGGGTCCGCAGCTCGACCGGGACCCCCCCTCCCCGGCCTTGTAAGGGCCTTTGCGGCACTTACAAGTGCCCTTGCGGCTGAAAGAGCCCTTTGGGGCTTAAGGGGTCCCGCAGCTCGAACCGGGACCCCCCCTCCCGGCCCTTATAAAGGCCCTTGCGAAGTGCCTTTGGCGGGGTCCGCCAGCTCGAACCGGACCCCCACGTGCGGCCTAAAGAGCCCTGGGCTGCGTCTTCTTTCTTCAGTTCCCGGCGAACACCAGCTTCGTGGCCGCCGACCCCCGAGAAGGTACCCCTGGCGGCCGCGGCGACCTCAACGAGGCCAATGTTGCCCGTCTTAATCCGACGCGAGTCTTCGGCTGGCGACACCAACCCCATCAGGTCGCCGATGCCACGGCAGGCTCACTGCCTGGAAGTTCTGACATCTGTTTTGGTTAAGTAAAGCAAGTATTAAAAATTGACCAATCAGAACGGATTATGGATTTCTGCAAACCTATAAGAGGAGCTTTCCGCCGCGGAACCAGATGCCATCGCAGTAGATGGCTGAAGAAAGAGAAAGAAGTGGCTGGCAACATCGGCTCGCGAGGCCGGCGGTGCAGCGGGTCACGTCGGCCGCAGTGAGTCTGTCGGCATCGGCGACCTGAGGGGGTTGGTGTCGCCAGCCCGAAGACGCTGCCCAAGGGTCTCTTTAAGGCCGCACATGGGGTCCGGTCGAGCCGCGTGGACCCCGCCACAAGGCATTGTCAGTGGCCGCAAGGGCACTGTAAGTGCCGCAAGGGCCTTACAAGGGGCCGGGGTCCCGGTTCGAGGTGGGACCCTAAGACCCAAAGGGCTTTTGTTAGAGCCGCAAGGGCCCTTGTCAGTGCGAACGCGGCCCTTATAAGAGCCAGCGGCTGGTAGGGCCGGGCCGGTCTGAGCTGCGGGACCCCCTAAGCCCCAAAAGGCCCTTCTCAGGGCCCCGCTGGAGGAGCCTCCACCCCTCCAGCGGCTCCCTCCCTTCCCTCCCCCCGGGAGCGGCAGGGGGGGGGCTTGGGGGGTTGCCGGGGAGGGGGTGCGCGGCGGGTGGTCGCGACCACGCTGCTGGCCCCTTCCCGGCACCCCTCTAGCCTCCGTTCCGAGATTGCCGCGAGCGGGAACGGTGTTGTTAGGGGCTGCTGGGAAGCGGCGGCGGGTGGTCCGCCGCCGCCGCCGCGGGGGGTGTGGCCCCGGGGGTTCCCGCCCGGGGGCGTCATCCCCGCCGCGGGAGGCTAGTATGGCTGACTCGCCACCTTCAAGGTGGCGAAGTAAAACAGCCGATACCAGCGAGCGAAACCAGTACCGCGCGTTATAAATAGAAGGCGGCGGTAACAGGTAAGAGTAGGAAGTAAGTATAGGGTTAACGCTTCGTTAACTTTCGCCGGCGTTTTCGGATTTATAAATCGCGTTACGCGCCGATTTATGCGTTAATCGACCGCGAAAAGCCCGCGAAAAGTTAAGACACCTTTATAAATATGCCCCCAGGTGATAAAAATCAAAGATGGCATGTTATGCAGTGAAACATAAAAAAAAACACCGCAGCGAACACGTTATTACGCGCAGACAGTTATCACCCTTTGTCCACCATTAGGACCATCCCCACCCCACAGGTCAGTTTCTGAGAATGAAATGGAACTGTTCCGATGAGGGCGATTTTAGGAAACATGCAAAGGCCCTTTACAGCAATTTTGAGGCCAGAGGTTATAGTAAACGATCATCCATAAGGGGTTTAGAAGGCCAAAAATATTGGAAGAGATCAATTACTGTTTCAAAAAAAAAAGTGAGACCCCCGAAATGAGTAAAATAGACTCACAACAAAATTTAATAATGAGTCGGGTTCTCTTAAAACATCCTGCAGAAATATTGTTTTTTTGATCAGTGAGGATGTATACTAAATGATAAGGTTGGAAGTTGGCTGTCTATAACAGCAAAAAGAGCCAAATCCCTTAGGGACGTTATGCCATAGCCAATTTTCAGAAGCGCAATCTTCGGTGCAAGATTAGATAGGGATTAAAAAAGCCATTGGTAACAGAAAATGTGGCAGATGTGCAGTATGCAAGTACATGATGACAACTGATCTAGTTGAGCTTTCTGATGTATGTTGGCAAAACAAAACGAAGCTATCGGTACGAATACAGGAGCACATTGGCAATGTAAATAGCAATCCACTGCGAAGCAGTGTAGCAAAACATGTGATGCGACACTAGATTCGAAGCCTTACAGCATTAAACCTGTGTATCGAAAAGGTAACTTTGGGCATTAGAGGTGGTGATGTGTTATTGCAGAAAGAAGCAATTCTTTGATACTAGGGGTCTAAATGAGGAAATGCAATATAATTGCTTTTTATAGTCCATCTAATTTGTAACAACAGAAACAGTAATTAGTTGAAAGCTTTATATTGAAACAACACAACAAAGTATCCAGTAAGAAATCTGGGAATTAAAAAATGTATTATATAAAATTAAAAAACCAAGCCAATCCAATGTTCCAGTAAGGGATAGTCCTCATAATGAAGGACTATTGGATTATTTCAATATACGTGTTCTTATATAGGCAGTTGCCAATTATTGTATTTTAAAACTGTAAAGCTAATATGTGTAATAATAGCAAGGCATAGTTGATTGCGTCTGTAGTAAATTCAACTCCAAGGTGATATCATGTTAAAACTGTTTATAGTGTCCTATTGGTTTATTGTCATTGCCATATAAGATCTTGTTCCAAAGAGAACGCCAAACAATGTATTAGTGTGATATATGTCAGACCTTATGAAGTGCATAAAGGGTTAATAGAAGTAGGGTAGTAACGGAATGGAGGTTCAAGCTATAAAAATGGAAATGTAGACGCTTATTAACCCAGCTGAGGAAGTAGTCACATGGGTGACAAAACATACGTTGGCGAGGAGGAGCTATGAGGAAACCGAAGGTGCTGAGGAGATTCAAGCCAGCTGGCGGGAACCGGAATCCCCAGACCAAAGCAAATCTGAAAAGATGAGAAAGTGGTCTAGAGAACTGAACTAGTCTTTTAAACCGAGGATGCAACATCTGGTGCTCTGGGGCTTTATTGAGTTTGTGTCAGGGGAGTGAATAGGTCTAGAAGCACGGTGTAGGCTGTGGGTTACTACCGACTATCACACAAACATTGGACACTAGAATACTATGTTGGCCGTGACCATTAGGTTGTGGTTATACGTACCTGTACCAATAACTCTCAGTGATTCTGGATCTTACGTCTGGAGCACCTGTAGAATTCTATTGCCAGCCCAGCCATTTCTGTTATTTGTAGTTAGAGAGGACACACAATATATATTATCCATTGGCGCCTCTTGTATGTACATTTTTATCCACCTGGATTTGGTCGCATAGGATTTTAACGCTTGAACTTGCTATTCATAAGGTTTTGCACTATGGTTCCTCCTTCTTTTACATTTGTATATATCTGTTATCTTTATTGCATGTAAGCAAATTTGTATGGTCAATTTGGTATTGGCGAATAATGCTTTATTAATGTGGTATACTGAGGTGTTATAGGTGTAAAGCAATTAAATAAGCATTACTGCGAATATCATATATTGTTTGTGGTAATTGGTATAGTGCCGTTATTGAGTGACTGTGTTTGAAGGCTTTACCTTCTAGTTGCATTTTTCCTTAGTTCTACTCTCATGGCAATCATGGCACCGCTGAATTTCTCGTGATTCCAGCCTTCTTTGTTATTAGTGGTGCAGTCTCTTTGTTCTCTTTATAAGTACACAGGTAGCAGAGTGCCAGGGGGGGTTCCCCCCATGCATAAGCAGGAGTCCACCTCAACTGCCAGTTACTACTCTATGTACTTTATTCTACCCATATCTCCTCCAGCCTAGCACCCACTTTATCTATGCATGCTACCTCCTAAGTCAACATATACTTTCTATATGTTTGTAAAATACAAGCTTATTTCAAAGTGCTGTACAGTAGATATTTTAATGCTGTATACTACACAGAATACAAAATAAGTTACTATATGATTTTTTTTTCAATATTAAATACAATTTCCAAGATTTTAAGTGTATTTTTAAGAATTTTTACAGTCACCAATACATTTTTCTTACGTTTGACATACATAATATATAACAATAAAATATTCCAATTAAATCTAAATGGCTTTTTTTTTAAAAACTCTTTCCACTTAGTGGCTTGGCACTTAAAGGATCAATATAAAGTATTGCAGATCATTGTACAAAATGTTCCTACTAAAATTGGTCAGGAATATTGCATTACTATACACTGAGGGGTGGGGAACACTTATAATCATTGCGATTATAATCATTGGTAATTTTGTTAGATTCCTAGAACAATAAACATAACAAACCCTGTATGTAAACCCAGCCTTATAATCCCACACCTCCTCCCTCTCCCCTATTAAAGTACTCAGGATTAGCAATAGTTTGGATGCTATATTTATTTTAATGTGCTCTCGCCAGGTCCTTTTCCCCCTTCCCTCTTTTAATCAATTTAAAATTCTGCACATTCAGACATTTCAAAGTGGTTGCACAAACACTAAAATCTGCTGGAATCTTATCACCGCGCTATGTAGCACACAACAGTCGATTTCACATTTGCACAGAAAATATAGAACTGTGCATACAGGCAATTAATATTAGGAGGGAACTTTGGTTTTAAGCCATGACTGCATATTTGTTTCAGGTTTTAGCCAAGCCAAGATCTGTATATGCTAAGATCTCACTTATGCAGTTACTTCAGGTGGCTCTTCTTACTTTGCCATTTTAATATTATATTAAAAAATGATTGATTAATATTTCCCTGGTCACTATGGCAAGTCACCAAAGGTTAATCTCCCTCCTGGGCCCACAGACAGGAAATACTCAAAGCTTTAAAAGGGCTCCTCCCCTCACATACCTTCGTCTTTATTTCCTGTCTTGGCCCATGGAGGAGAGTTCCCTTTGGTGAGGTACAGAGGGAAGGAAAGGAAAGTGTGCTAAAGTAGTTTGTTTCCCTACCAGAGGCTGTGGGTGGACAGAGCACTTGTGGCACTACCGGGTTGGTCCTCTGCATCTCGTGGCTGTAATCCCCGAAGCCGGCAGAACAGCTAGGTCGCGCTCAGGGCGCGGCTGGGCCCGATGATGTAATGGACGTGTGCCGGAAGTGCCAGCGTAATGTCATGGGCAGTGCGCCGGAAGTAAAAGCCGCATGTTTGCTAGACTGAAGCTAGCAGGTGGCGGGAAAGTGTGATTGGGGACCAGCTGAGGGGGGGAGGAGTCGCAGTCTACTTAACACAGACAGGGGAAGGGTCTCTGGGTCTATGTGCAGTCTGTTTGTTGCTGCAGCCCGTAGGTTGTGTCAGGTGTTCTCAGGAAGTGGATTCCTTTTACCTTTTGTCTGTGTGTGGACTGTGATTAGGGTTTGGATACCACTCCTCTCTCTCGTATTCCCTATTTCTCCAACATCAGCTTTAGGATCATGGAGTCTTCAGAAGAGCCCAGGACTGCTGGTAAATCCCAGGGATCCTCAGCAAAAGGCTCATCTAAAGCAAAGGTCCGCACTTCGGAAGAGAGAAAACACGCCTGTTGAGCTCAGACCGTGAAGTGTCCAAGGGATCTAGGTAAGCCGTTACGGCCCTTGGGCCAGGCTTCTCCCTTATACCTTATGAGAGGTATAATCACAAATCACACCTTTTTAGTGTCTCTTTTTTTGTGTCTTTTTCTTTTAGCCTCTCAAGCTCAGAAAGGGTAGCCAAGACTGTAGTGTCTTCAGCGCAAGAGAAAGCTGAACCAGTGATTCAGCCACCAGTAGAATTACGTCCACGTCACAGTTTGCCACTCTAGTCAATTAATTAAGGAGGTGGTGGTACAGACAATGGATGAGAGAGAAGTGAGAAAGAGACCTAGGACACAGTCCCAGGGTGTTGAGATTCTGAGTCAGAGGAAGGGGGTGAAGATAATTCAACATCTGAGATTATTTCAGTAGCCTCTGATTTGGAAGACGGAGAATTGGAAACAGAATCCTCTTTTGATATGACGATGGTGGATATTCATTAGAGCTGTCAGAAGTTCTTTGTCTTTGATGGAAGAGGAACCAATGGTCCGTAGCAGATAGATTGTTTCCATCTGTTAATAAGAAAGGACTTTCCTTTCCAATTCATGGCTCTGTTTCGGAATTAATGATGGCAGAATGGAAGAAAACAGATAAACGCTTCTCTACCACAGGGAGGTTCCTAAAGAAGTATCCTATGTCAAAATCAGCCTCTAGATTTTGGGATACCCCTCCAAAAGTTGACGCTCCTGTTGTGAGATTGGCCCGGTGTACCACTCTTCCTGTGGATGATGCAGCCATCTTCAGAGATCCAATGGAAAAGAGGTTGGAGTTTACGCTAAAGAAATCATACTTAGCTGCGGGACAATCATGCCGTCAGCAGTTTGCATTAACCTTCTGTATCGAGGGCCATGAAGTTATGGTTGCAAGACATAGAGGAGGCTATAAAGTCAATGTCAGAAGATCCAGATTATTGGAGATGTTAAGGAAGTGAGTGAAACTTGGAAAAGGACCTAGACTGGCCGAAACAGTCGTGGTGTGCACAATAAATGCACGTTTGTTTATAGCAATACTGTGGGGTTGTCTGAGTTTTGGTTGCTCTTTACTACACATTTTTATTTTTAAAGGAAGTGAAGGTCGCAGCAGATCCATGGCTCTCTCGGTGGCAGCGAGAAGAGATTTGTGTTAAGGTCTTGGAATGCAGGCGCTCCATCCAAGAATAACTTATGCCATAGCATTTGAGGGAGAAATGCTTTTTGGAGAATCCTGGCTAATATCATCTCCAGAGTGTCTGGGGGAAAGAGCTGTTTTTTGCCCCAAGAGAGGAAGACTAAAGACAAAGATTTGAGTCTAGTTCAGGTAGAGAGAGGGCTTTTCGTTCAGCCAGGACATATAGGCCCGGAAGAGAGAACTTTAGACAGCAGACGTGGAAGACGGGAAAGCGCGGTCAGTCAGGATCAGTAGATCGACTTCCTTTAGGGCAGTCCTCTCAAGTACAATAGCAGGCGGCGGGCCGAGATGCTGAAGGTGTGAGAAAGACTAATGCATTTTTCTCAGGTCTGGGCCACAAATGTTTAGATCACTGGGTACAGAACCGTGTCAACAGAACCGGGAATAGCGGTGGATGCATTACAGCAGAAATGGTCAGAGGGTCTCTTATACATTTTTCCACCCTTCTCCATGATATGGGCGGTGCTGGAGAAAAAGAGACAGAGGGCCAATGTCATAGCTATTATTCCAATGTGGCCAGGAGACCATGGTTCCCCTTGTTGACAGGATGGCGGTGGAAGAGCCTCTTCATATAATCCGGACTCCAGGGTGGTTGAAGCAGGGACCTCTACAATGTCCAAATTAGAGAAGTTATCCTTAGCGGCTTGGAGGTTGAAGGGCGGAGGTTACACCAGATGGGTCTTCAGGACAACATTTATGTTATCTTGCAGAAAACCTTCAACAACGCAAAAGTATTATCAGACCTGGAGTATATTTTCTGCTTTTGCAGAATGAAGATCCGATAAAGCTGTTATCTCTCTAGTTGTTAAATTTTTTACATTCTGGCTTTCTGGAGCTTTTAGCGAGATATGCGTAGAGGGACAGATCTCAGCCATTTCTTCATTACGGGTAACGAGCTTTCCAAAGACCCTTAGTATGAGATTCTTTGAATCAGAGAATAAGAATAAGACAACAGAGGCAGAAAAGTATTGTTCCTTGGGATCTTCCTTCTGTTTTAGAGTTTCTTATGGAATCTCCATTTGAAACCGTTGGAGACCACTTCGGAATGGTGGATGACGCTGAAGGGTGTGTTTTTAGTGGCTAGGAGAGAGACAGCCATCATTATGCCACAGCCGTTCCCCTTCCATAGTGCCTGTGCAGCGTTTTCAGTTGGAAGAGTATTGTAGATAGGAGAGAGACAGCCATCCATCATGCACAGCCGTTTTCCCCTTCCCCATAGTGCCTGTGCACCGCTTTCATTGTGGCATAGTAATGTAGGTAGGAGAGGACAGTTGTCAATCACGCACAGCCCTTTCTTAACATGACTTATCTGTGCAAGTGCAAAATGAATCTGTAAGAAATAAAATAATACCCTCCCCATACCACTCTCATGTCCCCCAAATTATGCTATAAAATCATCTAAAATGGATATTTTCCACACCTCCTGTCCCAATAATAAAACTTAACCTACTTACCTACATCCACACCCCCTAACAGGTCGCCCATATACATAGTTAGCCCATACAATAATACAATTTAATAAATCTTTACCTACAATCCCAACCCCCTAACAGGCCACCCATATAAAATATGTAGCCCATATGCCCATAAGTGCCCATAAACAAAAACATGTAGCCCATAAAAAAAAAAAAATCTCTGCCAGCAATTTAGATATGCCGCACTTGTAGGTAATTCTGGAAGTACATACCCGAGTGGTGGCGCGCACACGCTCGGCCATTAATCCATTAGCTCATCTCAGAGGTCAACAATTTGCAACTGGATAATCTGCACAATGCGCATGTGCGATCGACAATGTATAGCAGTAAACTGTTCCTTTAACCAATCATAATTTAATTAATATTAACATTTGATTGGTTAATATGTGGCCATGATTGCTAGGATAGAAATATCAACTAATCACAATTGGATTTGGTCCTTCAGCAAACCTATACAAAGAAGTGTTTAACCCCCACGGAACTCAGAAGTCAGTGATGAGTGATGCGAGAATAAGAAGACTTCAGTATCAGATGCAGTTGCACATCAGCTACGTTGATGTTGCCGGCATTGGTGACATCAGCGGAGTTGTTGTCACCGACAATATCGGCAGCAATATCGGAGGAAGACGATGTCAGAGATCTAAAAAGGTCCTTTTTAGGACATGGGGTGTTTCCAGTTTCGAGCTGCAGGACCCTTATCAGAAAGGCTCTTATTAGAGCCACAAGGCTCTTTAAGAGCCAATGGGGGTCTGGTTTCAAGCTGGCAGGACACACCAACAAGGCATTTATAAGTGCGGGGAGGGGGGTCCTGATTCAAGCTGCAGGACCCCATAAGGTACTGTTTACCTGTGGAGGTGGGGTGCCCCTGCCAGTGTGCATCCCCATAGCGGGACCTCCCATTCCCAGCAGCCCCCGGTCCCCCACCGCGCGACCCCCTTCCCGCAGCGCACCACCCCAGTGCGAACACTTGCCGCAAACCCGATTACCATAAGCCCCTCGCCAACCATCTTGACAGCCCACCCCATCGCTTAGGAGCGTCATTTACTGCAGTGTTGATAGTTAAGTGCTCGCTTTGTAGTGGCTGCGCGAGTACTGGAAGAATCACTTGCGCAGCCGTTGCAAACCAATTTATCAGAGGCTACCCGGCTGTTTGTGCTGGTGAGATTCACCCAGAGTCACACACCCTCTGGTAAATCTGATACTGGAGATTTGCCCAGAGAGCTTGTGCCTCTGGATGAATCTCCCTAATAGTGTCCAAATGCAGCAGCATTATCCACAAAGTACCACCTGCTTGTAACAGTTCCTCAAACAGAGGTTTGATCAGTCTTATAAGGATACAAATACTATACTGGCCCCACTGTGTAGTGTTCAAAAATCCTCTGCTCCAAACCGTTTTCCTGCAATGTCTGTTCAAAGGTGGAAAAACCAAAGAGAAGGAGCTGTCATACGGTCCCTCCTTCTTCCTTAAAGGGCATGTCCAGCCTAAAAAATAGCTTTAGTATAAGATAGGTGAACCCTGCCCACCCAACTGCCTACTTATTTCAGTAAAATATGCTTAACTCGCTACTTACGCCCCTTCTCTCCCGCTTTGTCTCTGATCCAGCAACTGAATGCGGAAGTTGCAATCATGTCTGTGATTGGCTAAGACGCGGCCACTCACAGAGTGGCTGATGTCATTGAAGGTGCCGTTGGAGAGAAGGGTCTGTAAGTAACGATCTAAGCATTTTAAAAGAAAAATTATGTCAGTGGGGTGGGCAGGGGTCAATTTCCTTATGTCAAAAGGGATTCAAGCTAGGTGCCACGGCTGCAGAGGATGGATCTGGATGGGGGGGGGGGGGGGGGTGAAGACTCCCTGCACAATGAAGGAGAATAAGGAGCAGAGATGTAGGTAAGGATTTTGTTAAAATTCACAGTGGGGCCAGTATGGGGTTAAATTTCAGTTTTGGGGGGACATGCCTTTAACCTCAATAAGGACTTTGACATGTGCAGGGGAGGCCTTTCTTCCCCCCACCCCCCTCCCTCGGATCCTATCTCTCTGCTGCATCCCCTACCTTAAATCCTTTTTACATGTATAGTCCTCCCAATTCCACCCCCAACCGCCTAGTTCGTTTTTCAAGAAAAGCTATAGAAACATACTTACAAACCTTTGTTCCCTCGGTGCTCTGAATAGCCAGCAGCCGCGTATGTGATTTGCTGCCAGCTAGCCAATCAGAGGCATGTAAGTAACTTTCTTGGGATTTTTTGGGCAAAATAACTCGTGGTTGGGGATGGGATGTGGAGGACTACACATGCTAAAAAGTTTAAAGGATAAGTATTGTGAAAAGTTCATTTAAAAAAAAACAGTTGACTGAAAAAAGTAAATGGGAAAGGGATATAGGATTGGTAATTCCTAACTCCCAATAGTGTTTCTGTGAGAGGCACCAACAGTCGTGACAGGCACTGTTTCAAATTTATGGTAAAAAGGAACAAAGTTGCATGCCCCAACATTATTGGAAAGCATCCACACCTGTAATTATCATGCTGAGAACTGGAGGATTTCCCAGACCCTCCGATCATCACATTACTTTATTTCGGCTGCTGCAAGAAGGGTCAGAATACAAAACCCTTTGAGTGTACACACAATTACCCTTTAATGATAGTGAATTTAGGTTTAAAGTGTATGAGGTTTATACACAGAGTTCAAGCTTAAAAATCAGCATAGGTAACGAACTGAAAGTAACGCAAATTAGTTTTCTGTAATGGTTACATAGTTGCCTCTAAGACAGCAAGGTCTCCATAACATACATTGAAATTTCAAACAATAAAAATTACGCATTATATATACAGGAATTGCAATGTTTTTTTCTCCTACCAGATGGAATAACTATGTAAATTCATAATCTCATAACATTACACCTTCTGACCCCTGTACTGTAGGATGTCCAGGGCTGCCTTCCCAAACCAGAGAACCTGACCATATTTTTGGTCACCTTTATCCTCTCCATGGCATCTACACTGTACCATTTTTTATGTTGATATGCCCCCTATAACTTTAATATACAATATAAAGCATCTTACATTTGAGCTGTTGTTTTAGTGCCTTATTTTTTAAAACGCTGCTGCTGTGTGTTGTAGCAAGGGTAGGGCAGTTAGTATGTGCGAATTGCATGGTGGGAAATTCCCTCTGCCAGTGCTGCTCGAAGTGCTTTCTGAGCATGCTTGGCTCACGGATAGCCTTTTCTGATAAAGGAGGCATCAGTTAGAGAGGGAGGGGAATACTGAGCCTGAGCAACAAGTACTGGATTGAAGGAATGGTTCAACACACACTTACAGCGTAAAGAGCTGCTTATGCTTGCAGATATTTATTGTATTAAGATGAGGCAAAGCCATATTTTTCATAGTATACATATGCTTTAAGGGCTGCCCACAAAGATAGTAATGTATATATAATATATCCCAATCCAAAACTCCGCCAAGTAAAAAAGCGCAATTCTAAGTCCAAAATAGCAAATACCTGCATTATGCCTAGATGAATATGCCACAATGTCCTCTTACATTCGTGCTTCCTGGTCTTCCTGTTAGCAATTGTCAGTCGACATGACATAAATTGACATCAAGTCAATGACTGAATGCTAATCCTCTAGCTGCCTCTTTGAGCATGCTCAGGTTCATAACCAGCTCAATAAATTGCTGATGGGAGTGTGACAAGTATAGCCATTAAAACACTAACCTAGTTTCTAAGAGGCATCCTAAGCACAGCAGGCATAATGAACGAAAATTCCAGAGGACACGTTATGACAGCTCAACATATGTTGGCCATTCTTTCTAAGTGTGGAGTTGTCTTTAATTACGGACACCTTTCACAAAGGCTGGTACACATGTCACAATGTGTCATCCAAGCTGACCATTCGCCACTAGATACGATCCAGGACAAATCGTGTCAGTCACGGCAAAAGTCAACAATAGGGGACCGCACAATCGTCTGTGATTTTTCACCATAACCAATTGTCTGCCTGCAACACACCATTCAATTTTTCAGAAAGATTGAGCGATACATAGATATCGGATAGCCAGACAGAAAAATTGCAGTGTGTTCCCAGCCTTATTGTGAGAACATTACTGTTAAGTATTTAATCTTCTGTATTGGGCAATAGCCTCCGGAAATGTGGACCCGAACTTGAAAACAAGTATAAACCTACTGTTCTAACTTTCTTTCTTTCATTCTGATTGGCAGTTGACCTTGCATAAATGCATGGAGTACTGAAGACCACTGCTGTTCATTGTGAAGGTCAGACAGACACTGCCTGTATTGTGTAAGCATATGTAAAGTTTCTATACTGTGACAGTACATACATCCTGAAGCAATAGCTTACCCTGTTCTTCATAAATGCAATGAATATATATCACATGAAATAATAACACGGTTTATTCTTAATCATATAGAGCCACATTATAAACACCTGCTGAAATCCCCTAATTTGGGGGTTTTAGAAATCATATAAAACCTCAAACAGACAGCCTGTTGTTAAAATGTTTTCTCTTAATGGACATTTTTTTGAAGTTCCTATTTACTGGACACAATTCTTTTGTTTTCATAACATAGCATCACTTTCTGATGAATTATTATTATGCGCCCAAATAAAGAGACTAGCATTGTCCTAGGGCATGCAAAGTAATTATCTTAAAGCAGTCATTAGTGGAAAGGGACATTCAGAAAAACGCCCATAAAAAACAGTGTTCTGTTTTTACCACACAACAAATTATATCAGGTTGTCAAAATATAAGCAGTAATATATGTTAGCTGCCAACATAGGATTCATAAAGTAGGTATTGGAAACACAAAGGTTTTGTTTCACCTCCATATTTCTTCACAGCTATTTGCTGATGTTAAATAAGTCAAAATCGATATGTTCCACAGACTGAACAAATCCCATGTTAAAAGTCGTACATACCCACCCCCATTACCGCGAATCGGTTAGCACTGAAATCTGTGGCTGTGTCGGTAAATCATCCTCATAGTTGTTAGTCAGAACACATTTATTATCTGTCATTTTATTCTGAGGGTAATATTAAAGGCCCTTGCTATATTTGGTAAGTCACTGAGGAGAACCTGGACCATACAGTAGGTGGAAGAATACCACCCTTCCTTGATGGGTCTAACGCCCTAAGACTATACAAAGAAACAAGGTGGCTGGTTGTGGAGCTATTATACCGAAGAGCATCCCTGAACATAATTTCATAATAAGGAAATTTTAAATGTAAACTCAAGCCAGAAAAATAAAAATGTAATTAGAAGATTCCTCAAGTTTTATATTTCTGTACTATCCTCTCTGAAATTACAGCTAAGGGCTCGTTCACACTACATAAGTTTGTATCCGTTTTTCAAACGCAGGTGCGTTAAAGAATGGACAGACAGTAAAACCCCATAGGATTTCATAATATCGTTCACACCTGCTGCATATAATCCGTTCCGTTCCAGTTTAAAAAACGCGTTTAAAAAACGCACTGTATGCAGCACATTTCTGTCTGTTTTTTCATGCATTTTCTATAGAAATCTATGGATAAAACATTGTTAAAAAATGGATACAAATGTATGGAAAAAATGGATACAAACTGACAGAAACACATGCTGTGCGTTTCTGTCAGTTTCTAGTGTGAACGAGCCTAAAGCTTGGGAGAAAGCTTGACACTCCATTTGACACTCCTATTGACACTCCCATTTGACGGGAAAACAAGAATTTATGGGATACACGGAAATTGGATGTCCAAGAACTATACAATAACAAGGAGTTCATAAAAGTTCTTAGTTAAAAATTGCTCTAATTTTTCCCCACCACAACAGATCTTATTTAACATATTTAAAAGCAAACTAAAATCTGATTGGTTGGGGCAAAATTAGCACAATTGTAATGATAAGAACTGTTATTGAATTTCTCCCTGTTAGTTTCTAATTAAATAGGTCATATTATAAATTCACATCACCCTAAAACTCATTATTAACCTGGAACTACCCTATATGACTAGTACAGCCTTACTACATACTTGTATGTGGATGGAGACCACATACACACTCAGTACGCCACAATCCAAAGACATGGGAGTCTTATTACCAGAAAGAATAAACTGGTCTGATAAATATGTATGTGCTTGTCAATGTATACACAATTGTTTCCCATGTGTGCATAATATCATTAATAAGAATATATAAAAACAAAAATTTGGGGCTTATTTTGTTTAGTATTGTTCCTTCTCAGCAGTCTAGCAATAATTTCAATTAGAACTGCAGTAAGACATTAACAGTAATGTTTTTCATTAAGATAAAGAGAGCATAATGCCCGTTAACTACAGAGATATATACGAAGAAGGGTGAATGCTGCAGTATGCAAGTCATCTCCATTTTAATGGAAAATGCTTTTGGCTCCGCGGCTTCTGCCAAGTTCAAAGTCCAGCATATAGAACTAAGTAAGCCAGCTGTACTTAAATCAACTATTGAATTCACACAACCTTGCAAATAGCCTTGTCTGTCTCTCTTCTTTTTCTTCTTTGTTGTCCATGATAGAAGAGAGCCCAGTATAAATGGGTTCCTGTAACCCCAACGTTTTCTAATCACTGCCTCATGTCCAGGAAGTCTTTTGCCTGGATAAATCAAAAGATGCAAGTTATATTTGGGAAATGCAGGCAAAACAAGACATCCAAGAGTATGTTGAATCATGTGATATAGTAGATCTGCTGCAACACAAAACATGGACACTACAGTCTAAACACAATAGTATGATTTTCTACAAAGGAAACCATGTGTCAACAACACAAAAGAGGGAACAATATATAACATGCAACAGATAGTGGCATGACTTTGTATAAACATTTACTTTTATTTTAATCAGCAGCATCATCTGAGTTTTAAATCAGGAATATCAGTTTTTGTTAATGCTCTTTTCCTTTACACGGATGTCCACCCTGCGGCTTTCCAGATGTTTGCAAACATGCCCTGGGGCTAAGATTGGACACCCCTGCTTTAAAACAACAATATAAGGTTTCAAGTTTAGTATTTAGAAGCTTATAATTAGTATGTGAATACGTGGTTGTGACGTACCTTTTGAGTAAGTTACATTTTTTAACATTATATAACATACTTTTAGGTAAAATAACTTTTAAATGTAAGCTTTTCCATAACTTTTAATCATTAAAGATATCACTTTGCAGCATTTATTTTCACTACATATTTATTACTTACTAACAGTCTACAAATATCTGTAAAAAAACCGTAAGTAAGTGAATACTGCATGTAACTGTAATAAATGAATAATCGTTAATATTAAAGGATAAGTGCACGTAAATCAAGTTTTGTTCATTTGGAAGCTGCAGTTTTAAAATACCTTTGCCATATTTTTTATACCTACAGTGCACGGAACTCACAGGCATTCTGTTTGAGGCTCAGCAGGAGAAAGCAGAGGAAATCTCAGAAGGGCGGGGGCTTAACATTCAGCAAACCGTAACAAGATGTCAGCAACTTTCAAGACACAAAGTTGGCTCTGAGGGCTAGTAAAAAAAAATATATGGCAACGTATTTTTAAAGCTGCAGCATCCAAGAACATACTTGATTTTAAGGTGGCTTATCCTTTAATGTGTAAATCTGAGCACATAGTGATTAGTGAAATTAATAAACTATAACATTCCAACATCCCAGACGGATCGATACCAGGAACATTTAAAAGGCGTTATGGGCTTTTTTTAATAGGCAGGATTCCAAAAATATACTACTTGTCTCAAGCAGCTCAGTTATTTTTTTAATACTGAAACTGCCTCTTGGCTGTCCTTGCTAAATCTGCAATTTCTGGCCTCCTGGGATTTTGACCATCTAATAAAATTTGTCTGTGTGTGTGTGTGTTAGGTGCTGCCAATTTATAAATCAGTTATTAGTAATGGTGGGGGATTTATGTTTGTGCCTTTTGTTTTCTCCTGTTTCCTAATATCCCTTAGTTCCTGCGAACGTGATATATTTTTCCCCTGCTGCAGGGTTGCATTTCCTTTGTGTGAGTTTAGAATTGAGGTAGTGGGGATTGTATGATGTTGGAGCCACCTTATTGTTTGAGAAAGTGATATACTTCAAAACATGTTTTTTACATGATGGCATGTGACAGTATACAGTAATACCTCAGTAGTATCCTAACATTTATCTGTGGCTCTGAGCAAAGGAGCAAAGGGTTTCCCAACAGCCAATGCATTTGCCAGCTTGCCTTTCTCTTAGAGTGCACTCTGGTACGTGTGTCTTTCCCCCGTGACGTAACTTCTAAAGCTTATTAATACATTGTAGGTGCTTTTGGGGGTGAGACATGGGGAAGCATGGGCTACCTGACTGGTCTGTGGAAGCATAACCCCAACACATGATGCACCCGCAACAAACAATTACCAATCGGAGCTCCTGGTAGCTGTTCTATTGGATCAGACAACAGGCCAACCATTGTGGTCCCCATGTGCATCAATGCGTCATGTACAGCCATGAACACTTTGAGTAGTTAACCACATAATACAGTTCTGAAAATATGGATGTTCACCAGTTGTTCACCATCACAATCAGCTCTCACAAATCTTAAAAGTCTTTCAAGTTCTGACTTATTTTTTCTGCATCAACCATCAACTTTACAAGACAAAATTTAGTTTTCTCATCTCCCAGTAAAAAAAACATGTTTTTGTTTTTTGGGGTGGGGATTGTGCTGGCTGTTCGCCCTACACCCAGAGACAACTTTTGCTTATTATATACAAAAATTGCCCAGCAATCCTACTGTATTCAGTACATGTTATCTAATAGTTAATCACAACTTGATCTTTAAAGGGCAACTCCACCTTCATAGGAACATTTTTTAGAAGAATTGCCTCTTTAAAAATATGTTGATGTATCATAGTTTGTCCTATGAATTCATTACTGTATGCCTGCTATGCTTCTGGATCTTGTGGAACACTGAGCAATTTAGAAATCTGTACTGAGCCTGTAACTGAGCAGTACTGAGCCTGGGCATGCTCAGAAGAGGCAGATAGGGGATTACATTCATTATTGCACACTGTCAAATCCATAACTGACAGTTGCTAACTGGAAGAACCAGGAAGCAGAAACAGGTGAAACAGACATTGTGCAGGATTTCAAGTATAGACTTGTTATATTTCAGATTTCAAACTATTACCGTTTAGGGTTTTGGGGGGTGATTTACCTGTATGTAAGTTTTTTCATTTTGGGTGGATTTGCCCTTTAACACCCTGCAGTAGATAGTGAAAGACAAGGTATATATTGCTTCCTGCAAAAAGTAATAACAGCTAAGACACAGCTAAATGCTAACAAAGGTCCCATCACTGGAGCCTATTCAGTGACATGTTCCAGTATAAACTGGAACATAAATATAAATAATATTAAGGACCAGAATTCACAATCAGATAAGAATGAATATCTTTATATATTTAATATAATTTAACAGATTAATAAAACATGATTACAATCCTACAAATCAAGAGTCAGATCTTAGGATAAATATTGCTAGTGATCATATGTCTCATCAGCTGTTTCCTTTTTTCTGCTATTAATAGTATTCTTTGATGTGGCAATAACCCTAGATCCTAAGGTAATTTTAAGTGTCCATACCAAATCTACTATATAAAGTAGAAATTTGTATGTATGTATGTATGTATGTATGTATGTGCTCACACACAGTCACACCCCTGAATGAATCACATAATGGTGACACCCTCTGAAAGAGACGACACCCATGAAGTCCAATTTGACCAATAAAAAGCCTGCACATCACTCTGCAAGTGTGATTCCCCAATTCAGTAACTCAGATAAGGGCTGGGCTCTGTGGTGCTGCCCGACTTCAACAACTGTTGAACACTGTTGTAGTGCTCAAAAAATCCTTACCTTACATCTTCTGCTCATTATGGTTCTCACTGCAGTGCTTTTCTTTCTTTTTTAGTTTTTTTTACTCAGTTTTATTAAGTACAGGCATAATCTTATCCATAGCATATACATTATTATGTTATACAGTTATCAAGAGGTGTTTCATTCCATATTAACATTATTTTGCCTGTAGGTATAATAGGAGTGTATAGTTATTCGTATTCAACAAACGTTTTACTACATAACTATTGCAGCCATATTGCTAGATATTTGAAAGTGTTGAGGAGAGTAGTTGGACTATATCCATAGTCCACATTAATTATATCTGTCAGACATTTCGGGATTTGTATTTAAGCTTGTTTGTTGGGGTGTCTCATTGAGGTTTTAGGATTGGCGTAATGCCTGGGTTCATTATCTGAGTTCAAAGAAGTTTAGTTAGTAGTATTGGTGATCCGTCTCATATCTCCACATGTCCATGTATCAATATGTTATATTTATACGTATTTCCCTCTTATTGATTCCATGTGGACCTATCTTATTGAATTAGGTAAACATCCTCTGCCGATATAATCAGTCTTAAAGGGGCATGTCCACCCCCTTTTAACATTTTTGGATATATATAGGTCTCCCTCCCCCAGCCCCAACCACTATAATAGATTTTCCAGAAACTCCCCGATCGTTACTTACCTTCCTCCGGCATACTGTCCCGGCCCTCTGCTTGCATGAAACAGCAAGCAGGGGGCCGGAACGGCAGCCATGTCCGTGATTGCTGAGAGCAGCAAATCACGGATGGGGCTGCCGGCTGCACAGAACGCCGGGTGAGAGACTGGTAAGGTAAGAGAGTTTGGTCGGAGTTTCAGGAAAATCTATTATACGCGGTGGGCTGGGAGACCTATTATGTATCAAAGGGGTTGTAGCTTGGGGGAGGAAGAGCAAAATGGGAGGGAAAGGGTGGGAGAGGGAGGGGGGAGGGAGGGAAGGGGGAGGGGAGGAGGGGGAGGGCTGCTTGAGCAGCCCAAAAACCTTCAGAGGACGTCTCAGAGCAGAGAACAATTTCCCTCCCTGCCAGGCTCCTGGTGACCAGTTTTCTGGACTTTGGAGGGACATTACAGGAGAACAATTTGGAGCTGGGATGTAAGGTAGGGATTTTATTACACAATAGAGTGGGGCCAGTAGTGGAATTATAGTTTTCAGGGTGGACATGCCCTTAAAAAATGGAAGGTCATTATTAATTAACTTTTTTCCATGGGCTCACTTTGTGCTTGTCGACGCCCATCCACTTTAACCACTAGTGTTTTCTGGCATAAAATAGGGCTTGTTGTAATAGTGATAGTTGAGTTTAGGCCCAATATCTGATTCAGAGACTCTGAATATACAAGTTTGGGTTAATGGAGATTTTGTATTGGACTATTCGGATAGATACTCTGTTACACGTGACCAGAATCTTTGTACCTAAGGGCAGAAGTGCCTTTTCAAAGTACAATGAAAATTGAAGAGTCCAAGCTGTCAGTTGAGTCTTCCAGTCATTGCTGCTTCCTAATACTCAACATGGTTTGTGACATGCGCAGGGGAGCCCTCCCCCCCTCCTACGGATTCCATCTCTCTGTTGCATCCACTAGCTTGAAATGCTTTTTAGTATGGGTAGTCTCCCACCACAACCCTAACGCCGCCGAGTTATATTTGGAAGAAAGCTCATAGCTCCTTAACCCCCCAGACTTCAATCAATAATCAAAGGAATATTTCACTTTTCAGTGAACTATTTCTTTAAAGGGTATCTTCCCCCCTAAAATAATTTTTCACTATGTGTCGTATATCCCATTCCACCCACCAACCGCCGAGTTGATATTGGAAAATAATCACTGCAAAGTTACTTACAGACCTTCAATCCCCCATTGCCGCATCTGTGATTGGCTAGCCGACCACAAAGTAACTTTGCGGCCTGCCCGACCCTTCCGTCGTCTTCAATAAACGTGAGAAGGAGCAACAGATGAAGAAAAGAAGATATTTACCTAGTACAAGCGATCCTCTGATGCAGCACGAAAATTCACGACTGCTTCCTGTTCAGAGTAACTATAGTGTGGCATTAATGGTGAACCAGGCAATGCTGCTCGTCGTGCGCAGCGAAGGATCGTGTGTAAGGTGAGCTCTTTTACCTTCCGTTGCTTCAATTATGCAGTTAACGAATAGCTCACTTCTAAGTGAACTATCCTGAAGAAGCTAGTAAGTCATTTAATTATTTATCAAGCGACCCACGTGGACCACTTATTTATGAAGAAATACATTTGAGACAGAGTCCCTCGGAGATTACTGTATAATGATTTTGTTTACTATTGGCAGTGATGCATTAGGGGATGGTTAACAGTAATGGAGCTTGATTAGTATTTATAAGGACACAGTATTGCTCCATAAAAATATGGATACTGTGCAGTAATATTCTTTGGTGCCCCACTGCATGTTACTGATCATATCTCTATTTTCCAGCACAATCTTAAATACAATGCTGCAGAAAATACCTTGGGTAAATTGGGTATATGATCCCCACAAGTAGTCAGTCATGGGAGTCAGTCATGTTGTCAAAGGATGGGGATAAAAATAACAATAATGTGAACAAACAATAATAATAATAACGAAAATGCACCTTTCAGAACCTTGACTCTATCAACATTGCATTATAGGAGCTTATCTGTTTATTATGGGATCCAATCTCTCGAGATGAACTTTTCCTCGTGCAGTCAGCAACGTTAAATTCCAGGCTACTATAGACAAGCACTCACTGTGACCACTCACCCCAATCCCTTTTCACATAAGTGCATGGCTTGTAACACCTGTCAGCTAATTCTTTAATTAGTGCACTTTCCTATACTAAAGGTTCGCCTATATTAGAACTACTCACACCATGTCCGTGCTATTTAATGAATTTTCTTGAACGCTTTTGTTCTCTTTGTGACCGAAACGATCACGAGGTGCTGCCTGCCACTTTGCAACGTATGTGGGTCACTAAAAGAACCGGAAAGGTTATGAAGAATTGATTGACGTTGCAGGATCGGTTAGCTTGTAAGACCTAATGTATGGACAACTTAAGTCACATATTAATAACTTAACAGCTCTGGCACAAAGGGAAGTAGGTGGACTGAGGATTCTTGATCTACAAACTAGAAGGCTGCAAATGTAAACAGATGATTTTCTCTAATGATGTCAGAGGTGATAACGCTAACTATAATTTCAATTTATATTTCATGCGGCATAATTCAAAGACTTCATATATATTTATGTTCTCCTTTAATGAATCATGCTATTTAGAAAATTTCTCAACCAAATTTTATATAAACAGATTTCCCTATCCATAACACAACTCGTGCAGATGGCTCTAATACACAAATATTATGCTTTGTACACATGTTGGATTCGCCAAACCAAAATAGGCTGACAAACGTTCAATAACCGATCAAATACAGCCAAAATCTACTATTGTGTTAAGCTCCCCTATGTGATCTGTCCTGTCGGATCATTTAAACAACACTGATGGGAGCCACCACACATGCTAGATTGTGTTGTCTGAAGTAGTTGGAAGTCAATGCTGCTCCTGTCTGACATTGATCTGCTAAAAAGAGTGTGCAGGGTGTGGCCATAGAAGCATAATCCCTGGAATGTATTGTCACATATCCTTGTTACAGGCCATTCTGAATTGAGAAAGCCAATCAGAATGACTAGTGAAACATCTCAAGAACTAAACTTTAAGTCCAGTTGATCTAACTGAATACTGCAGATATACCATGACCTGGATGAATGAGAACTTTCACAGTCAGGTAAGGATATGTCTTTTAATGTACTGCCACCTTAAGACCTTAAGACACGTGGCTAATTTAGTTACATCAGATCTGTTAATAATATTTATCGCTACAATGTTTTCAGAATCAGCCACAGATTTAAAAAAAAAAATATGTCTAAAATAAACACAAAAATAAACATGAATGTATCAAACAGAAGATTAATTATATATTAAGACTTTACAACAACAAAGCACCGTGTACTAACTTTGGAACAAAACACACATAACTGTTGTTTTAAGTACAGCCGGATTATACATTTTTTAAGCAGTTTGTCATCTCTCATGCCCTCTGGTGTGTGGTTTCTGCAGTAGTGATTAGTGATATCCTATGGGCTGCCAAGGAGTCAACCTCAGAAAGACCATCCAGAATTTAAAGAACTTTTTACAAGATAATAAGAATTGTTTACTCCAGAATTAGATAATGCCTGGTTTTAACACAGCTCTTTATACCATATTTCATGCCAGAATTATTTTGAGAAGAGGGGAGATATTTAAATAATCAGAAATCTTAAAAAGACATGTCCACCCCCAAACCTAAAATGTAACCCACTACTGGCTCCACCATATCTCTATATATTAAAAAAATATTTTTAGGGTGGACATGCCCTTTAAGATTTAAAAAGAAAGTAAATTAAGAGAAAGTATTTAGTATTGTGCTTGAAACAGAAAAAATTGAATATAAGGAAAACAGTACATAAGCAGTATAAAACATTTAAAGGAACATTAAAGTAAAAAAAATGAACTTGCCTTTATCCTTTTTCTATATTTTTAGGTGCCTGCCAGAACTTGATCCCTTTTTGCTTCAGTGTCACTAGATCATCTCATGTCTTGTTCAGCTCACATCTAGTTATTATGATTTCTCCTCTCTGTATCTGCCCCCTCTTAAACTAAGGCACAGTTAGAGTGTGGAGCATGTGCAGTGGAGATGATCTATGTGCTACAGACTGCACCTAACTGCAGGATTGGGTGTTGTAGCTGAGGTACAGAAAGAGTACAGAACAACAGATAATGCTTATTCCTTTCCTGATCTTAATGCTGAATCAACTAGCCATGCATGAGGATAGAGAAATAAGCTTACTTTTATAGCATGGATAGTGTCTACATGTAGTGTGCAGGGGGGAGGGGCTGGTGATTGACAGTTTTGCCAGCGTAATGTCATGGGCAGTGCGCCGGAAGTAAAAGCCGCATGTATGCTAGACTGAAGCTAGCAGGTGGCGGGAAAGTGTGATTGGGGACCAGCTGAGGGGGGGAGTAGTCGCAGTCTACTTAAAGGGTATGTCCACCCTAAAATCGTTTTTTTTATATATGATCCCCCCTGGGCTCCCAGCCCCAACCGCATTATTATTTTTTTTAGATAGCCCCCCAAACTCTACTTACCTCCCCTCTTTCCAGCTCACTTCCGCGTAGGAAAGCGGAGAGGTAAGTAAAAGATTGGGGAGCTTTCTAAATGTAGTTAAGGTCTTGGAATGCAGGCGCTCCATCCAAGAATAACTTATGCCAGTTAGCATTTGAGGGAGAAATGCTTTTTGGAGAATCCTTGGCTAATATCATCTCCAGAGTGTCTGGGGGAAAGAGCTGTTTTTTGCCCCAAGAGAGGAAGACTAAAGACAAAGATTTGAGTCTAGTTCAGGTAGAGAGAGGGCTTTTCGTTCAGCCAGGACATATAGGCCCGGAAGAGAGAACTTTAGACAGCAGACGTGGAAGACGGGAAAGCGCGGTCAGTCAGGATCACGTAGATCGACTTCCTTTCAGGGCCAGTCCTCTCAAGTACAATAGCAGGCGGCGGGCCCAGATGCTGAAGGTGTGAGAAAGACTAATGCATTTTTCTCAGGTCTGGGCCACAAATGTTTAAGATCACTGGGTACAGAACCGTGTCAACAGAACCGGGAATAGCGGTGGATGCATTACAGCAGAATTGGTCAGAGGGTCTCTTATACATTTTTCCACCCTTCTCCATGATATGGGCGGTGCTGGAGAAGATAAAGAGACAGAGGGCCAATGTCATAGCTATTATTCCAATGTGGCCAAGGAGACCATGGTTCCCCTTGTTGACCGAGATGGCGGTGGAAGAGCCTCTTCATATAATCCGGACTCCAGGGTGGTTGAAGCAGGGACCTCTACAATGTCCAAATTAGAGAAGTTATCCTTAGCGGCTTGGAGGTTGAAGGGCGGAGGTTACACCAGATGGGTCTTCAGGACAACATTTATGTTATCTTGCAGAAAACCTTCAACAACGCAAAAGTATTATCAGACCTGGAGTATATTTTCTGCTTTTGCAGAAATGAAGATCCGATAAAGCCGTTATCTTCTCTAGTTGTTAAATTTTTACATTCTGGCTTTTTGAAGCTTTTAGCGAGAATATGCGTAGAGGACAGATCTCAGCCATTTCTTCAATTACGGGTAACGAGCTTTCCAAAGACCCTTTAGTACGGAGATTCTTTGAATCAGAGAATAAGAATAAGACAACAGAGGCAGAAAAGTATTGTTCCTTGGGATCTTCCTTCTGTTTTAGAGTTTCTTATGGAATCTCCATTTGAACCGTTGGAGACCACTTCGGAATGGTGGATGACGCTGAAGGTGGTGTTTTTAGTGGCTAGGAGAGAGACAGCCATCCATTATGCACAGCCGTTTCCCCTTCCCATAGTGCCTGTGCATCGCTTTCAGTTGGAAAGAGTATTGTAGATAGGAGAGAGACAGCCATCCATCATGCACAGCCGTTTCCCCTTCCCATAGTGCCTGTGCACCGCTTTCATTGTGGCATAGTAATGTAGGTAGGAGAGACAGTTGTCAATCACGCACAGCCCTTTCTTTAACATGACTTATCTGTGCAAGTGCCAAAATGAATCTGTAAGAAATAAATAATACCCTCCCACATACCACTCTCATGTCCCCCAAAATTATGCTATAAAATCATCTAAAATGGATATTTTCCACACCTCCTGTCCCAATAATAAAACTTAACCTACTTTACCTACATCCACACCCCCTAACAGGTCGCCCATATAACATATGTAGCCCATACAAATAATACAATTTAATAAATCTTTACCTACAATCCCAACCCCCTAACAGGCCACCCATATAAAATATGTAGCCCATATGCCCATAAGTTGCCCATAAAAAAACATGTAGCCCATAAAAAAAAAAAAATCTCTGCCAGCAATTTAGATATATGCCGCACTTGTATGTACTTCTGGAAGTACATACCCGAGGTGCATGGTGCGCACACGCTCGGCCATTAATCCATTAGCTCACTCTCAGAGGTCAACAATTTTGCAACTGGATAATCTGCACAATGCGCATGTGCGATCGACAATGTATAGCAGTAAACTGTTCCTTTAACCAATCATAATTTAAATTAATATTAACATTTGATTGGTTAATATGTGGCCATATGATTGCTAGGATAGAAATATCAACTAATCACAATTGGATTTGGTCCTTCAGCAAACCTATACAAAGAAGTGTTTAACCCCCACGGAACTCAGAAGTCAGTGATGAGTGATGCGAGAATAAAGAAGACTTCAGTATCAAGATGCAGTTGCAACATCAGCTACGTTGATGTTGCCGGCATTGGTGACATCAGCGGAGTTGTTGTCACCGACAATATCGGCAGCAATATCGGAGGAAAGACGATGTCAGAGATCTAAAAAGGTCCTTTTTAGGACATGGGGTGTTTCCAGTTTCGAGCTGCAGGACCCCTTATCAGAAAGGCTCTTATTAGAGCCACAAGGGCTCTTTTAAGAGCCAATGGGGGTCCTGGTTTCAAGCTGCAGGACACCCAACAAAGGCATTTATAAGTGCTGGGGAGGGGGGTCCTGATTCAAGCTGCAGGACCCCATAAGGTACTGTTTACCTGTGGAGGTGGGGTGCCCCCTGCCAGTGTGCATCCCACTAGCGGGACCTCCCATTCCCAGCAGCCCCCGGCTCCCCCACCAGCGCGACCCCCTTCCCGCAGCGCACCACCCCAGTGGCGAACACTTGCCGCAAACCCGATTACCATAAGCCCCTCGCAAACCATCTTGACAGCCACACTCCACCGCATGAATCTCCCTAATAGTGTCCAAATGCAGCAGCATTATCCACAAAGTACCACCTGCTTGTAACAGTTCCTCAAACAGAGGTTTGATCAGTCTTATAAGGATACAAATACTATACTGGCCCCACTGTGTAGTGTTCAAAAATCCTCTGCTCCAAACGGTTTTCCTGAAATGTCTGTTCAAAGGTGGAAAACCCAAAGAGAAGGAGCTGTCATCCGGTCCCTCCTTCTTCCTTAAAGGGCATATCCAGCCTAAAAAATAGCTTTTAGTATAAGATAGGTGAACCCTGCCCACCCCCAACCGCCTACTTATTTCAGTAAAAATATGCTTAACTCGCTACTTACAGCCCCTTCTCTCCCGCTTTGTCTCTGATCCAGCTCACTGCATGCGGAAGTTGCAATCATGTCTGTGATTGGCTAAGACGCGGCCACTCACAGACGTGGCTGATGTCATTGAAGGTGCCGTTGGAGAGAAGGGTCTGTAAGTAACGATCTAAGCATTTTTTAAAAGAAATATTATGTCAGTTGGGGGTGGGCAGGGGTCAATTTCCTTATGTCAAAAGGGATTCAAGCTAGGTGCCACGGCTGCAGAGGATGGATCTGGATGGGGGGGGGTGAAGACTCCCCTGCACAATGAAGGAGAACCATAAGGAGCAGAGATGTAAGGTAAGGATTTTGTTAAACTTCACAGTGGGGCCAGTATGGGGTTAAATTTCAGTTTTGGGGGTGGACATGCCCTTTAACCTCAATAAGGACTTTGACATGTGCAGGGGAGGCCTTCTTCCCCCCACCCTCCCTCCCTCCGGATCCTATCTCTCTGCTGCATCCCCTACCTTTAAATCCTTTTTACTATGTATAGTCCTCCCAATTCCACCCCCAACCGCCTAGTTCGTTTTTCAAGAAAAGCTATAGAAACATACTTACAAACCTTTGTTCCCTCGGTGCTCTGAATAGCCAGCAGCCGCGTATGTGACTTGCTGCCAGCTAGCCAATCAGAGGCATGTAAGTAACTTTCTTGGGATTTTTTGGGCAAAAATAACTCGGTGGTTGGGGATGGGATGTGGAGGACTACACATGCTAAAAAGTTTAAAGGATAAGTATTGTGTATAAAGTTCATTTAAAAAAAAACAGTTGAACTGAAAAGTACATGGGAAAGGGATATAGGATTGGTAATTCCTAACTCCCAATAGTGTTTCTGTGAGAGGCACCAACAGTCGTGACAGGCACTGTTTCAAATTTATGGTAAAAAGGAACAAAGTTGCATGCCCCAACATTATTGGAAAGCATCCAGACACCTGTAATTATCATGCTTGAGAACTGGAGGATTTCCCAGACCCTCCGATCATCGCATTACTTTATTTCGGCTGTCGCAAGAAGGGTCAGCATACAAAACCCTTTGAGTGTACACCACAATTACCCTTTAATGAGTGACATTTAGGTTTAAAGTGTATGAGGTTTATAACACAGAGTTCAAGCTTAAAAATCAGCATAGGTAACAGACTGAAAGTAACGCAAATTAGTTTTCTGTAATGCATTACATAGGTTGCCTCTAAGACAGCAAGGTCTCCATAACATACATTGAAATTCAAAACAATAAAAATTATGCATTATATATACAGGAATTGCAATGTTTTTTTCTCCTACCAGATGGAATAACTATGTACATTCATAATCTATCATCAACATTACACCTTCTGCACCCCTGTACTGTAGGATGTCCAGGGCTGCCTTTCCCAAACACCCAGGAAACCTGACCATCATTTTTTGGTCACCTTTATCCTCCTCCATGGCATCTACACTGTACCATTTTTTATGTTGATATGCCCCCTATAACTTTAGATATACAATATAAAGCATCTTACATTTGAGCTGTTGTTTTAGTGCCTTATTTTTTAAAACGCTGCTGCTGTGTGTTGTAGCAAGGGTAGCGGCAGTTAGTATGTGCGAATTGCATGGTGGGAAATTCCCTCTGCCAGTGCTGCCTCGAAGTGCTTTCTGAGCATGCTTGGCTCACGGATAGCCTTTTCTGATAAAGGAGGCATTAGTTAGAGAGGGAGGGGAATACTGAGCCTGAGCAAACAAGTACTGGATTGAAGGAATGGTTCAACACACACTTCAGCGTAAGAGCTGCTTATGCTTGCATGTATTTATTTATGTATTAAGATGAGGCAAAGCCATATTTTTCAGTATACATATGCTTTAAAGGGCATGCCCACAAATTGTATAATTGTATATAAGTAAATTATCCCCCAAATCCTAAAACTGCAGTAGTTAGAAAGCTGCAACATAGAAGATTAACATGAAATATTGCACAATGTCCTGTTACCCATCTTTCTGCTTCCTGGTTCTTCCTGTTAGCAATTGTCAGTCATGGACATGAAAATTGACATCACAGTCAATGACTGAATGCTAATCCTCTAGCTGCCTCCTTTGAGCATGCTCATGTTCATAACCAGCTCAATAAATTGCTGATGGGAGTGTGAACAAGTATAGCCATTAAAACACACTAACCCTTAGTTTCTAAGAGGCATCCTAAAGCACAGCAGGCATAAGCGAACAATTCCAGAGGACAAGTTATGACAGCTCAACATATGTTGGCCATTCTTTCTAAGTGTGGAGTTGTCTTTAACTTTACGGACACCTTCACAAATGGCTGGTACACATGTCACAATGTGTCATCCAAGCTGACCATTCGCCACTAGCATACGATCCAGGACAAATCAGTGTCAGTCACAGCAAAAGTCAACACATAGGGGACCGCACAATCGTCTGTGATTTTTCACCATAACCAATTGTCTGCCTGCAAACACACCATTCAATTTTTCAGAAAGATTGAGCGATACATGGTAATATCGGATAGCCAGACAGAAAAATTGCAGTGTGTTCCCAGCCTTATTGTGAGAACATTACTGTTAAGTATTTAATCTTCTGTATTGGGCAATAGCCTCCGGAAATGTGGACCCGAACTTGAAAACCAAGTATAAACCTACTGTTCTAACTTTCTTTCTTTCATTCTGATTGGCAGTTGACCTTGCATAAATGCATGAGAGTACTGAAGACCCACTGCTGTCATTGTGAAGGTCAGACAGACACTGCCATGTATTTGTGTAAGCATATGGTAAAGTTTACATATACTGTACAGTACATACATCCTGAAGAATAGCTTACCCTGTTCTCATAAATGCAAAATGAAATATATACAATGAAATAATAACACGGTTTATTCTTAATCATATAGAGCCACATTATAAACACCTGCTGAAATCCCCTAATTTGGGGGTTTTACAAATCATATAAAACCTCTAAACAGACAGCCTGTTGTTAAAATGTTTTCTCTAATGGACATTTTTTTTGAAGTTCCTATTTACTGGACACAATTCTTTTGTTTTCATAACATAGCATCACTTTCTGATGAAATTATTATTATGCGCCAAATAAAGAGACTAGCATTGTCCTAGGGCATGCAAAGTAATTATCTTAAAGCAGTCATTAGTAGAAAGGGACATTCAGAAAACGCCCATAAAAAAACATGTTTCTGTTTTTACCACACAACAAATTATATCAGGTTGTCAAAATATAAGCAGTAATATATGTTATGCTGCAACATAAGGATTCATAAAGGTATTGGAAACACAAAGGTTTTGTTTCACCTCCATATTTACTTCACAGCTATTTGCTGATGTTAAATAAGTCAAAAATCGTATATGTTTCCACAGACTGACACAAATCCCATGTTAAAGTCGTACTATACCCCCACCCCCATTACCGCGAATCGGTTAGCAACTGAAATCTGTGGCTGTCGGTACATCATCCTCATAGTGTTAGTCAGAACACATTTATTATCTGTCATTTTATTCTGAGGGTAATATTAAAGGCCCTTGCTATATTTGGTAAGTCACTGAGGAGAACCTGGACCATACAGTAGGTGGAAGAATACCACCCTTCCTTGATGGGTTCTAACTGCCCTTAAGACTATACAAAGAAACAAGGTGGCTGGTTGTGGAGCTATTATACCGAAGAGCATCCCTGAACATAATTTCATACTAAGGAAATTTTAAATGTAAACTCAAGCCAGAAAAATAAAAAATGTAATTAGAAGATTCCTCAAGTTTTATATTTCTGTACATATCCTCTCTGAAATTACAGCTAAGGGCTCGTTCACACTACATCAGTTTGTATCCGTTTTTCAAACGCAGGTGCGTTTAAAAGAATGGACAGACAGTAAAACCCCATAGGATTTCATAATATCGTTCACACCTGCTGCATTATAATCCGTTCCGTTCCAGTTTAAAAAACGCGTTTAAAAAACGCACTGTATGCAGCATTTCTGTCTGTTTTTCATGCATTTTCTATAGAAATCTATGGAATAAACATTGTTAAAAAATGGATACAAATGTATGGAAAAAATGGATACAAACTGACAGAAACACATGCTGTGCGTTTCTGTCAGTTTCTAGTGTGAACGAGCCCTAAAGCTTGGGAGAAAGCTTGACACTCCCATTTGACACTCCTATTTGACACTCCCATTTGACAGGAAAACAAGAATTTATGGGATACACGGAAATTGGATGTCCAAAGAACTATACAATAACAAGGAGATTCAATAAAAGTTCTTTAAGTTAAAAATTGCTCTAATTTTTCCCCAACCAAACAGATCTTATTTAACATTTAAAAAGCTAAAATCTGATTGGTTGGGGCAAAATTAGCACAATTGTAATGATAAGAACTGTTATTGAATTTCTCCCTGTTAGTTTCTTAATTAAATAGGTCATATTATAAATTCACATCACCCCTAAACTCATTATTAACCTGGAACTACCCTATGACTAGTACAGCCTTACTACATACTGTATGTGGATGGAGACCACATACACACTCAGTACGCCACAATCCAAAAGACATGGAGAGTCTTATTACCAGAAAGAATAAACTGGTCTGATAAATATGTATGTGCTTGTCAATGTATACACACATTGTTCCCATGGCTGCATAATATCATTAATAATGAATATATAAAAACAAAAAATTGGGGCTTATTTGTTTAGTATGTGTTCCTTCTCAGCAGTCTATGCAATATTTCAATTAGAACTGCAGGTAAGAGCATTAACAGTAATGTTTTTCATTAAGATCAAGAGAGCATAATGCCGTTAACTACAGAGATATATACGAAGAAGGGTGAATGTGCAGTATGCAAGTCATCTCCATTTTAATGGAAAATGCTTTTGGCTCCCGGGCTTTCTGCCAAGTTCAAAGTCCAGCAATAGAACTAAGTAAGCCAGTGTACTTAAAATCAATATTGAATTCACAAACCTTGCAAAATAGCCTTGTCGTCTCTCTTTCTTTTCTTCTTTGTTGTCCATGATAGAAGAGAGCCCAGTATAAATGGGTTCCTGTAACCCCAACGTTTTCTAATCACTGCCTCATGTCCAGGAATGCTTTGCCTGGATAAATCAAAAAGATGCAAGCTTATATATTGGGAAATGCATGGCAAAACAAGACAAATCCAGAGGTTGAATCATGTGATATACTGTAGATCTGCTGCCAAACACAAAACATGGGAACACTACAGTCTAAACACAATAGTAATGATTTCTACAAGGAAACCAATGTGTCAACAACACAAAAGAGAGGAACAATTATATAACAATGCAACAGATAGTGGCATGACTTTGTATAACATTTCTTTATTTTAATCAGCAGCATCATCTGAGATTTAAATCAGGAATATCAGTTTTTTGAATGCTCTTTTCCTTTACAACGGATGTCCACCCTGCGGCTTTCCAGATGTTTGCAAACATGCCCTGGGGCTAAGATTGGACACCCCTGCTTTAAAACAACAAATATAGGTTTCTAATGTTTAGTATTTAGAAGCTTATAATTGAGTATGTGAATACAGTGGTTGTGGAACTTACCTTTGGAGTAAGTTACGATTTTTAACATTATATAACATACTTTTAGGTAAAATAACTTTTAAATGTAAGCTTTTCCATAACTTTTAATCATTAAAGATATCACTTTTGCAGCATTTAATTTTCACTACATATTTATTACTTACTAACAGTACTACAAATATCTGTAAAAACATACCGTAAGTAGAGTGAAATGCTGTAACTGTAATAAATAGAATAATCGTTAAATATTAAAGGATAAGTGCACTGTAAAATCAAGTTATGTTCATTTGGAAGCTGCAGCTTTAAAAATACCTTTGCCATATTTTTTATTACCTACACGTGCACGGAACTCACAGGCATTACTGTTTGAGGCTCAAGCAGGAGAAAGCAGAGGAAATCTCAGAAGGGCGGGGCTTAACATTCAGCAAACCAGTAACAAGATGTCAGCAACTTTCAAGACACAAAGCTTGGCTCTGGAGGGGCATAGGTAAAAAAAAAATATATGGCAACGGTATTTTTAAAGCTGCAGCATCCAAATGAACATAACTTGATTTTAAGGTGCACTTATCCTTTAATGTGTAAATCTGAGCACATAGTGATTAGTGAAATTAATAAACTAATAACATTCCAACATCCCAGACGGATCGGATACCAGGAACATTTAAAAGGGTTTATGGGCATTTTTTTAATAGGCAAGGATTCCAAAAATATACTTACTTGTCTCAAGCAAGTCAGTTATTTTTTTAATACTGAAACTGCCTCTTGGCTTCCTGCTAAATCTGCAATTTCCTGGCCTCCTGGGTATTTTGACCATCTAATAAAATTTGTCTGTGTGTGTGTGTTAGGTGCTGCCAATTTATAAATCAGTTATTAGTAATGGTGATTATGTTTGTGCCTTTTTGTTTTCTCCTGTTTCCTAATATCCCTTAGTCCTGGAACGTGATATATTTTTCCCCTGCTGCAGGGTTGCATTTCCTTTGTGTGAGTTTAAGAAGTGTGGGATTGTATGATGTTGGAGCCACCTTAATTGTTTGAGAAAGTGATATACTTCAAAACATTGATTTTTACATGATGGCATGTGACAGTATGCAGTAATACCTCAGTAATCAGCAATAACATTTTGACCGAGCAAAGGAGCAAAGGTTTCCCAACAGCACAATGCATTTGCCAGCTTGCCTTTCTCTTATAGTGCACTCTGGTAACGTGTCTTTCCCCCGTGACGTATACTTCTAAAGCTTATTAATACATTGTAGGTGCTTTTGGGGGTGAGACATGGGGAAGCATGGGCTACCTGACTGGTCTGTGGAAGCATAACACCAACACATGATGCACCCGCAACAAACAATTTACCAATCGGAGCTCTGGTAGCTGTTCTATTGGATCAGACAACAGGCCAACCATTGTGTCCCATGTGCATCAATGCGTCATGTACAGCCATGAACACTTTGAGTAAGTTAACCAACAATATATACAGTTCTGAAAATATGATGTTCAGCCAGTTCAGCCATCACAATTCAGCTCTCACAAATCTTTAAAAGTCTTTCAAGTTCTGACTTATTTTTTCTGCATCAAACACATCAACTTTACAAGACAAAATTTAGTTTTCTCATCTCCCAGTAAAAAAAAACATGTTTTTGTTTTTTGGGGGGGGATTGTGCTGGCTGTTCGCCCTTACACCCAGAGACAACTTTTGCTTATTATATAAAAATTGCCCAGGCAATCCTACTGTATTCAGTACATGTTAATCTAATATGTAATCACAACTTGATCTTTAAAGGGCAACTCCACCTTCATAGGAACATTTTTTAGAAAGAATTGCCTCTTTAAAATATGTTGATGTATCATAGTTTGTCCTATGAATTCATTACTGTATGCCTGCTATGCTTCTGGATGCCTTGTGGAAACTGAGCAATTTAGAAATCTGTACTGAGCCTGTACTGAGCAGGTACTGAGCCTGGGCATGCTCAGAAGAGGCAGATAGGGGATTAACATTCAGTTATTGTCAACTGTCAAATCCATAACTGACAGTTGCTAACTGGAAGAACCAGGAAGCAGAAACAGGGGAAACAGGACATTGTGCAGGATTTCAAGTTAGACTTGTATATTTCAGATTTCAAACTATTACCGTTTAGGGTTTTGGGGGGTGATTTACCTGTATGTAAGTTTTCATTTTGGGGCTGGATTTGCCCTTTAACACCCTGCAGTAGATAGTGAAAGACAAGGTATATATTGCTTCCTAGCAAAAAGTATATAACAGCTAAGGACACAGCTAAATGCTAAACAAAGGTCCCATCACTGGAGCCTATTCAGTGACATGTTCCAGTATAAACTGGAACATAAATATAAATAAATCTAAGGACCAGAATTCCACAATCAGATAAGAATGAATATCTTTATATATTTAATTAATTTACAGATTAATAAAAACATAGATTACAATCCTAAAATCAAGAGTCAGATCTTAGGATAAATATTGCTAGTGATCATATGTCATCATCAGCTGTTTCCTTTTTTCTGCTATTAATAGTATTCTCTTGATGTGGCAATAACCCTAGATCCTAGGTAATTTTAAGTGTCAATACCAATATCTACTATATAAAGTAGAAATCTTGTATGTATGTATGTATGTATGTATGTATGTGCTCACCACAGTCACACCCCTGAATGAATCAACATAATGGTGACACCCTCTGAAAGAGACGACACCCATGAAGTCCAATTTGACCAATAAAAAGCCTGCACATCACTTGCAGAGTGTGATTCCCCAATTCAGTAACTCAGATGAAGGGCCTGGGCTCTGTGTGCTGCCCGACTTCAACAACTGTTGAACACTGTGTAGTGCTCAAAAATCCTTACCTTACATCTCTGCTCATTATGGTTCTCCTGCAGTGCCTTTTCTTTTCTTTTTTAGTTTTTTTTTACTCAGTTTTATTGAAGTACAGGCATATCTTATCCATAGCATATACATTATTATGTTATACAGTTATCAAGAGGTGTTTCATTCCATATTAACATTATTTTGCCTGTATGGTATACATAGGAGGTATAGTTTATTCTTATTCTAACAAACTTTTTACTACATAACTATTGCAGCCATATTGCTAGATATTGAAAGTGTTGAGGAGAGTAGTTGGACTATATCCATAGTCACATTAATTATATCTGTCAGACATTTCGGGATTTGTATTTAAGCTTGTTTGTTGGGGTGTCTCATTATAGGTTTTAGGATTGGCGTAACTGCCTGGGTTCATTATCTGAGTTCATAAGATAGTTTAGTAGTATTGGTGATCCGTCTCATATCTCCACATGTCCATGTATCAATATTTATATTTATACAGTATTTCCCTTCTTATTGATTCCATGTGGACCATATCTTATTGAATTAAGGTAAACATACTCTGCCGATATATATCAGTCTTAAAGGGCATGTCCACCCCCTTTTAACATTTTTGGATATATTATAGGTCTCCCTCCCCCAGCCCCAACCACTATAATAGATTTTCCAGAAACTCCCCCGATCGTTACTTACCTTCCCTCCGGCATACTGTCCCGGCCCTCTGCTTGCATGAAACAGCAAGCAGGGGGCCGGAACGGCAGCCATGTCCGTGATTGGCTGAGAGGCAGCAAATCACGGATGGGGCTGCCGGCTGCACAGAACGCCGGGTGAGAGAGGTAAGGTAAGTAGAGTTTGCGGGAGTTTCAGGAAAATCTATTATAGCGGTTGGGGCTGGGAGACCTATTATGTATCAAAGGGGATTGTAGCTTGGGGGAGGAAGAGCAAAATGGGAGGGAAGGGGGGGGAGGGGGAGGGGGGGAGGGGGGAGGGCTGCTTTGAGCAAGCCAAAAACCTCTCAGAGGACGTCTCAGAGGCAGAAACAATTTCCCTCCCTGCCAGGCTCCTGGTGACCAGTTTTCTGGACTTTGGAGGGACATTACAGGAGAACAATTTGGAGCTGGGATGTAAGGTAGGGATTTTATTACACAACTAGAGTGGGGCCAGTAGTGGAATTATAGTTTTCAGGG
Source organism: Hymenochirus boettgeri (assembly GCA_019447015.1). Taxonomy (NCBI): domain Eukaryota; kingdom Metazoa; phylum Chordata; class Amphibia; order Anura; family Pipidae; genus Hymenochirus; species Hymenochirus boettgeri. The sequence goes on from CM033473.1 coordinate 90,201,501, forward strand.
TGGACATGCCCTTAAAAAATGGAAGGTCATTATTAATTAACTTTTTCCATTGGCTCACTTTGTGCTTGTCCGACGCCCATCCACTTTAACACTATGTTTTTCTGGCATAAAATAGGGCTTGTTGTAATAGTGATAGTTGATGTTTAGGCCCAATATCTGATTCAGAGACTCTGAATATACAGAGTTTGGGTTCAATGGAGATTTTGTATTGGACTAATTCGGATAGATACTCTGTTACACGTGACCAGAATCTTTGTACCTAAGGGCAGAAGTGCCTTTTCAAAGTACAGAAAATTGAAGAGTCCAAGCTGTCAGTGAGTCTTCCAGTCATTGCTGCTTCCCTAATCTCAACATGGTTTGTGACATGCGCAGGGGAGCCCTCCCCCCCTCCCTACGGATTCCATCTCTCTGTTGCATCCCACTAGCTTGAAATGCTTTTTAGTATGGGTAGTCTATCCCACCACAACCCTAACCGCCGAGTTATATTTGGAAGAAAGTCATAGCTCCTTAACCCCCCAGACTTCAATCAATATATTAAAGGAATATTTCACTTTTCGAGTGAACTATTTCTTTAAAGGGTATCTTCCCCCCTAAAATAATTTTTTCACTATGTGTCGTATATCCCATTCCACCCACCAACCGCCGAGTTATATTGGAAAATAATCACTGCAAAGTTACTTACAGACCTTCAATCCCCCATTGCCGCATCTGTGATTGGCTAGCCGACACAAAGTAACTTTGCGGTGCCGTACCTCCCGTTCTTCAATAAACTGAGAAGGAGCAACAGATGAAGAAAGAAGATATTTACCTTACAAGCGATCCTCTGATGCAGCAGCGAAAATTCACGACTGCTTCCTGTTCAGAGTAACTATAGTGTGCATTATGGTGAACCAGGAAGCTGCTGGGGTCTGTCGCTGCTGCAGCGAAGGATCGTGTGTAAGGTGAGCTCTTTTACCTTCCGTTCTTCAATTAATGCAGTTAACGAATAGCTCACTTTCTAAGTGAACTATTCCTTTAAAGAAGCTAGTAAGTCATTTAATTATTTATCAAGCGACCCACGTGGCACCTTATTTATGAAAATAACATTTGAGACAGAGTCCCTCAGGATATTACTTGTATAATGATTTTGTTTACTATTGCAGTGATGCATTAGGGGATGGTTAACAGTAAGATGGAGCTTGATTAGTATTTATAAGGACACAGTATTGCTCCATAAAAATATGGATACTGTGCAGTAATATTCTTTGGTGCCCCACTGCATTTTTACTGATCATATCTCTATTTTCCAGCACAATCTTAAAATAACAATGCTGCAGAAAAATACCTTGGGTAAATTGGGTATATGATCCCCACAATGGTAGTCAGTCATGGGTAGTCAGTCATGTTTGTCAAAGGATGGGGATAAAAATAACAATAATGTGAACAGAACAATAATAATAATAACGAAAATGCACCTTTCAGTAACCTTGACTCTACAATTGCATTTATAATTAATTCTAGTTTAATTAATATAACGTGTTTGCAGTAGAATCTAAGACAAAATATTACCTTTATGGCAACTGTGGTTTCATTTTTCCCCCCAATCATTTCTTCTCTGTCAATAAGTCAGCTGACTTTCTTAATAATTTAGTGCACTTTCCTATACTCTAAAGGTTCCCATATATTAGAACTTACTCACAGACCAATGCCGTGCTATTTAATGAATATTTCTTGAACCGCCTTTCTTGTTCTTCTTTGTGACCGACAAACGATCACGAGGTGCTGCCTGGCCCACTTTGCAACGTATGTGGGTCACTAAAAAGAACCGGAAAGCAGGTTACTGAAGAATTGATTGACTGTTGCAGGATCGGTTAGCTTGTAAGTCCTAATGTATGGACAACTTAAGTCAACATATTAATAACTTAACAGCTCTGGCACAAAGGGAAGTAGGTGGACTGAGGATTCTTGATCTACAAACTAGAAGGCTGCAAATGTAAACAGATGATTTCTCTAATGATGTCAGAGGTGATAACAGCTAACTATTAATTTCAATTTTATATTTCATGCAGGCATAAATTCAAAGACTTCATATATATTTATGTTCTCCTTTAATGAACATGCTATTTAGAAAATTTCTCAACCAAATTTTATATAAACAGATTTCCCTATCCCATAACACAATCGTGCAGATGGCTCTAATACACAAATATTATGCTTTGTACACATGTTGGATTCTGCAAACCAAATAGGCTGACAAACGTTCAATAACCGATCAATACAGCCAAAATCTACTATGTGTGTTAGCTCCCCTATGTGATCTGTCCTGTCGGATCATTTAACAACACTGATGGGAGCCACCACACATGCTAGATTGTGTTGTCTGAAGTAGTTGGAAGTCAATTAGCTGCTCCTGTCTGACATTGATCTGCTAAAAAGAGTGTGCAGGGTGTGGCCATAGAAGCATAATCCCTGGAATGTATTGTCAACAGATCCTTGTACAAGGCATTCTGAATTGAGAAAGCCAATCAGATGACTAGTGAAACATCTTCAAGAACTAAACTTTAAGTCCAGTTGATCTAACTGAATACTGCAGATATACCATGACCTGGATGAATGAGAACTTTCACAGTCAGGTAAGGAGTATTGTCTTTTAATGTACTGCCACCTTAAGACCTTAAGACACGTGGCTAATTTAGTTACATCAGATCTGTTAAATAATATTTATCGCTACAATGTTTCAGAATCAGCCACAGATTTAAATAAAAACAATATGTCTAAAAATAAAACACAAAATAAACATGAATGTATCAAACAGAAGATTTAATTATATATTAAGACTTTACAACAACAAAGCACCGTGTACTAACTTTGGAGAACCAAAACACACATAACTGTTGTTTAAGTACAGCCGGATTATAACATTTTTAAGCAGTTTTGTCATCTCTCAGTGCCCTCTGGTGTGTGGTTCTGCAGTAAGGTGATTAGTGATATCCTATGGGCCTGCCAAGGAGTCAACCTCAGAAAGACCATCCAGAATTTAAAGAACTTTTTACAAGATTAATAAGAATTGTTTACTCCAGAATTAGATAATGCCTGGTTTTAACACCAGCTCTTTATACCATATTTCATGCCAGAATTATTTTGGATAAGAGGGGAGATATTTAAATAATCAGAAATCTTAAAAAGCATGTCCACCCCCAAACCTAAAATGTAACCCACTACTGGCTCCACCATATCTACTATATATTAAAAAAATATTTTTAGGGTGTGAAAACAGTACATAATGCAGTATAAAACATTTAAAGGAACATTAAAGTAAAAAAATGACTTGCCTTTATCCTTTTCTATATTTTTAGTGCTGCCAGGAACTTGATCCCTTTTTGCTTTCAGTGTCACTAGATATCCTCATGTCTTGTTCAGCTCACATCTAGTTATTATGCATTTCTCCTCTCTGTATCTGCCCCCTCGTTAAACTAAGGCACAGTTAGAGTGTGGAGCATGTGCAGTGGAGATGATCTATGCTGCTACAGACTGCACCTAACTGCAGGATTGGGTGTTAGCTGCAGGTACAGAAAGAGTACAGAACAACAGATAATGCTTATTCCTTTTCCTGATCTTAATGCTGAATCAACTAGCCATGCAGTGATAGAGAAATAAGCTTTACTTTTATAGCATGGATAGTGTCTACATGTAGTGTGCCAGGGGGAGGGGCTGGGTGATTGACAGTTTTTTACTGACTAGCTGTGCCCACCCCCTTTAAAAAGTAAAACTCCCAGAGCTAAAAAAAACCCAAGGGATAGGAAGGGAAAAAAAATAGATTTAAGGGCAAGGCCACACTGCAACGCACCAGAATCGCACAAACGATTATCATTAGTTTGCGCCTGCAATTTGCCTATTTGCACAAAAAATGCAGATCACATGCGTTACCAAATCGCTAACACGTGCGTGAATCACAAAGTACCTGAAATCCCAAGATTTTAATATTATTGGAAAACCGCAATGGCAAACGCGTGAAAATCGCATGTGGCCTAGCCCTAAGATTGGTGGTAATTAATCCTTACTACTTTTTGATTAGTTGAAAAATTATTTGGCACAGTTTACATGTCCTTTAAACACTAAGAAATTTCCTATATCATGTACTTTACAGGGAAGAAATCTTAATAAAATCTATATCAAGTTGATCTTCACATCCAATTTAAACTTATGTTGCTGTTTATTGAACATTAACTGCTGTTTTCAATAAATTACTGTTTATCTGAATACTTGACAAAAAGGTTTTTACAAGTGTGCTGGGTAAGGTTTCTGGCATGCACTAAATGTTTTTACATGTGGCTTTAAAGGATTAAAGGGACAGTTCAGTGGAAATGATCAATATTTATTAAATTGTTAATTTGTTTAATGCCTTCTTAGTTATTCTACATATTCTCTCCCATTTTGAAAAATCAGTTGATTTCATACCCTTTGCAGTTCCCTGCTGTTGACATTAGTGAGTTGCCATTTCAGGTTCTAACGGTGCTTCTTCTTCCCAGGATGCACCACATCCTTGGAATGTTCCTAACAGTAATTTCTATGGATTGGCTGTTGGATGGGTCAAAGATGCTCAGATCTCTACTGAGCAACTGAATCAACCCAGGCGCTGGGTCAAGGGCAAAACCATAATGGTCTCTACTAGGGGTCCTGCAAACAGGAAGTCAGTATTTCGGTTGCATTTATTTATACACAGACACAATGCTGAATTGGCAGATTAAGGTCATTGGGATGAAAAAATACTGCTCTTTTTTCTGAAAAGCATATGTATTAGCACTGAATTTCCCCTTTCATATACTTTATTAATAAGCATAGTTCACTTTACATTCATTTAAAAGAATGACACATTGTATTATGATATCACTGATAAACAGGGTAAATTATTTTTTTCATTTTTATAGGAAAATTGACAGAATATTGTATTTCAATACTTGACTATAGCCTATTCTGTTATGTTCCTGTGGTTTAATTTCATTTAAAGGTTAATTCTGAAAATAAAAAATTATATTCAAATGCAGGATACAACAAACACACAAAAATCCTGTGGACATAAGTGATGTTTGAAAAAAATGGACTGATTTCCAGTGTGCGTTGCTTCTACTTTTTGCTATATTCAAATGCAGGACCCTTCCAAACCAAAGTTTTCATTACTTACCTTTTCATCTGATGCTCCTAAACCTATTTACCAACACTTACCCCCAGCCAGCTGGTTCAAGCCTCCTCTGCTGCTCTTTGATTATGGAGTATAAGCATTTTGGTATAGTTTTCCCTTAACTTGAAGATTTTTTTCTCTTAAAAGGCATAATATTGATGGCAAAATGATTGACCCAGGACGGTATATTACTCTTATATGTAATATGTATGACATTATATTATATGTACTACCCTTGTATGTAACATTTATGGCTCAACAGAAGATGTTGGCACTATATAAATTCATAATAATAAAATTACTTTAAAAAAAAACATACAGCATGGCTTTGAATAAAAAAAAATAATATTTACTACACTGTTTGCAGGCTGGAAGACTAGATCATTGAGGCTTGCCATCCTGGCTTATCAAATCATTTAAGGAAACAACCAATCACAGAACCCATTGTAATTTTCCCAAAATAGAAAATCTCTTTTCCGCCCAACATAACCACAGTGGCTTCTTTACTTTACACATAACAAAGCAAATGGAAAAAATGCTACAACATTGGCCAGGTAAAGGAATGTATATTTGTAGCAGTTCTATAAAAAGGCAAAGAATTTGCTTTCATGCAAGATGACATAACTGTCCAAATGAACATACCACATGTTTACCTTAAAATATAAATGTTACAAAAATACAATTTACTTAAAGGAGAACTAAACTTATTTTGTTTTAATCCTAATATGAAAGATTTTCCCCCCTGAATACCTATACATTGGAAGATTCTTCTTTAGTAAGTTGTATTTATTACATGTAAGTAATAGATCCTGTAACTTCACAGCCAATGTAGTCTTCAAAGAACCACACCCCCTGACCCCAGTATTCACTGTCTCTATACTCTCTAGAGTATTTTCTATACAAATGTCTCCAAACCAACATGGATGTCGCTGTTAAGACTTTGAATGCTGCTTGATACCCTGCAGTTTATTCATGTTTATTCATCAGCCAGTGGGGATTGCATACAGCCTTTCTGGGGCCATTCAAAATCATTAGCTGATTCTGTTCCTAGCCTAAGATATGGCTTCTAAATGTACCTGAACACCTTGCATGTACTGTGGTGGCATTTCTAGTCATGGCATGCAGCATTTGTTTTAGAAGCACACAGCCCACAAGGTCAGAGGGTTAGGCATGAAAACTCTGCTCTCAGTGCATGAAGTTGCAGGTTCAATTTCCCAGACTTACATATAATTTGTACTAAAATTATATTATTTTATTACATCCATGGTAGTTAAGAAATATGCTGCAAAGCTTACTTTTCTTTTTTATATAAAAAGCTATTTTTTTTTATCATTAGAGCATCGAATGTGTTTTAAAAAAAACTGAAATCCCTGTTCTGTCAGAGAGATGGAGGATCTCTGTGCTGTTATTTGATTGGCTGTTAGCTTTTAGGAAGCAAGGTTGTAACTTCCTTGTTTTGCTCCATTGGACTCACAGGTTAGTTTTATAAATCACCCAGCAGCCACAGCAAAGGGAGAGGTGAGACACAGTTATCTGGATACTTCAGTTCCCCTTTAATTGTTAACATCCTAAAGGCAATGTTGCTCCACTACAAGAAATGTTTTTGCTATATTTAAATATAGAAAATGATTTAGATGTGTTGTGAAGTAAGTGGTGCCATGAAATAGAGAGGCATAAAAAACAGAATCATATTTATTCTCTGTGCCAGTTAGTCTGCAGGTTCAGATGGACACACAATAATTGTTATAATTTTACAGAAGCATTATGTGGTTTGGGGTTCCCATTTCTAAAAAGGATTTTATACTCACAACACAGCCACAAACTGTACTACTGATGCTTTATCCAATTGTGATTAGGTTCCACCAAACCTCAATAAACTCTATGCCATTGTAAAATGCTTGTATTATCGACAATTGAGGTTTTACTGGAGATAAACGCAATTCACCTTCAACAGATTGCATCACTTCTAGCACACTAATTTTAGCATAGCCTGCAGACTATGCTTGCAGTGTACCAAATTTCCTAAAGAAATGTTAAACATATGGACAAAATGTGTTAAAATCATTAAAACAACAAAATACCATAAACATCTTGTTATACTTTGTATATACAAGTCTAAACTCTTCAGCATTAGAATAAACATTTCCAGTGGCAATGCTGAATGCTGAAAAAAGTTAGGCCAGGTATACACAGGGTACTACCAATCTACTGAGCTTCCCTAATTCTGCAGTTCAGTCACAATTGGAAAATCAATTAGTAGGTAGAACTTTAGCCTTAAAAAGAAGAAACATTTCTTTACTGGCAATAACCCCCAACCACCCCCTTTGTTTAGATGAACCTAGGGCAAAGACCTAAAACAATAGCGGGAGATTCAATATGCAGGACTCGCGTTTCTTACCTTTGCGCGATCCTGCAATACAATACCAGACATAAACAAGATTACGGCTGGTATTGCACTGTGGAATCACTACGAGGTAGCGCAAAACTTAATAAAAGGCGTTTTGCATTTGGAACATTTGGAAATGGCGCTATGCTCTAAAATCCGTGTAAAACACACGTTAACCAGATATTACTTCGGGTTAACGTGGGTTGCGGATGGAATTGCCTCATATTGAATCTCCCTGAAGGTGTAACAAAAATTAATGTTGTGTTTCTTGCAGTATGTTACCATAGGCCAGGCCTCAGATGCAAGCAGGGGATGGGCTGGAGCAGATGGCATTGCTGGCAATTTAATGTATTCCCCAAGGGGTGAGGACATAGCAATTAAGGTCTTAAGTTTGGATAAATTAAAAAGGGGAGCGGTGGGTTGGGGGTTCGACTGGCCTTTAATGAAGTTAAACACTATTGAGGCCACGCTACAATGTAAGTGAAAATGCATGCGTTAACGTCCGCTTGTGCTGCTATCCCTGGAATGTTCCGTTAAAAATATGGTAATCACATGCGCTTCAATAATCGTATAAGACCAATTGGTCTAGTGTGCACTTTTAACGGATCACAATCAAATTGCTTGTTAAAATGCTGTAGTGTGGCCTAGCCCTAACAGGGAGAAAATCAGGAATGGGCACATGCTAATCTTACCTTCAACACTCCTGCAATGCAGTACGTGCTTTAAGACTTTATGCATCAACAGAGCCCCGAAGGTAAGGTACATTTCCTTAACATTAAAAAAATAAGATGGTGGTTTGTGACATGATCACAGTCCCATCTACCAATGAACTGACAGTTTACATGATCTTAAATAGCATGTTAATTTACTGTTAAACATGCCTGCTACCTGTGGTGAAAAACAGAAAGGTTTTAAAAAGCCAAACTCATAAGGCTAGAAACTAAATTGGGTTACAGGTTACATTAATGAGACTTGCATTCTGAAGCTGGGTACACACAGTAAAGATAAATCCCCAATACCGTCGGATCTTGTTCGGGGGGAAAAAAGAAAATTTCCATCGGCTGCGCTAGACTCCCTATAGAGGAGTCGGTCGCGGCCAAGGGAAACACACAGTCCCAAACGCGTTCTCCCTATGATGTTCATAGGGAGAACACTCGGGACTGTGTGTATAGTGTGTGTACCCAGCTTGACTCTGCTTTGCTTAAGCTGATTAGGCCGCCATACATAAGAATCAGATCTTTTTAATCCTGTTTATACTACAGGTATAAATTTTAAATACTGCTTGCACATTAAAACAGTAATGGTCAGTGGGCTTTATTCATTTAGTAGCCTAGTAGACTTTGGTTTGTTTATGTGGACAGATAAAAAGTGGTTAAAGTAAACTTATAAAGAGGCCACACATAAAAAAAAAACAACAACAAAAAATAAACAAAACACTTTTAATTCAGGGCCTTATGTATTGTAAGAAAAAACATGTCCTTCACCAAGGGATATTAATTCACCTTGGAGTTCCTAGCCCTTATAAGGATGGTCAGGGAACCCCTCTTTGACTGTTTATATTCTTATATTACACGGTAAGGGGCGCATTATCCCTTATATATTTTCAATTTATACATACCGTATATACTCGAGTATAAACCGACCCGAGTATAAACCGAGGTACCCAATTTCACCTAAAAAACTACTAAAAGTGGTTACTCGAGTATAAACCGAGGGTAGAAAATGTACTAACCACTACTCCTTCTGATTTTGAGGCTTTGTTGCCCTTTAAACGACAGCAGAATCAATCCATAGTAATAGACATTACGTTGAAATTCTGCTGTTCATTTAAAAGACAACTACATTTCTTCTCTTGGCATTCAAGATGTTTGGAAACTACAACTCGCAGCATGCTTTATTAGCATTCCGGCAGCCGCGCGCTCATTCCCTGTACTGGCGCGCCGGCTGACGGCACTAATTGGTGCCGGGCAGTGACGCCGGCCGGCGTGCCAGTACAGGGAATGAGCGTGCGCTGCCGGAGTGGTAAAGTAAGTAGTGACTCCGAGTATAAACCGAGCCCAAGTTTTCAGGCTGATTTTACAGCCTGAAAACTCAGTTTATACTCGAGTATATACAGTAATCTGTTTTCTTTATAAAAGGCAGCCACTTCCGCTATTGAACAAGTCCTACTTTCTGGCAAAACTCGTCTGGTATGGCCAACATATAAAACTGCCCTCTCCTGCCTCTAAACTAGTGTTTGCTTTCTTGACCCATAGGGGCTTATGCAATAAGAAGTGCATAAGTTGGCCTGTGCTTTTAATTCTCAGCAACCAATCAGATGTTCATTTTTTACAGTCACTGCAGTTAGACAACATCTAATTGGTTGCAGCAGATTATTAATATGGGTAAACTTTTGAACCAGTGCTCAACACTGGCCTATGCATCAAGGCCGGCCTTAAAGGGTATGTCCACCCTTAAAAACAATTTTTGATATATGATTCCCCCTGTCCCCCCAGCCCCAACCGCTCTATTTATATTCTTAGAAAGTTCCCCAAACTTTACTTACCTCCCCTCTTTCCTCCGACGCGCTGCCGGCCCTCTGCTTGCGAGAAAGCGGCAGCCAATCACGGACACGGCTGCCGGGAGTTCATTGTGGCGGGGGAAAGAGGGAAGGTAAGTAAAGTTTGGGACACTTTCTAAGAATACAAATGGAGCGGTTGGGGCTGGGGGGACAGGGGGAATCTAAAGGGTTTTACGCTAGGGGGAGGGAATCCTGAGAGGGAGAGAGAGGGAGGGGGAGAAGGGCTGCAGTACGCATGCCAAATTTCTCCCGGAGGCCAGGTAGGAGGCAGAGTCCTATATGGACTCTGCTATCCTCCTGGTGGGCAGTTTTTGGGACTTTGGGGGGGACTACAGGAGAACCATATGGAGCTGGGATGTGAGGTAAGGATTAAACTACACTACACAATGGGGCCAGTAGTGGGGGGATTATAGTTTTGGGGGTGGACATGCCCTTTAAGATAAATAGCTCCCTGTGCAAGATTTGTTACTGGCACCTAGCACTCTTTCCAAACCCCCCCCCCCCCCCCCCCCCGGACACAGACAATATGCTGTTGAATGCTGCTTAACCTTGGCCTGCTTCAAATCAAGTCCCCCACCTGTGCTTACTGTCTTTCAGTATCTTCAGTGCGTGCTTGTATATATCATGCGTCCATAATTACGTAACACATTAAATGTACAGACAGAACAGTACAGCATACAGACATCTTAAGTAAGGCTTACGTGAGTTGGGGCTTTGTCTGTGGGGTGATGCTGATACTGTACATATATTTGATCTGCAGGACTGGGGGGCTGTGGCAATGATACACAACTTTGACCTACAGTTCTGTGACCTAAGACTCCTGGTTGGCGCCCCCCTGGTAATGCAACCTGTGCGGTCGCACAGGTCACCCATATCAGAGGCCGGCCCTGCTATGTATAGTGATTCCTTACTTTTAGAAACTTCTTTTGAGTGAAGAACATCACAGCTAAATCTGCATCAAAACAGTAACTTTAAAAAGGTCTAGTCAACAATCCACCACCTAATTATCAGTGCTATGTATGGAGAGCCGGTATTGCGCGCTATTGCCTCCTCTAGGCAATGCACTGAGCCAACAGTGTTAAGGATTCTGTATTAAAGAGAATCCTTAACACATTTCGGTACATACCTTGCTGCGTTTTTTGTGTACTGCGGCAAGTTATGTCTGAAAGTCACATTAACCCTTGATGTTTACGGCTCTCCGTACATAGCCCTATATATTTTCTGGGGTTTTTTAACTTTACTTCACCCTCAGTATAATAGCAAATGGCATGCATACAGTCCGTACCAAAGCCTAGCACATATACGTAAGTTTTCTGATGGCAGGGAAGGGATGGCGGAAGACCACCATATGCCCACTTCAGATGACAACCTGCATGTGGGGCGGCTCATGTTGGCATCGTTCATTGATCCATCAGTTACTAGCATTTACTCTATTTTCAGCATATTGAAAATCACACAATCTAATGAAATTTACCAGTTATTGACTGATTGATTGCATTGTGCGTTTATGGATGTATAACTTTCCCTAAAGACCCCAACATGTGATGACCTGTGGCCTGTTGTTTTTTTTTTTTTAATTTTTTAAAACAGTTAAAATGCGTAAAAGTAAAAGAACCTAGGTGAGGGAAGTAGGATTGGTAATTCTTACTTCCCAATATAGGAGTGCCAGCATGAAGAAAACTTCTTCTGCCAGGTTTTATACAGGGAGGCCAAGGGCACTAACCTAGTAGATGAAAACTATGTGCTGTAGCTCCGCAATGAAAAAATATTAGGAGGTAGGAATAATCAACCCTACCTCCCTGCTTCAGGTACTTTCTATTTTTAAGTTTAAAAATTTTACAGTTGATTTGTTCTTTAACCCATCCATAACTTAAATGCCAGCAAAATCGTTTTTGCACATGTAGACACAATAACAGTAATATGCAATCAGGCACATTTAAAAAATATTCACGCTTAAACCATATACTTTTATCAGTTGTGTAACTAGAAATCACTGGGCCCCTCAGCAAAGCTATTATGGGGCCCTTCTCCCTACCAGCTAAAATGGTTTTATGGGAGGAGGCTATATATGTCATAGGAAAAATAAGAAGATGGGGCCCCCTAGTAGTTATGCCCCTGACTTTGATGAGTTAGCGTGTTGTTGCATGTTTTTTTGTACCGCCTTTAATATCAAAGTGTAAATTATAAGCAACTGGCACAAAGAATATACTGGAAAACAGAGAACACTGCGTGGTAATGTGTAAGGAAACACAGATTCATTATAATGTGCATTTATATACTGTATATATATATATATATATATATATATTATAATAAAAGATAAAAGATATACAATGTGTGTGCTCTTTACTGCTTTCTACCTGTTTTTTTTTTAAACGTGTTTCTGCTGTGGATTGTGGTATGCGTTTCTCTGTGTCATTATCCACAGTCCCGTTTACTTCTGTTGATGTCTGCTGGTCTCTGCATGCATTAGTGCGTTGTTGCAATGTACTAGACCAGTGAAGGCAATTCTTTTAGAGGCAGAGTGCCCAAACGGCAACCCCAAAGCCCACTTTTTATTGCAGTTTTTAATTTAGAAAAAAACAATTCAAATAGACACAGATCAATACAGATGGAATATAGATGGAATAGATTGTAGATTACCTATTAACCCCTACATTATTAGACAGGAGTTTGAGATCCATAACAGTAACCATTAACCCCTTCATTATTAGACAGGAGTTTGAGATCCATAACGGGGACACAAGCAGAACTGAATGTTATTGCATGTGACCTCTCTCTGCTACAGACAGCTGCTACACTTTCTCTCTGGCTTTCTGGTAACAAACTCTGGTGAACTCCTCGGAGCCTGCACGCCATAGGTTCGCCATGCACGCCATAGGTTCGCCACCACTTCATTTTAGCATAATATATGATTTGTGAAAAAAACACGATATGCCCTCTATTGTATCTTCCAGTAAATGTAGTAAAGTGCCACAACTGCTGTTAATCCTATATTAAATAGCCACTGCTCTTGGTATATCACTGCAAACAAGTTAGCATGGGTTTAATATTAAAATGTGTGGTTGCAGCCCTCGATACATCGCTCCAATGGGATCCAACTAAATAAAATATGAACAGTGAACGGGCTCATCACGTGCCATCTAGTGGCCAATTAACCAACAAGAGGTGAATAAGTGTCAGTATGTTTCTGTAATTCTGACAGATCAGCCTTACAATTGAAGGCCAGCTTCTTACTTCACTGGGAATAGAGGCAAGGCTGACATCTGTTGCAGGAATCTTTATCCTGCAGATGGCTCTTGAAAACTACTACCCATCTGTCCCAGACAGCCATCAGTGCAATATAGCTGTTACAATAGTGATTGTTTAGAATTACATGTACTGGGGTTACAAAAGGCTTCCTTAGTCATATTTTTTTTTTTAAACAATGAAATATATACAGTGGTACACACCAAATATGCTAAAACTCTGCCTCATTAGCTGTTGATAAACTAAAATTCCCATCACCCTCTGACAATCAAATTAGTTCAGGGAAATTTCAAAGCAGTGCAGCCCACCCTGAATATCCCCTCCCACTGTGGGACTGGCAGTGACAGGCATTGAACATGCCACACCAACAACACATAAGGCGTGGTTAACACAATAACATTTTCCTTTGCCATAGATCAATAGTCTGCAGATCACTGTACCGTATAAAAGATGAACGTGACCATGGAATCAGTTATTCTACAGGATTAAAGGAACATCACCCACCTCTGGATTCTTTTCCTTGGCTGCTCTGATCCCTACACAGTGTGTATTCTATATATGGAATATCCCATGTGCCAGGAGATGGGGTGAAGCTGGTATATTCATAGCACATTGCCCTGTCGATTGTTTACATGACAGCAACACCTACACGAGTTCAGCCCAGTGACCAACAGCCCTTCAGCGTTGTATTGTACAGCACTAGGCTGCAGATACCTCCTCCCCTATGTCTTCCTTCCTTTCCCTCCTCCTCCCCCTCCCCATAGCAATGCACTATAGCCTGGATCCTCCTACTCCCAATGGGATCCCCCCACACACAGATGTACATCCTATGCCATGTTATAGAGGTGGGATGAGAAGACAGTCAGTTCCCTGTTAACTCCTGGGTTGCCTTTCACCAACAGCTTCACATGTTTACACACATTGTTGCTGGTTTTACATTTTATTCTAACATTGGTATTTATTTAGACATTTTCAGGGCGATGCACCAATGAGCGCACCACTCCTGTTTTGGAGTTTAAATCACGCTAACTGTTAGGGTGGCTTAAACTCCTTGCGCCGGCTGCATGGCTAACGTGGAAGTTAACCGTGCAGCCACCGCAAGCAGTTATATGGAGAAAGCTAATAGCTGGTATAATATCGTGTGATCTCGAAATGTTGCACATGCGCATTTCATTCAATCTTACATTACAGTCTACTGATAATCTGCCAACTGTACAAAATACAACAATTGGCAGAAGGAATCCGCCAAGCTGATCTTCAAAAAAGCAGAGAATAGTTGTGGTTCATTGGTCTTAGAAGATTGTTGAAGCTTAATTTTCGCACAAATGTCACGCAATGGGTCATTCATCTGGAAAATCTTGCGAACATTATCTGACGTGTATGAAGCTTAAAGGGACACTACTGAAAAAATGACTGCCTCATCTTAATCTATAATTAAATACATGTTAATAGCACTTGGGCACGGCCACACTGCAACGCAAACGCACACAGAATCGCATGTGATTTCATGTGCGATTTCGTTGCGTTTGCACATGCGTTTTTTTCATTAAGTATTGAAAAACGCATGCGATTGCGATTTAAAATGCGGAAAGCAAATCGCAATCGCAACGCCCCCGAAAATGCGTGTTTTCGGTGCGTTGCCGAGTTTTCAATGATGTAAAGCAAGCGCAAACGCAAAAAAAGCGCAGCAGTGTGGCCTAGCCCTTGCTCTGATTTGTGTGCGTTGCTGCATGCCTTCAGTCTAGCACACATTTCGTTTAGGAGCAGTATCCCCCCCCTCTTTTAACCACTTCCATTCCCTGGTCTCTTCCACGGCAGTGGGAATCAATGGGTTAACTTTCCATGTGAAAGGGGTTTGTAAGTCAATAAATTGGACAGTCCACTCCCCCCCTTACCATGCCTCTTTTCCTGTCCTCGCGTGATCATCACATGAAGCACGAAGAAAAGCTCACCCCCATCTTCCTTAGTGGGTCTCTGCCTCTCCCCACTACTGTAGCCAGACTAAACACGTGTGAAGTCTGAGGGAAGGCCAATTAGTATCGGCTCGGTCATTCGGGCAGTTCACGGAACGCATATACTTCCGTGCAGTCCACTGAACCGGAAGTTTAGGAACGTCACTTCCGGTTTCCATTTAAACTCCGGCTTTCTCCCGCGTTTACTTGCCTCTCAGCCCTGCACTGAAATCTCTTAGATATACAAAGCTGTAAGTACGGATACAGCATGGATTAGGCCCTCAGAAGACACAGCTCTGGATCGAGGGGGTGAGCAGAATGATGTATAAACAAAAGGACTATCTTGCTTGTACATCACATATATGATGCATGTACGTTGCAATAGTAATTATTTTGCCTTCTATTGTTTTCTCGTTTCAGACCCTCTCCGAACAGGCATGAATCTGAAACCCACAGATCACACAACTCTATCAAAAGAGAATGTGCCTTATGCAAACAATACGCTTCTACTCTCCAACAGATTTCAGACATAGTAAAGGATATTATGCAAACCTCTTTGCTATCTATGACTCAGCAGGCAGCAAATATTGCTATGGCCCAGATGTCAGCTAATATTCCTGAAACCAACCAAACTGCAAATTTAGATACTTTGAGAGAAGCAGGCGACCTAGTAAATGCAGAGGATACCACCGACGAAGGTCCCTCAACCTCATATCAAACAGGATTATTTTCTCAAGACGAGCTAGACCAAATAATATTGAAGATGAAATCAACTTTATGTATATCACCAGAACAACCAGCTACCTCCCCTGAAAATCTGATGTTCAAAAAGAAGTGCAGTGAGCAGCCGGTCTTCCATTTTCCATTTTGCCATTTTCATCGTCAGATCCAAGAAATCATTTCATCTGAATGGAAGAACCTGGACAAGAAATTTGCCATTTCCCAAAACCTACAAAAACTTTATCCATTCTTGGAAGACGATATGAAACATCTGGAACAAGCCCTGAGGATTGATACACCAATTGCTAAGATGGCCAGGAAAATGGCACAAGCTATAGATGATTCCACATCACTATAAGAATATACAGCCCTTAAAAGAGCTTTTTCAGTGGCAGGTTCCGCTATGAGGCCTCCAATAGCTATTACCAACCTTGCCAGGGCAAGTGGGATATGGATCCAAGAAAAAGAATCCGCTCTCAAGGAGTTCCAAGAGCTGAAATTATAAAGTCCCTTCAAGACATTAAATTCGCTAACGAATTTATCACTGAGGCGTCGTTGGACTCAGTAAAACTTATATCCTAATCTATAGGATATTCTGTAGTAGCTAGACAGGCCTTGTGGATGAAACAATAGAATGCTGGCATTCACTCCAAACAAGGCCTTACAATTATACCATTTGAAGGTAACATGCTCTTTGGAAAGAAATCAGAAGATCTAAATGATAGTGATTCCAGTAAGAAAGGTCTTCCAATACAAAAAAGGTTTTCAGATCCCCATTTAATTAAAAACAACCCAACTTATGTGATGCTTAACAATATAGGCCAGGGAAGCCATTCTTCCAAAGATCATGGAGAAACAATAGCCAACAGTCCTTTTGTGGGCCCAAAAACAACACAATCAGGGGAAGAAAATTATGACTACATCAGACTACAGGAAGAGAAGGTGGGTGGAAGGCTGTCCAATTTTTACACAGCATGGGAAACCTCAACCACAGATCACTGGGTCATAAGAACTTTTCATCGAGGATACAAGATAGAATTAACCCAACTCCCTCCCCCAAATCGATTCCTCAAACCAAGACGCCCATCTCTCCCAATACACAAACAAACATTTCTAGAAGCCAGAAGCAACACTAGATCAACAAGGAGTAATATAACCAGTACCTCACAGCCAAAGGTACAAAGGAATCTATTTGCCTTTGTTCATGAGGAGGTAAAAATCAGGAGAAGCAAGAACTATCCTAGATCTCAGATTCCTGAACAAATTTAGCATAAAGAAGAAATTCAAAATGGAGACCCTAAGTTCAATAACCCAACAAATAAAATGATTGGATGGCAAAGATTGATTTAAAACATGCTTACCTGCAAATACCAATAACAGCTACCCACAGGAAACTTCTCAGATTCTTAATTTTCAACAAGCGTTGGCAATTCAAGGCCCTACCGTTCGGTCTCTCCTCAGCACCATGCACGTTAACAAAAATGCTTTCTCCACTTTTAGCTTACTTATGAATAGAAGGAGTCCAAATATTTGGGTATTTAGACAACATTTTAATCAAGGTAAGAACAAAGGAGACCCTGCTAACACATATCCAGACAACAATGCAATGCTTGATGAATCACGGGTGGATAATAAATTTCAAAAAGTCCAATCTGCTACCCTCCCAACAGATGATTTTCTTAGGGACAATTTTAGACTCACTAAAGATGCAGGTATCTCTACCGCTTTCTCGGATTCAAGACATGTCATCAGAAGTCAGAGATCTGATCAAATTCCAATTTTCAACAGTGCAAGTATGCCAAAGGGTACTGGGAAAACTAATATCCACAAAAGATGTAATAAAGTGGTCAATAAGGCACTCCAGACCTCTACAGATCCATCTTCTGAAGAACTGGAAACCGGGCGACAATCCGACCAGATAATTTTTCTCCCAACATCTCTAATATTGGAATTGGAATGGTGGCTGAAAGTCCACAACCTCAAACCGGAAGATTTGAATCCCCCTCACTGGATAAAAATAGTGACAGATGCCAGCACGACAGGATGGGGGGCGACGTGTCTTTGGAAGTTGACCCAGGGGACCTGGGACATAATCACGGCAACCAGTTCTCAGAATTTCAGAGAGCTAACTGCAGTTTTTCAAGCGCTCAAAGCATTCAAATTGATAATCAGGAATTCTTCAGTACTGATATTTTCAGACAACACAACAGTAGTGTGTTATCTGAACAATAGGTGGGGTACCCGCAGCCAGAACCTATGGAAGAAAACTATGGTAATCTTAGACTGGTGGAAGAAACACCTTCATATCCAAGCAGTCCATATTCCAGGCTCCCAAAATCTGACAACCGACTGTTAGGCGCTTACCTGCTTTCCAATCCCGCAGCGGCTCCGTTCAATCCCAGCAGGCTGCGTCACGGGTCGACGTCACTCGGCTGCGTCCGGCCTCTTTGTGCGTGACCGTGTCCATGTCCACTCGCGCACCCGGGCCTGGTCTTCTGGTGCTGAGCGGACGCACACAGACACCACTTCTTACCTCCTCCGTTCTTCCAGGTCCCTCATTGGATGGAGGAGGGCTAATTAGTTGGAATGGGCCAACCCTGTATATTTTCTTGACCTCCATTCCCCATTGGTTCCTCTGCTCTACTTGCCGGTGTCTATTTCAGCCTCATTGCCTGTTATAGTTTTGGTTAGCCAAGCTAGTGGTCCCTGCTATTTCTTATAGTAGCCAAAGTCTGGTTCTTGTAGCCTAGCATTGTTCTTTTCATTGTTCTCCTCATTGTTCTTGTTCATTGCTCTTCTCATTGTTTTCCTTGTATTATTTGTCCTGTTCTTGTCTTCCAGTTCCTGTCCAGCTCCATTGGTGTTCCGGTTTTCCTGAGTATACCCGGCCTCAGCGTCTATACCTTGCGCTCTAAGACCTGGGGGTAACCGTGTACAGCGAGGCGTGCCAAGTCTCCTGACGATCGGGGGCATGTCTATAGATGAAAACAGCAGCTATAGATTTTGGGTATAGGTGCTGAAGGTATACTCAGGGACTCCGGGCATCACATTATAACAGGCCATGGAAGATATACAGGAGCAATTACGTCTCTTAACTGGGGCTGTCAACCAACTAGCCCAAAGTGTAGCGGCTAGGCTAGTGTAGGGTAGTAAATTGTTGGTTTCTGTGACTGCCTTTTTCAGTACCATGGCCCTCTTCTACTCAGATCCTGATCTTACCGCCACTGCTGAGACCAAGATTAGGAACCTTTGTCAGGACAAACGTTCTGCCGAGGAGTATGCGGCTGAGTTTCAGCGCTGGGCAGTGAGTACCTGCTGGAATGATCCAGCTTTAAACAATCAGTTTGTCTTTGGCCTCTCAGAGTCCATTAAGGATGCTCTCTTGAATTACCCTCCTACTGAGTCCCTTCACAAGTTTATGGCCTTGGCCATCAAAATTGACCGTAGGTTTAGGGAACTTTCTCAAAAGAGATTAATGGTTACTCCAGGGCCTTCTAGGTCATCACTGACCTCTTCTGTTCTCTCTCCATCTTCCCCAGAGGAACCCATGCAATTGGGTATGTCCAAACTTTCTCTGGTGGAAAAGTACAGAAGGCATCAGGAAGGACTCTGTCTTTATTGTGGCACGGCAGGTCACTTCGCTAACATATGACCTAAAAAGGGGTCCATGAAGGCGGGAAACTTCAGCGCCTAGGCAAGTTAGAGGGGGGCTCCCTAGGCAATCCAATAATTCCTCCTAATGTCCAGTTTACTGAAATTTTGTTACCTTGGGATTCTAGCATTTTCCATTCCCAGGACTTTTTGGATAGTGGAGCGGCTGGAAATTTCATGGACCGTACTCTGGCCATACCCATTGGTATTCCAACCAAACCACTTCTTAACCCCATTCAAGTTTTGGCAATTAATGGTACTCTCCTTCTTTCCAGCAGTCCAGTATGTATGACACCAGAGGTTACCATCCATGTTGAGTTGGGTTATCCTGAGGTTTTACATTCTTCCTCCTAGACATTCCATCTAATCCAGTCATCCTAGGGTTACCTTGGTTTCGTAAAAATAATCCAGTCTTTGATTGGCCCACTGGTCAGATTATCAGCTGGGGACTAAATCATAAAAACCTGGTTTCTTCTCTTCCTCTTTCTTGTACTGATCTGAAAGCTCTGCTGTCTTGTTATCATGATTATCTTGATGTTTTTTCCCAGGAGGCTGCCGATAAACTCCCTCCTCACCAGTCATACGATTGCCCCATAGATCTTTTGCCTGGTACGATGCCCCCACAGGGACACCTGTATAACCTCACCATTCCTGAGACTCTGGCTATGAGGGAGTATATTAAAGAAAACCTGGGAAAAGGGTTCATTCGGTATTCCACCTCACCTGCGGGGGCAGGTTTTTTCTTTGTGGGAAAGAAAGATGGGAGTTTGAGGCCATGATTTTCGTGCCCTGAATAAAATCACCATCAAGAACAGGTATCTTTTACCCTTGATTTATGACTTATTTGCTCAAGTAACAGGTGCCAATATCTTCTCTAAGTTAGATCTGATTAGGATATATCAAGTGGATGAATGGAAGACTGCTTTTAACACCCAGGATGGCCATTATGAATATCTTGTTATGCCATTTGGCCTCTGTAATGCCCCAGCAGTCTTCCAGGAATTTATTAATGATGTGCTTTGTGATTTCTTGGGCAAATTTGTAATTGTATATCTTGACGATATTCTGATTTTTGCCTCCTCTATAGAACAACATCGTACCCATGTTAAATTGGTTCTGGAGAAACTGAGAGAAAATCATCTGTTTGCCAAATTGGAAAAATGCTCTTTTGAACTTCAACAGATTCCTTTCCTTGGATTCATTGTCTCAGATAAGGGTCTTACCATGGATCCCCAAAAAGCTCTCAGCGGTTCTTGATTGGGAGGCTCCCACCAATCTTAAGGCCCTGCAGAGATTTTTGGGATTCGCCAATTTCTATATGAGGTTTATAAGGAATTTTTCCACCTTAATGGCCCCTTTAATCAACTTAACTAAGAGCCCAACTGGCTCAGGCATCCTTCCTTAAGTTAAAGGAGGCCTTCTGTAATGCACGTGTTTTGGTGCACCCCGATTTTAACCTACCCTTTTATAGTAGAGGTGGATGCCTCAGAAATTGGCGTAGGTGCTGTTTTGTCCCAATATTCAGGTAATCCCGAACGACTGCACCCTTGTGCCTATTTTTCCAAAAAGTTTTCTCCAGCGGAGGCTAACTATGATATAGATAACCGGGAGCTCCTAGCTGTTAAAATGGCTTTTGTGGAGTGGAGACATTGGCTAGAGGGGGCACTTCACCCAGTAACTGTGTACACTGACCATAAAAATCTTGAGTATATAGAAAATGCCAAGAGATTAAATCCCAGACAAGATTCCACTTTAGAATCACCAATCTGCAGTCAAAAATGTGAAGGCCGATGCACTCTCACGCAATTTTCCTGATTCTCCTGCTGATTCTGAAACCTTGCCTGAACCTATTCTTCCATCTCATTGTTTCTTAAATGCCTTGTCTACATCTCAGTTTTTGCCTGATCTTTCTGGTCTTCTTAACTCTTTTCAGTCTCCCAGTAAACCTACTAATCTGTTGTTTGTTCCTCTCAGTCTCCGTTAACAGGTAATCCAACAATTTCACAATTCCAAGCTGGCAGGTCACCCCGGAGAGAAAAAGAACTTAGAACTCCTGTCCCGTCATGTCTGATGGACCTCTATATCTAGAGACACCAAAGCCTATGTTAAATCCTGCAGTTTGTGCCTGCAGTAAGACGCCCAAAAACATCCCTCATGGTACTCTTATGCCTCTGTGCCCACTTCCCCATGGTCGCACATCTCCATGGATTTCATTGTCGAACTGCCTGATTCCCTGGGGGCAACGGTTATTTGGGTTATAGTCAACCGTTTTAGTAAGATGGCTCACTTTATGCCACTCAGCAAACTTCCGTCTTCCAAAGATTTATCCCTGTTATTTATTAAGCATATTTTTCAGCTCCATGGGGTTCCCGAGAACATAGTTTCATATAGGGGGGTCCAATTTGTATCCCAATTTTGGAACTCCTTTTGGTATCTCTCTCTTTTTCTTCTTCTTTTCATCCCCAGTCTAATGGCCAGACAAAAAGAACTAACCAATCATTAGAGCAATATCTTCGTTGTTTTGCCTCAGATTGTCAGGAGTCATGGGCTGAATTTTTACCATTTGCCAAGTTTGCCTATAACAATACTATTCATTCTTCTATAGGTACATCTCCATTTTTCTGCATTTATGGCCGTCATCCCAAAGCATCTTCATTAACCAGACCCACTTTCAACTTTCCTCTCTTAGAAAATAGGTTTCAACACATGTCATCTATCTGGCACCTGGTTCTACTAAATCTTAAAAAGGCCTCTACTCATCAAAAGGAATTTGCAGATAAACACCGGCCTAAGGAACCGGACTTTTCTCCTGGTGATCTTGTCTGGGTCTCCATTCGCTAACCTCTCTCTTTGTCAACCCTGTTTCAAATTGGGTCCTAAGTTTAGCGGCCCGTACCCCATTCACCAGAAAATTAACAGGGTAACCTATAAGGTTGACTTGCCTTCCTCCAGCAAATAGACCAACACTTTTCATGTCTCATTGTTAAAATCAGTTGCTTCTGCTCTTCCTATGTCTGAATCTCCCGCTCCAATTGAAATCCAGGGAGAATCGGAATTTGAATTGGATAAGACTCACGTTGGTTCCAAAATTCCCTCCAATATCTTATTGACTGGAGAGGCTATGGTTCCGAAAAGAAATGCTGGGTTCCTCATCATAAGATTCATGCCCAGGAACTTATTGATCAGTTTCATAAGGATCATCCAGAGAAACCTATATTGAAGGGTCCAGTGGCCCCTCCTGAGGGGCGGGTAATGTTAGGCAATTACCTGCTTTCTGATCCCGCGGCATCTCAGTTTGGTCCCAGCAGGCTTCGTCACGGGTCGACCTCACTCAGCTGCATCCGGCGTCTTCGTGTGCGAGTGCGTCCATGTCCGGTCGCGCACCTGCCCGGTCTTCTGGTGCTGTGCGGATGCGCACAAACACAGCTCCTTACCTCCTTCGTTCTTCCAGGTCCCTCATTGGAGGGAGAAGGACTAATTAGTTTGAATGGGCCAATCCCTGCATATTTTCTTGTCCTCCATTCCCCATTGGTTCCTCTGCTCTACTTGCTTGTGTCTATTTCAGCCTCGTTGCCTGTTATAGTTTTGGTTAGCCAAGCTAGTGGTCCCTGCTATTTCTTATAGTAGCCAAAGTCTGGTTCTTGTAGCCTAGCATTGTTCTTTTCATTGTTCTCCTGACGATCAGGGGCTTGTCTATAGGTGAAGACAGCGGCTATAGATTGGGGTATAGACGCTGAAGGTATACTTGGGGATCTGGGCATCACACCAACTACCTGAGCAGGAAACAGTTAATGCCAAGGGAATGGAGTCTCAACCGGAACATTCTCTAGAATTCTCCGAAGATCTACTCAGCCAGGGGCCAATTCTTCACCCAGATCCCTCCAGCTTCAACCTCACGGCATGGCTGCTAAAAGGAGGTTCATGCGAAACTGTCGTATATCAGAAAAGGCAATCTCTACACTAATGTCATCTAGAAAACCATCAACATCCAATTCATACTAAAAAACTTGGCAAACATTTACAGACTGGTGTACAAATAAAAATTTGTCATCGGAAATCATAACAGTGGCCAATCTAGATTCAATAAGAACCTCAGTCTACCCTCTGTTAAAAGACAGGTTCCAGCCATCTCGGAAATATCCAATACCAAATGGGCTCTAGACCCTTTAATAATCAGGTTTTTTTCAGGAGTACAACATCTGAGACCTCAGATCAAAAACAGAGTCCCACCCTGGGACCTCCCGTTAGTATTGGACTTCCTCCAATCAGATATATTTGAACCCATGGATTCCTCATCCATAAAAAAAACTCACTTTTAAAACATTATTTCTGGTAGCCATAGCATCTGCAAGAAGAATAAACAAAATTAGAGCCTTAAGAGCTTCTCCACTCTCCATTAGAGTGACAGAGTAATCCCAAGAACAGATGATTCTTCTCTTCCTGAAGTAGTGTCGTGGTTTCATATAAACGAAGACATAACTCTTCCAAATATGCCAGATGAGGATAATTTACTTAATGTCGGCAGATGCTTAAGCAAATATGTAGAAAAAACGGTAACATTGCGGAAATCAGATTGGGATAGGATCCCAACCATCCAAAACCACTCTGGCATCATGAATTGTTCAGAGAATAAGACAAGCATATGCAGCGAGCAACAGAAGTCAGCCTACAAGAATAATGGCCCACTCTACTAGAGCAGTCGCGACCTCCTGGGCATTCTTGGCTAAAACCACGCTGGAGGAAATATGCAGAGCAGCTACCTGAACATCTATGTCCACATTTATTAGACACTATAAACTAGATGTCTTTTCACGTAGTCAAGCAGAGTTTAGCAACAAAGTTTTAAATGCTGCTAAGAAGTAAATAAACTAATAGCAAATATCAATATTGTTTCCTCCCTTTATTTTAGCTTAACAAATCCCATTGATTTCCACTACTGTGGAAGAGACCAGGGAAAACAAATTTTCTCATACTTACCGTAATTTTCTTTTCCTGGTCTCGACATGGCAGGCGGAAACTCCCACCCTAAAAAAAAAAAAAAAAGAGAGATACAATAGCAATGCTCGGAACACATTAAGCGGTTTGGTAAGGGGGGAGTCGACTGTCCAATTTAAAATAACCTATTTTTCGGTATAGATGCCCTTAAAGGCCTCAGCATATGCAGGGGGTGGAGGTGGTAACCTTAACAGAGGAGATCCAGGGCAGTGAATTGGGTGTTTTTTATTTTGAATTTGTTCATGCTCTTTAAAAATGATTTCTTCACAAATCTGTTGATTTCAGATGAGAGAGATACAACTTTCTAAAAGCCCCTGTTTATATTTTAGTTTTAGTTTAATGGGCATGCCCACCCTAAAAATGTTCTCCCCTGTGCATGTCACCTGCCTTACTGAGGTTAGGGAAGCAGCAGGGACCGGGTGACTCACTGACAGCTTCTACTCTTCACTTTCCTGAACTTTGAAAAGGCACTGCAAGAGAACCATAAAGAGCAGAGATGTAAGGTAAGGATTTTTTTTAAACTACACAGTGGGGCCAGTATTTGGGGGTGGACATGCCCTTTAAAAACAGACTTACTTGATCTAAGTATCAAGGAATGGGTATTGGGAATAAGGGTTTAGGACTCTTTCACACAAGGGGAAGTTTTGGTGCAATCTTAAATGCTCCTATGAGCTGTGATGCACTGCATTGCTTTGGACGCATTGCCTGCAGCAGTTTGCTTAACACATAGCAGTGCCATTGAAATAAATGGACACCACTATGCAATAACACTGGTGAACATCGCACAACATTGCAAGTGCAATGTTCCCCTGCGTAACCTATTACTAAGTGTGAAAGTAAAAAAATAGGCAACAGGGGGGAAGATAAGATTCAATATTGATAAAGGTCATGTCATTTATTCCAAATGTTTAAGATGTTTATTCTTTAAAAGAAGCTATGCTAAGCACTTGTACTCATGGGTTCATTTTGAGACTATCTTCCCAATTGACAGAATACCAATAAAATTACTGATCAGTGGTCTCTCAGTCAGAAAGAAAATTGATAGCCCCAATGTTTGGATGCAGCAAATTGTGCGGCCTATTGAAAACCAAATTATTATTTTTAAGTTATTTTTGTTAATTTTACAATATACATTCAACTACATAGCTGAGTGACTATTATATAAGGAATAATGCCCCCCTTACAGCGTAATATATACGCTACCAACAGTGTAATATATAGTAGATAATGACCCCCTACTATAAATTCTAAGCATTTTAGAAGTCACCAAAGAGTTTTGTGACTATATACTGTAAAAGCACACTGCCGCAGGCCATGCAATAGAACTCAGAGTAGACTTTTAATATCCCTTTAATTTACTGCAGGGGGTACATTATCCATTATAATCTACCCCTTCCATCTCATTTAAAGAGGGAATGTAATGGCAAACACCACACTCCCTGCACCAGATTGTGACAAACCCTCTGGGCTGTTAAATGGCACATGTTCCAAATATCCCCAACTCACCCTCATATTCTCCATGCCCCCCACATCCCCACCCCTCATTTCCCCCACCCCCCATTCTCCCCCCCTACCCCACATTCCACCCCCAAGCTGTAACACAACCACAACCCACCTGCAACTAAGTTCTGATGCAGACACAGGGAGACAGAACCTTTATCTATTGAAATGTAAGTCTTGTACGCGCCATCAGGTTTCCCTCACCTTGCGGCTGTTTTCTCTTCCTACTGCGGATGTTGTAGGAAGCTGTGGTGGAACAGGGGCACTAAACAAACGTCTCTTTGCCGCGGGCAGGACAGAGGGGTGGGAGGGAGAGAAGCTGCTTTAGTTCAGTGTTATAATTGGTGCGCTACTATGTAGTAGCACACCTATTTCAAGGATATTATATACACCTGGATCCCATTGGTTATCCACTACAGGTGTAGAGAGAGTATTACTTTATTGAGGAGTTCCATGACCATATGAAAGCAAAAGGCTGCAGGCCAAATGCTTTTATATAAGGCCATGAAACTCAGAGGTGACATAAAATGTCTTAAAATACATAACAATATATCTTATGTATAAGAAATGAGTGATTGTTGTATGTGGGGATAGAAAAGAGAGGAGGAAGGAAGAGAATGGCAGATAGATAGATAGATAGATAGACAGACAGATGATAGAAAGATAGACAGACAGATGATAGATAGAGGTGACCACCTGTCGTACAACCCCTTCCCAGCAGCCCCTGCCCTGTATGCTCGTGGGGAGTGGCCCACTGGGGAGCCCTTCAGCGGGACCACTAAGAAATGCCTTTTGGGGCTTAGGGGGTCCCGCAGCTCGAACACGGACCCCCCTTCCCTGACCCTTATAAGGGCCATTGCGGCACTCAGAAGAGCCCTTGCGGCCCTGACAAGGGCCCTTTGGGGCTTAAGGGGTCCCGCAGCTCGAACCGGGACCCCCCTTTCCTGGCCCTTGTAAGGGCCCTTGCGGAACTTACAATGCCCTTGTGGCTCTGAGAAGGGCCCTTTGGGGCTTAGGGGGTCCTGCAACCCATACACCGGGCCCCCCTTCGGCTCTTAAAAAAGGCCTTGGGCGGTGTCTTCTTTCTTCCATCCGGTGAGACAGGCTCCGCTGAGGCCACCAATCCCGAGAAGTACCCCTGCGGCCGCCAGGGGTACCTCCGGCGCCGGTGGCCTCGACAAGGCTGATGCTTTTTGTTAGGGTGGATGCTACCATTAAAGGTGGTCACATGTAATTATGTAATTATTATGTAATGTAATAATGTAATTATGTAATTATTGCCACGCATGCAATTATGATCAAGTACCTTACTTTCTCTCCCGGCTCCTGCAGGTTTTATTAAAGAACGGGAGGTAAGACACAGCTCCTTTACCTCCCGTTCTTCAATAAAACTGAATACCACAATTTTTTATAGCAGTGGAAATACTTAACTAAAGGGAGCTGATACCATGTATCCCACTCCTTCCAGATCGTTCGGGAATCTCCCTCATTCTGGGATGGTCTCCTGCACTCCGGCGAGACCACCCCAGACTTCCGGACTTGAGAGGAGACTTGAGTCTTCTCCCAAACCACGCCCACTTTCCAAGGCCATGCCCCGGAATGCCCTGGGAATGCCCCTAACCCGCCTCCCACCCCCTAGAACACAGACCCCGCCCCTTGTGACATCAGGTGTGATGTCATGCCCCCGTGCCACTCCCCCTTTCCCCACCCTGCCTGGAAGCCTGAAGGGGCAGGGTGGGATGTCTGTGATACTGACCAACAGAAATTTTCCAGTGGGAACAACTATTGACATAATTATCAGTCTTTTGACCTTAAGGAAAAAGCATGCCCCCCTGTTGCATATTTTCCTGCTGATTCAGCTATGATCCTGAATTGGGAATCACAACCAAAATGTCAGATTATGTACAATATGCAATGATAAGAAAATCAAAACAGACCAGAGAAAATAAAATACCGTTCTTGTCACTTATTTTACAAGGATTTACTTAATTTTATAATATTTAAAATCTTATACTACCAAAGCATACACAGGGAGATTCAATAAAAGTTCTTTAGGGAGATTCAATAAAAGTTCTTATCGTTTAAAATGGTGGTAATTTTGCCGCAACCAATCAGATCTTATTTAACATTTGAAAGCTAACAACTGATTGGTTAGCGCAAAATTAGCACCATTTTAAACGATAAGAACTTTTATTGAATAACCCTGAAGAACTTTTATTGAATAACCCTTATCGTTTAAAATGGTGCTAATTTTGCCCCAACTAAACAGATCTTCTTTAAGATTTGAAAGCTGGGGCAAAATTAGCACCATTTTAAACAATAAGGGGGGAGATTCAATATAGGGCTTTTCCGTCTAAAACCCACGTTAACCCGAAGAAATTTCGGGTTAACGTGGGTTTCAGACGGATTTTAGAGCACAACGCTATTTCCAAATGTTTTTGGAAATAGCGCCATGCTATAGATGCAAAACCCCTACCGTTAAGTTTTGCGCTACATAGTAGCGTGCCACTTAACGGTACTCTGTGGGAGGCGTTAAACCCACGCTCTTACCTTAGCCCGATCAATAAGAAACGATAAGAACTTTTAATAAATAACCTGTTAGTTCTTATTGTTTAAAATGGTGCTAATTTTGCCCCAACCAATCAGATGTTAGCTTTCAAATGTTAAAGAGCATGTCCACCCTAAATTTAAATTTTTGGTATGCCATTCCCCATGGGCTCCCAGCCCCAACCGCATTATTTTTTTTTTTTTAAGCCCCCCAAACTCTACTTACCTCCCCTCTTTCCTCCGACGCGCTCCCGGCCCTCTACTTGCGAGGAAATGCAAGCAGAGGGGCGGGACCGGCAGCCGCGTCTGTGATTGGCTGAGCGTCAGCCAATCACGGACGCGGCTGCCGGCAGCTCACTTCAGCGTAGGAAAGCGGAGAGGGTAAGTAAAAGTTTGGGTAGCTTTATAAAAATAAAAATCATGGTGGTTGGGCTGGGGACATGGGGGATTACTACTGTAAAGGGGATTTATGCTAGGGGGAGGGATAGCAGAACGGGAGGGAGAGGGAGGGAGAGGGAAGGGGAGGGAGGGGGGAGAAGGGCTGCAGTACGCATGGCAATGATCTCCAGGAGGCCAGGTAGCAGGCAGTGTCCTATATGGACCTGCTAGCCTCCTGGTGGTCAGTTTTTGGGACTTTTGGGGGGGACTACAGGAGAACCCTATGGAGCTGGGATGTGAGGTAAGGATTAAACTACACTACATGGTGGGGCCAGTAGTTGGGGGGATTATAGTTTTGGGGGTGGACATGCCCTTTAAATAAGAACTGATTGGTTGGTGCAAAATTAGCACCATTTTAAACAATAAGGACTTTAATTGAATCTCCCTGTTACAGGGAGATTCAATAAAAGTTCTACAGGGTTATTTAATTAAAGGTCTTATCGTTTAAAATGGTGCTAATTCCCCAACCAATCAGAACTTATTTAACATTTGAAAGCTAACAACATCTGATTGGTTGTGTCAAAACGAGCACCATTTTAAACGATAAGAACTTTTATTGAATAACCCTGAAGAACTTTTATTAAATGACCCTGACAGTGTTTTAAACACAGGGTTACTCTGCCATCTAGTGAAATAGTTGAACAATTATATTTTAATTCACTGTTTACAAATGTTTGGCATAATGTTTTGAGTTGGTAGTGCAAAAAACAACAACAAAAATAAAATACAATAAAACACTTCTTGCACTCTACAGCAAAACCTCAAGTGGAGGAGACAAAATTACCCTAAAAAGAGCACTACGTACATAAAAAATTAGACCCAGTAATAAGCAAAAAAAAACAAAAACAGCTTTCCTAAAGTACCACTAATGTTCAATAATGTAATAATACATAAGTGTGATATTTTATAATGAGAGCTGCAGTGGTATATATCCTTATTAAAAAACTCAGCTATGTCACTAAGTAACTCATTTCTTATATTTCTTATATCCCACTACTCCACCCATTCCAATGTTCATGCCTGAACAATGACTCAGCATTTTTTGCAGTGTTTAACTTCACTAACGGGGACCTGCTGGAGCTGCTTCCTGTCACTTCATAACCAATGTCTCTCTCCTCCACAAAGATTTGTTTAACCGCATAGATGCTGGGCTGGGATGTTCCTTTCTACTGGGTTTAAGTTACAGAAGGTAGCTTGGGGGATTTAAGGTGGAAATAGGGACAAGCCTATAATTTAAAATGTGTATGGGGTGAAGGAATCCGATACTTGATGTATTATAAGAAATAATGCACCCCTTTACATTATAATATAAGGACATTACGCCACCTTGGAGTTCCCTGCCCTGTATAAAAGCACTTAGCCTATGGCCTTGTGCTTCTATATGGTCAGGGAACTCCGAGGTGGCATAATATCCTGATATTATCCTGTAAGGGGCGCATTATCCCTTATATAATGCAAACATCAGTGGTGCTGTCTCTGCTTTTTACCATTTAGCTGTTAAAAAACAACTACACAGTAAAAATTAATTTAAAAAAAAAGAAATGAAGAAGTTAATGGGGCAGGTAGGCAGGACGGATTATTCCTACAATATCATTTAATTGAGCAGCACCAGCACATACGGTTCTCATCTGCCAGGTTAGTGCACTTAACTTTCCTAAAGCACTGAGTAAGGCCTGTCAGAAGGAGTTTTCTTTCTGCTAGCTCTCCTCACAGAAATGATAGAGGGAGTAGGAATTACCAATCACACATCCCTGCCCCAGGCACTTTTCATTTTAAGTATTTTTAATGCACCTATAGTTCTGCTTTAAGGGCTAGGTCCCACTTACACGGTTTAGATTGCGCTTTCGATTCGCGTTGCCAATGCCATCAGAGTGTTCCCACTAAGTGTGCAGCACTCCAATCCATTTTAGGAATGCAATTGTGCACAACTTTTTGTGGGTATCACATGTGTTCCAATAATACAGATTGGAACGCAGTGCAAATAGCACTAGTGGGACCTAGCCCTTAGTCCTTCACCAACCAGGTGGGTGCAGGATCTTTAATAGCTCTCAGTGGCCTTTCATATTTTCAGCTAAAACTCTCTCTTCTTCAGGGCTAGATTTCAGAGAAGGCCAACTATGCCATGGCGGAGGGTGCCAGGGGGTGAAAACCTCACTTTTTGCTAAAACATTAATTGCTTACTACAGGGTTTCTGAAATGGTGTGCCGGAAATATTTTTACCAGTATAACTTATATATTTTTTAATGAACAAAATAACAAAAATATATTATAATAAAATTACAACACAGTCAATGTAATATAACAGTACACTACATTGATTTTAATACAATATACACATTAAAGTGCATAAAATATGGTTAATTACAACTTTAAGTCCTACTATGCACTGTCAATGTGCAACAATCTGAAACATTTTGAGAACCACTGTACTTTTAAAACAGTCCAGCATAAAAAAAACCTTTTCTTAGTCTCACTCGCCTCCTGGATGCTGCCCCCTGCTCCTGTTTCGAGCTAATTTTGAGCAAAAAGAGGAGCAGAGAGGCTCTGTGCTGACAGCCGCTCAACTTCCTAATCGGGGCTGTTAGGCAATTGGGTGTGACATCACATTTTGCCTTGAATGACAGCCGCGACCAGGAAGAAGGGTCGGGAGAGCAGTGCAGAGCGACGAGGGACCGGGTTATGTAAGTCGCCTTCATTTTTACACTCACCTCCTAATATAGAGAGGGAAAGCAGTGAATGGACCTGTTTTGTGCCTCATTGATGGGAACTTATTAATAGCATTGGGAAAAAGGACATCTGGAGAAGTTTCAGTCCTATATATTGTCCATAGAAAGGAAGGTGTCGTCTCCCCCCATCCCCACAAAAAAATTAATTTGTGTTGTTTTTATTCACATTCTAATTAAATAGAACCCCCCCCCCCCCTTGCTTTTTTAACGTTTTGATAATCCGGTGGATATTGAGAAGGACGTTTTAAAAAAAGAAGACACAACTTTTCGAAAAAGTATCATACAAATTGAAAGGCTTATGGTCACATTGAGGTTAGCGTGCTGATGCATTTTGTGGAAGGGGTCTTGGGAGTGGGAAGGTGTGTGTGGGGTTTCATTGTGTAAAAACCCCTACTGGTCCCATGGACCATTGAATAATGAAAACCAAAGAAAAGTGTAAAATATTAAATACAGAGGCAAAGAGAGCAATAGACTCTTTGATTGTCCCAGTGATCCCTGGTTATATTTCCCCAACAACACAGTCTAGGGGGGGGGAGGTGTAGGTGGTTACAACAATAATTAATTTTAATTCAATTCCATATAGTTGTAGATCATTTAATTTGGTTAACAGAGTCATGATGGATGGTGCGGTACACAAATATTGCACTGTGTGCCATTTCACAAACCTTAGGACAAGCCTAACCTTCAGACATAAGATCCCAATACCATATAAACTGCACTATATAAAAGCCTAAGGTATTTACATGGCACTACTATGTAAAGTAACATTCAGTCTCTGCTAGTTGTAATGACTATCAATCATGAATGTGAGACCTCTTCTATTCTCCTATTGGAGTTAAGAATTTAATACATATTAAATGCATCTCTTTGGTAAGCCTTAATATTTTTCCATAAACTCTTTAAAAAGAGCACATTACTTTTCTCCAGATGCCCACAACAACAGAGGATGTCTTTTTACTTATCTTGTTCTATGATAATTTAAAAATGGACCTACTGTGTAGGACAATTTTTAGATTTTACAAGATGTATATCCAATATACTAACCGAGATTTGTAAATAAAATGGATCATGGTCCAAAAAGCTTGAGCACCAATCCTCCTCCCACTGCCATTGGAGAAGCTGACCCCTACTTGCGCACGCGCGCACCCGAGATCCGCATGTGAGAGACATCAAATAGAGGAGGAGGTGAGAGTGAAAGGAGGGAGAGAGAGAAAGAGCGCTTTGGAGATAGAAGGGTAAGACAGGGAGGGGGGAGAGAGAGAGATGGGAAAGAGAAAGAGGGGGAGAGGGCCTTAAATTCAGGGTTGATTTTTTTAAAGAATCAGGGGGTTGCTAGAGTATTATATAATTCACCAGTATAATAGAAATGTAAAATGTGCTTTGCTCTTTGCTTCTATATTAATAATTAGAGGCAAATAAATAGGGATTTATTCATAACACAAATATATGTCATGCAAACTTTCTGTTGCAGTTTTTTTAGTGCTTTGGTTGCTCTGTATTTTCCTCCAATACATGTTATCAGATCTTTTACAATATTGGTGTTTTATTAGTTTTTGTATGATAGAAAAAAATGGATCATTTGGATTAAATAGGAGAAAGTAATTAGTGTTTTTAGATAAAAGCTGTAGAAAGTGCAATGCAGGGGTTCTGAAAGGAAAAGAACATTTACAGGGAGGTATCATTGTGTTTGCCAATGCTACTTATGTGGCCATGCTCCCATGATGCAGTAATTATTGCAGCATGTGTCTGCCCCCTTTTGTACAAATACAGTGAAGCTCTGCAATGAAGTTCTGAGAAAGGACGCAGACTAGAGTCTTTTGAACAGTAGAACACAAAAGATGGCTAGGGCCACTAAACTGAAAATGCATGTGTGGTCTGTTTTGTGGATTGCTTTATCGCCACTAGAACATTAAAATTATTGCACCACTGTTTGTGTTGTGCTGCGATACGCATTTCCAATGCATGTGATCAATATTTTGGAACTTTCAGTGCCTTTCCTCTCAATTACAATCACAGTCGTACAATAACGATCTAGGTCGTATAATTAAAATTTATATTTACAATGACAATTGTATGATCACCATACAATACCATTAACGATAACACGAGGAAGGTTCCGATAACACAGGTTATTGAGAATGGCCCAAAGCTGCTATACTGTGTAGCTGTGTAACAAGCAGCAAGCAGATATCCATTAGCCAGCAGGTGGCACCATTGTGCTTGATTTCCACAGTAACCATGGCAAATCTTTACCAGCCTTTTTAGCATGTTGACTGATAGAACACTGTACCCTATAAAATGCCCAAAGAATGTTACTGTAAAGACACCAATAAAAATGGGTAAACAAATTAAAACATTGCGTATAATAAAATATATTATGGATAATGGATAATGGAGCTTAATATGCTTGTGTCCAACACCAACATGGGATAGACTGTTTACTAAATTGGAGATAGGAAATCTAAGCAATTGTATTTCTTGTGTCTTGTTACTAAATATCTGACAAATAACTATTTTAGACTAGGTAAAAAATACTTCCATCAGTCCAAGGTACTGGGTGCACATTTTGCACATGCTTAAAGGAGAGCTAAACCAAAAATATTGTACTCCATAATCTGAAAGGTGTGTATGTGCACTGTCTATCCACACCTGACTTTAGTCACATGCTCTACTTCCCAATATGGATATGTAACAGAATTGGCTACTAGCAGGCATGACCTGCTCTAACAAGTTCCTGCAGTAGCTTAGAACTGGGCATGTAACACAGTGGTCAGTGACCACACTGTGCGATACTGGAATGCTGGGAAATACAATACAAACCCAGACATCCCACACTGCCCCTTCAGGCTTCCGGGCAGGGTGGGGAAAGGGAGCGTGAAGCGGTGGTGGGGCGTGACATCACAAGGGGCATGGTCTGTGTTCTGGGGTGGTGGGGGGCGGGGTTAGGTAGGGGTTGGGGGCATTGTCTTGGAAAGTGGGCATGACTTGAGTTTCCTCTCAAGTCCGGGAGTCTGAGTGCGGGAGACCACCCCAGAATGAGGAAGACTCCCGGACCATCCGGGAGGGTTGGGAGACCTGCAAACCCCATGTTAGAAAGGTAAATTTCCAAACACCCCCATCAAAATAACTGATTATATATCAATGTGCTCTGCCTTCTAAGTCAGTGTTGATCTGAGACATGTCCTTTAAGATCTTCATTAAAGTTTTTAATCAGTTTAACAATTTTCTCAGAAGGTATGTCAGTCATA
This sequence comes from Hymenochirus boettgeri, assembly GCA_019447015.1. Lineage (NCBI taxonomy): Eukaryota > Metazoa > Chordata > Amphibia > Anura > Pipidae > Hymenochirus > Hymenochirus boettgeri. The sequence continues at coordinate 90,236,631 of CM033473.1, forward strand.
TGGACAAAGGGTGGTTTGTAAAAAACCTGTGGTATTGAAAAGTTCAGATGCTGCTGGTTTTTCATAAAAGTACGGCCATACGCCAGCTCTACAACTTCTAAGCATTTAACAGCATTCCATGAGCCAAATGGAAAATCAGAGAGCCTATTACAGAATGGTTGTGAATTTATCTTCAGTATGAAAGCACATGGAGCATCCAATGAATCATGCAACCTCAAGTGAGAAAGGACCTAGACTGCGAAAACATGTCGTGTGCACAATAAAAGCACTTGTGTTATAAGCAATACCCTTGAGGTTGCATGATTCTGGGCAGCACGGTGGCTAACTGGTGGGCAGCATGGTGGCTCAGTGGTTAGCACTGTTGCTTTGCAGCAACACATCTGCAAGGAGTTTGTATGTTCTCCCTGTGCTTGCGTGGGTTTCCTCTGGTCACTCCGGTTTTCCCCACAATCATAAAGACATACTGATAGGTTGTATGTGTCAAATAAATGGGCTTAGATTGTAAGCTCATTGAGGCAGGGCCTGATGTGAATGTATACATGTAATTGTAAAGTGCTATGGAAGATGTTGGCACTATATAAATCCACAATAATAATAATAATTCATTGGTTTGGCAGAACTGACTATAGAGGTGGTGTAGGTACCTGGAATGTTATATGAATTTATCTTCAGTGAAGCATAGGCCTCTGGTTTGGCAGTGGGAAGCACTTATCAACAGATATCAAACAAGATAGGGAGAGTTTAGAGTTATAGAGCTCCCCTCTCACTAGAGATTGCCAAACTTCAGATTTGTGGATTTTTGGAGAAAATTTGAAAAGACACAAGCAGAACCATTAAAGTCAATGGGGAAAAAAACCCTGAAAATTAAATAGCAATGATAACTTAATGTAAAAGGCTCAGGGACCTAGGAAATGGTCTGGGGAACACTTTTACATGCCCACAATCTTTAAAAAACACTGCACCGTACTGAAAACTTCATGCGCTTCCTGTTTTGCCATTCCATGTAGAATTTTCTAGAAATTTTGAATTTCCTAAATCTAATATTTTCGAAATTTCTAGGAATTTTTTTAAAAAATTCTGCAGTTCAGAAAAATTCCAAAATCCACAAGGTCTGTGTTCCGGCGGATCAGTGAAATCGGCTTTAATACCAGGTTCAGGTTTGGTCCATCTCTACTCCCTATACTTAAAATACAGGGAGACGACCAGGGCTGAGGGAAATTTTCGGAAATACGACAATAGGTTTGTCTGCCTCAAGAGTGCTTGTAAATGCATTACACACACTAACAATAAAGGTATCGGCCCTTTATTGTTATTATGTGTATCCACCATAATTTATGCTTTTTACAAATATTAAAAATTCTAAAATTTTCAAAAAATTGGATTGGAACTGGATATTCGATGCTCCATTGCCTTTTCCTGAATTCTGTGTAAAAGTTATACATAAACAGGGAGATACAATATTTAAAAAATTTGCTTTTACCTTTTCTTGGTCCCGCAATACAATACCGGACCATAAATGAGATTCTGTCCGGTATTGCATTGTGGGATTGCAAAAAGGTAAAAAGCCAGGAGTTGTGCACATTTAAAGGCCTGATCCAACTGTTTTGCAAGGTAGAACAGGCCTCGCCTTTTGTTTATGTGTTTCTTTTTCCCCCCATATTTTATTTATGAGTTCAGGAAGCATGAGTACAACATTATAACATTCACAAGAGAATTAAAAAATTTTGATTTACAATGAGTTATAATCTGCTTTCCGTTGTCTTTAGTTCACATTTCTTAGTTCAAGATGCTTCCGAGGGTTTTCCCTTTTCTTTTCTTTTTATAAACATCCATAGGATTAACACATAAATTGAAAGAAAACAAGGGAGAAAGAGAAGGGTAGGGGTGGGGGTAACTGGGCCTAAGGTCCAACTGTGGATACGTCACTATGCCATCTGTAAATTTATCTAACATCTATTCGGAGACATTCGGAAAACATTTCAGGGTTTGTCATTTAGTTGTTTGATATGGTAAGTGCCGTGGCCATTTGCTCCGACTCATTTCATCCCTGGTTCAATCATTAACTATATCTCTTAGTGGTCTCCTGTAACGGACTCTATCCCTATATCGTTCCGCTCGGCCACATAGACCATACCTTGTTAAATTTGGAAGGACAACCCCTGTGTATATATATTATTTTCAGATATGGGATCATATGTGTAACCATTGATTTCCAGCTTGTTACGGTTGGCGACGTGGGCGCCATCCGGGAGAGCACAATTATCCTTCTGGCATAGAACAGAGTCTCCCGTAGGAAATTTATTTCAAATTTATTCCAGATCTCCTCACTTAAAAGTCCTAGTGGACAAAGCTTGGGTTCTTGGGGGATAGGGTATGGCATAACTGTTGAGAGATAACGGGTTACTTTATACCAGAATCTCGATACTCTCGGGCAGTCCCATATGAGATGGTAGAAATCTGCAGGACTCTGGTGGCACTTAGGGCATTCTGGGGGGTATGCACGAGACATACGTGATATTCTATATAGCGAAAGATAAGCCTGATGGAGTATGTAGCATTGCATCTGCCTGTTGGGTGCCGAGGGCGAAGCCAGGAAATGGCATTCAGCTAGTTCCTCCCAGTCTTTGGATGTGAGTGTTGGTATTAGTTTTGCTGGCACCAAGTAGACATAGATAGAGCCGGGATACTAGGTGCCTTCCCCCCCCCGGTCTCGATGTATTTAATTATAGGGTTTGCGGATACTGGTACTTCATCACTCTGAAACTCCGATAATAGCCTGTATCTTATCTGTAAATACTGGAACCAGACTGTGTTTGTGAAATTAAATTTAGTCTTTTGTTCCTCGAATGTGATCAGTCTCCTGTTTTGAATGATATGTGAGAAGAGTGTGACTCCTTTTCCTGCCCAGAAGTTGGCCGATGGCAATGCAGCCAGACTGGGGTACATAGGGTTGTGCCATAAGGGGGTCTGTTCTGGTATATCTGAGTTTCCGAGAATCTTAAGCGCTTTTTTTCCAAATTTTGAAGTGTTGTATATGTAACGGTGCTCCTCCCAATGGGATATTGTTTTTGCTAGATTGCAGAAAAACTAATGGGTGAGAGGGAAAGTAAGCCTGTAGTAGGGATTCAGTATCATATAGGGATTTCTAGTTTGATTGTTTGACCAGGGGATTGGTGTGTCTACTGATAAAGATATAGTCCAGACGTGAAAATGAATTGTGGGTCTTAGAGTGGCAGGTGAACTGCTTGATATAGGGGTTTCGGAGCCTCCACACGTCCACCCACTCTAGCTCTGTGATTAATTTGTGTAAATGTGAAGTCCTGGTAGCAGAGGCACCTGGTGTCCCAGTACAGCCATGCCTATCATGCATCGGGTCCATCACTGCATTGAAATCACCCAAACATATCAAATGTGCATATGGATATTTGGAGATAAAGGGTAGTGCCTCCTGTATCGGTTTTTGGGTGGCGGGGGGAGAGTCATATATTCCTAGCAATACATACTGAGTAGTGTCTATGGTGAGGGCAACACACAGGTATTGTCCTTTTTTGTCTGACTTCACTTCATGTATTGTGTTTATGTGTTTCTAATGTATTATAAATAAGTGATCAATTGATTTTTACTGGTTGATGTTGCCAATAATACATATTTACATTTTAACTGAGGCTAATTTAGCCAATGTGGATTGATTTTAGTAATAGTGTTGTTTGCAGGACAGGGTACTTTATATTTATATAACGTGTCCTGTGGTCTGATGAGACCAAGATAAACTCATTTGGGGGGCTTTTGGGCATAGCTGCCTCCATCTTTCTTCATTTATATCTTAAAGGTGTGCAAATTGGAGGAATCTTCTAACAATTATTAGTAAACATCTACAGATAAAAAATTCACCTTAGTTATGTGGCTTGAGAAAGCTATCACATAAATACCTACATATCTGTTCCTATCCAGAGCTCCTATTGATGGGGATGTTACTCTGAAGATAGTTATGAGGCTGTGACTCTCAACTACACCCAAAACTAGAGTGTAATTTTCCCAATGAAAAGCTAGAGAGCAGTAGTCGGGATCAGGAAGCAAAGCTTCAGGAAAGCAAACTGGTGGAGAAAAAACAATCATAAATGACATTAGCAAGCACTGATTTTAGAATCCATTTCACACAGATTATCTGTTTCTGTATGGTTCATCCAACCTGCAATAGGCAAATTATTTGGGTATCAGTGAATTAAACACGAGGAAGGACCTTGATTATGACTTATTAGTTTGCCATCGTTATATGGCAACCATGTTACCACTGGTTTGGACTTGACTAGATTCAAAAATCAGATTAAAGATATTTTTCTAGCATATAATTAATTTTTTTGTTAGGCAGATAATTCATGTATGTATGTATAGTTTATTTATAAAGTGCCACTTGAGGATGCAGCGCTGTACAGTAATAAAATACAATAAAGGTAATAATGTTATACAAGGGGGATAAATACATATATAGTTCAGTACAAAAATATATAAATTATATAAATAAAAGTGCTAGAGCTTTGCCACAAGAGGAAATTAGGTCCCTGCCCATAGAGTTTACAATCTAGTTAGGTGGGAAACATGCAGATACAATGGAGTGGGTATAATTGCCGGAGTGAGATGTATGCTGGTTTCAAGATAGGTAGGATGTAAGGCTAGATATAAACCTGCTAATAAAGGTTTCTTGATGTAAAGAGAGGGGAATAGAATTCCAGAGGATGGGAGCCACAAGAGAGAAAGGTTTAAGGCAAAGAGAAGCAGTACGAGTGGGGGGTCTGTACAGGAGCTGGTTTTGCGATGAGCGGAGGGTACGGGCTGGAACATATGGGCACACTAGGGAAGAAATATAAGAAGAAGCAGCAGAGCGAAGGGCTTTAAACGTTAGGAGAAGGATTTTGTATACAATGCACTGGTTAATGTGGGGAGTCAGATTGTTGTCCGGTACAGAGGAGATTTGGGATCCTGTTTATTAGAGAGTAAAACAATATGTGTGGCAGAGTTAAGTGTAGACTGAAGGGGAGAGAGGTGGAAAGCAGGAAGACCAGAAAGTAGTAGGTTGCAATAGTCCAGGCACGATAGAATGAGAGCATGCATAAGCATAGTGGTGGTCGAGAGAGAAAGGAACCTGCGGATTTTGGCTATATTGCGAAGGAAAAGGTAACAAGTTTTCGCAACATAGTTAATGTGGTTAGAAAAGGAGAGAGAGGAGTCAATAATTACCCCTAGGCAGCATGCCAATTGGATAGGGGAAATGGGGGTATTCTCAACAGAGATGGAGAAAGATGGGACTGGACCAGGTTTAGGTGGAAAACCGATCAGTTCAGTTTTAGAAAGATTTAATTTGAGGCAGCGTTGAGACATCCAGAAAGAGATGACAAGGAGGCAGTCGTAGACACGTGATTGGATGTCAGGAGTTAGCATAGGTGTTGACAAGTAGATTTGCGTATCGTCTGCATATAAATGATACTTGAAGCCATAAGAGCTAATGACATCTCTCAAGGAGATAGTGTAGAGGGAGAACAATAAGGGTCCAAGTACAGTCCCCTGCAGTACCCCCATATTAAGAGGAACAAGAGAAGAGGTGTTGTTATCAACAGATACAGAGTAAGTTCAGTCAGAGAGAAAGGATAGAAACCAGGATTCCACTTCATTCCGAATGCCCAAAGAGTGAAGAATCTGCATTAGGAAGGAATGATCAACTGTCGGAAGCAGAGGAGAGGTCAAGGAGGATAGGACCATTGGCCTTTGCAACCTGTAGATCATTCACAACCTTACACAGAGCCGTCTCGGTGGAATGCGCAGGACGGAATCCAGATGGCAAAGGATCCAATAGGTTATGAGCATGGAGGTAGTTAGGGATAGGGGAGAAGACTAATCGGACTGCAGATTAGAGTCTATCGGTAAGAAAGAGACCGGTATATTTAAGCATATATTTATGGCTTAGGTTGGTCCCCATGATTGTCATCACTTAATTTAGTAAGAACACAAGTGGACAAGAAAAATGTTTAATGATCCTACTGTGGTTTCCCAAAGTAGACTACTATGGTGCTTTTCTTGTCCTTCCTTGGGAAAAGTTTCTAAGTAACTATTCAAGCTTTACACACTACTTTAAGGGTGAACTTTAGACCCAGGCATGCATAGAACACATCAGATTAGTAAAAAGAACAAGAATTATAGGGAATTTAGAGTTTGAATTTTATGTGCCTAAGCTTAGGCCTCTAACCTAGTCCTAGCATTTGACAATTTTCTCTTCTTCCTATAAATATGTTTATATGAATGGTGTTCCAATTTTAGAGTTTTTTTAGGCTAGGCTATGAAAGTGACTTTATAACAAGTAAGGCATCATATTTAGTAGTAATTAAGGTTGAATAAAGACATACGTCCATCAAGTCCAACCTATTCACTTTTTTTTTTTTAACCCTACCTAACAGTTGATCCAGAGGAAGGCAAAAAAAAACCCAGCTAAAAAGGGGGAAAAAATTCCTTCCTGACTCCAAACGGCAATCGGAAAGTATCCCTGGATCAACCAGATCTATATGCCTTAATACCAGTAATTCTCAATATTTTTTAGTTTTAGAAACTTATCCAGGCCTTTTTTAAAGTTATTCAATGAACTTGCCATTACCACATCTGCTGGAAGACAGTTTCACCATTCTCACTGTAAAGAAACCTCTCCTAACCTGAAGATGAAACTTCTTTTCTTCCAACCTTAAAGGATGTCCACATGTCCTCTGATATGACCTATTAGTGAACAATGCACCAGAGAGCTCATTGTATGGGCCATTATTATATTTGTACAAGGTTATCATGTCCCCACGCAACCGCCGCTTCCCCAATGTAAACAGCCCTAACTTGTCTAATCTGCCTGCATATTCAAGCCCCTCCATTCCGCTTATTAATTTAGTTGCCCTTCTCTGAACTGCCTCAATTTCCAAGATGTCCCTTTTGTATATGGGATTCCAAAACTGCACCGCATATTCCAAATGAGGCCTTACCAGTGCCTTGTAATGAGGGAGAATAATATTTTTTTCTCTTGAATCTATTCCCCTTTTTATACAAGACAATATCTTGCTAGCTCTAGCTGTTGCTACCTGGCATTGTTTGCTACAGCTAAGTCTGTTATCTACCAGAACCCCCAAATCTTTTTCCATTACAGATGCACTTAACACAGAGTTATTTATGGTGTAGATGCACAGGGATTATTAAATCCTAAATACATCACCTTACATTTATCAACATTGAATCTCATCTGCCATTCTGCTGCCCATTTTGATAATCTATCTAGGTCTGCTTGCAGCACTTGCACATCATTGGAAGTTTCCAAAGCTCTGCATAATTTAGTGTCATCAGCAAACACAGAGACCTTGCTCTCAATGCCCCCTTCTAAGTCATTTATAAACAGATTAAACAGAAGCGGCCCCAGTACAGAACCCTGAGGCACTCCGCTTAGAACTTTAGCCCCCATAGATGTAGCTCTATTAACCACCACTCTCTGTTTGCGGTCCAATAACCAGTTCTCTATCCATGAACAAATGTTTTCTTCAAGGCCAACAGTCCTCAGTTTATACATTAGTCGCCTATGTGGCACAGTATCAAAAGCTTTTGCAAAATCCAAATATACCACATCCATTGCTGTGCCTGAGTCCAACTTCTTACTCACTTCTTCATAAAAACCAATTAAATTTGTCTGGCATGATCTATTTCTTATAAATCCATGCTGACTACTACTAATAAGATGATCTCTGGAGACAAAGTCAAGAATATGATCCCTTAACAAAGTTTCCATCACCTTCCCTACCACTGATGTTAGGCTTACAGGTCTATAGGTACCAGGCTGTAAACGACTACCTTTTTTGAATATTGGTATTACATTGGCTTTTTTCCAATCCAGCGGCACATCCCCAGACAAAAGCGAATCTGAAAATATGAGAAACAGTGGTCTAGCTAGAACTGAACTAAGCGCTTTTAAAATCCTAGGATGCAATCCATCTGGTCCTGGCGCTTTATTGGTATTAACTTTGTCTAATTGTTTCCGTACCATATCCTCTGTTATCCAATGTGAAAACTCTTAATTTCTTCCCTGCATATTGCTACAATCCCTACTGTAAGGACAAGGATTCTCAACAGTAAAAACCGATGTAAAAAAACGGTTTAGCAGATTAGCCTTTTCGGCATCCTCTACAACCACCTCAGCTCCATTATTTAATGGTCCCACATTCTCAGTCCTCATCTTTTTACCATTTATATACTTAAAAAACATTTTGGGGTTGGGCTTGCTTTGTTTGACAATCCGTATTTCATTTTCTATTTTAGCTAGTTTAATTGCTTTCTTGCACTCTTTATTACTGCTTTTGTACTCCCTGTAAGCCTGTTCTGTGCCTTCTGTTTTCAAAATTTTAAAAGCCCTTTTCTTTTTTTCCATTTCCCTTTTTACCTGAGCATTAAGCCATGCAGGACTGGACCTAATTTTTTTACACTTGTTACCTAAAGGTACCGATTTGGAAATGTAATAGTTTAATATCCCTTTAAAAGTGGTCCACATCTGCTCAGTATCTTTACCTAGAAACAGTTCCCCCCAGTCTATGAGCAGGAGCGATTCCTTTAAAAGCATAAAATTAGCTTTCCTAAAGTTAAAAGTTTTTGTTAAGCCAGTGCACTTTAGTTTTTTGCAACCTATATTAAATGACACTATATCATGGTCACTATTCCCTAAGCTTCCCATTACCTTCATCTCCAAAATGAGCTCAGGGTTATTAGATATCACCAGTCTCCCTAGCGTAGCACGTGGCTGCGGTAGTATTTCTGAAATCACTACCCTGGAGGTCCTTGCTTTTAACTTGGCCCCTAATTCTTGGAAATCATTTTTAAGGACATCACCTCCACCTCTAACTTTGTCATTGGCACCAATGTGAACCAAGACCGCCGGGTCACTCCCAGCCCCACCCAATAATCTGTCTACACGATCCACCACATGTCGAATCCTAGCACCAGGCAGACAACACACTGTTCGGCATGTAGGGTCTTGGCGACAGATTACCCTATCTACCCTTCTAATAATGGAGTCCCCTACCACTACCACCTGCCTATCCTTCCTAGCCCCCAGTTCTCCCTCCCTTGTATTGGAGATGGCCGTCCCATGGGTGCTCAAGGGAAAGGCCCGCTCCATACATGCTGCTTCCAAGCCATCGTCCTCCACATCTTCGCCTAAAATGGCAAATCTGTTGGGATCGACCAGCTGGGAAGAAGCGTCCCTATCCTTCCGTCCCCTACTTCCCCTGGTGACCCTTACAAATCTATCTTTCTTCTCCACCTTATCTGTCCCATGTCCACCCTCCAGTTTACTGGCCCCTGCCAGTACCTGCATTTCCCCCAGATTTGCCAAGCCCTGCTTGGCAAATCTAAGTTTACCCCTTAGACTCTGGACCTCAGATTCCAAATGGGCAACCCACTCACATCTGACACATACATAGGTCCCCTGGGGCGGCTGCTCCAAGATCCCATACATGTGGCAGGATGCACATTGCATGGCCCCAACAAAACTGTCCATACTAAACAGCAATACACACCAGAGACACAGGAACAGCAATACACAGCAGAGACACAGCAATACACAGCAGAGAAATCGCAATACACAGCAGAGAAATTGCAATACACAGCAGAGAAATTGCAATACACAGCAGAGAAATTGCAATACACAGCAGAGAAATTGCAATACACATTTTGTGTTTCTTGTTTTAAACGCTTTAGTTTTTTTAACGCTCTCAATTCCCTTAAAAACAGACAAATCCCTTTAAAACAGAAGAGCTGATCGCTCTGGAGAAATGACTTAAATGAGGTTCAAAACCAAAGAGCCAACAGCCCTCAGCCAATTTAAACCAATTTATAAGCTGGATTTGTATAAGCTAAGTTCACATTCAGTATCAGTGAGTCTATCAGTCAGACAGGATGAAAATAAATTCAAATATTAGCTATTGGGTAAAATTCTGGGTGCTACATTGCTACCTTAAACTGTCCAAAAGTTAATATATTTCAAGATACTTCCTTGCTGACCATAATGAGTTAGGAAGTTGAACCTGTTGTTGTCCTTGTATACGCAGATCACCTTCCTCATCCTTCGTAGGGTTCCCTTCAGAATTTTCTGGGGCCCATACTGTATAAATTACTGGGCCCCCTATACTTTAGACAACCATTACTGACACCCTATACTTTATACAGCAATTACTGGCCCCTACACTTTATACAGCAGTTACTGACACCCTATACTATATACAGCAGTTACTGACACCCTATTCTTTATACAACCATTACTGCCCCCTATACTTTATACAACCATTACTGGCCCCCTATACTTTAGAAAGCCATTACTGCCCCCCTGTACTTTTACAGAAATTACTGACACTCTATAATTTATATAGCAGTTATTGGCCCCCTTTATACAGAGATTACTGTCCCCCTGTACTTTATAGAGCAATTACTGGTCCCCTAAACTTTATACAGCAATTACTGCCCCTATACTTTATACAGCAGTTACTGACCCCTATACTTTTATACAGCAACTACAGGCTTCTTTACTTTATACTGCAGTTACTGCCTTCTACAATTTATACAGCAGTTACTGACCCCTATACTTTTATACAGCAATTTCTGGCTCATACACTTTATACAACAGTTACTGACACCCTATACTTTATACAGCAGTTACTGACACCCTACACTTTATACAGCAGTTACTGACACCCTATACTTTATAGAGCAGTTACTGACACCCTATACTTTATACAGCAGTTACTGACACCCTATACTTTATACAGCAGTTACTGACACTCTATACTATATACAGCAGTTACTGACACCCTACACTTTATACAGCAGTTACTGACACCCTATACCTTATACAGCAGTTACTGACACCCTACACTATATACAGCAGTTACTGACACCCTACACTTTATACAGCAGTTACTGACACCCTATACATAATACAGCAGTTACTGACACCCTACACTTTATAACAGCGTTACTGAACACCCTATACTTTATACAGCAGTTACTGACATCCATACTATATACAGCAGTTACTGACACCCTACACTTTATACAGCAGTTTACTAACACCCTATACTTTATCAGCAGTTACTGCATCTATAATTTATAACAGCAGTACTGACACCATACTTATACAGCAGTACTGACACCCTATATACTATATCACAGCATTACTGACACCCTACACTTTATACAGCAGTTACTGACACCCTATACTTTATACAGCAGTTATGACACTCTATACTATATACAGCAGTTACTGACACCATACACTTTATACAGCAGTTACTGACACCATATACTTATACAGCAGTTACTGACACCCTATACTATATACAGCAGTTACTGACACCTAACTTTATACAGCAGTCTGACACCTATCACTTATTACAGCTGTTACTGCACACCTATACTATATACAGCAGTTACTGACACCTAAACTTTAACAGCAGTTACTGACACCCTATACTATATACACAGTTACTGACAACCTAACTTTATACAAGCGTACTGACACCCTATACTATAACAGCAGTTACTGACACCCTATACACTTTGTATTACAGCAGTTACTAACACCCTATACTTATACAGCAGTTACTGACATCCTATACTTATACAGCAGTTACTGACATCCTATACTTATTACCGCAGTTACGGCCACCCTATTACAATAGAGCAGTTTACTGACACCCTACACTTTATACAGCAGTTACTGACACCCTATACTTTATACAGCAGTTACTGAACATCTATACTTTATTACAGCAGTTACTGACACCCTATACTTTATACAGCTACGACACCTCTACTTTATACAGCAGTTACTGACACCCTATACTTATACAGCAGTTACTGACACCCTACACGTTATTACAGCAGTTACATGACACCCTACTTTATACAGCAGTTACTGACACCCTATACTTATACAGCAGTTACTGACACCCTATACTTTATTACAGCAGTTACTGACACCCTATACTTATACAGCAGTTACTGACACTATACTATCAGAAGGTTACTGACACCCTATACTTTATACAGCAGTTACTGACACCTATACTTATACAGCAGGTACGACCAACCTATACATTATACACGCAGTTACTGACACCCTATACTTTATAAAGCAGTTACTGACACCCTACACTTTATACAGCAGTTACTAACACCCTATACTTTATACAGCAGTTACTGACACCCTATACTTTATACAGCAGTTACTGACACCCTATACTTTATACAGCAGTTACTGACACCCTATACTATATACAGCAGTTACTGACACCCTACACTTTATACAGCAGTTACTGACACCCTATACTATATACAGCAGTTACTGACACCCTATACTTTATACAGCAGTTACTGACACCCTATACTATATACAGGAGTTACTGACACCCTACACTTTATACAACGACTGGCTCTCTATTTTTATACAGGAAATACTGGTCCCTATACAACACTTACTGGCTTCTATACCATATAAAGTGATTACTGGCCCCCTATAATTAATCAGCAATAAGGGCTAGGCCACACCACATCATTTTAACACCTAATCCAATCTGAAAAGTGCTGCTTTTCTTTTAACAGGAAAAATAAATGTTATGTCCAGATCTCCTATCCAGTTGAAATTCTGCTTTCTCCTATCAGCAATAAACTGCTGAATAAACCCCAGCTGCCGATAATATCAACTTTATATCAACTGCTTTAGGTGCTGATTAGCAAGTGCTGCTACTGAAGCAGAGGATGCAATGTTGCAATTACCAGCAACTCTGGTAAGGAAAGTGTCAGTGTTTAAGGCTGAGGCCACACTGCAATGCACAGGAATCGTGCACACAGTCACAAGCGTTATCGCACGCGATCGTGTGTGTGATTCTTGTGCAGTTTGCGCTAATGCGATTTTACCATTTTCCGTCATGGAATCACATGCGTTAACGCACCACAAACGGTGAATGCATGCATTACCAAAACGTGAAAGGATGCACAATCGCATGCACGTCGAAAATCGCGGAATTTACGCATTCCCGCTATTTCCATTTTAGCAAAAATCGTGGGCGCAATTGCGAGCGCAAAACGCGATAGTGTGGCCTAGCCCTAAAGCATTGCTTCAGCAGGATTTCTAGCTGTGTAGGAGATCAGAATAGGCAGTGGTGAACTGCTGGGTATTCCTGCTCTTCGACCCCATACATGAGTACCCCCCTGATGGCAGCCCTGATCCTTCGTCTCCTGCTCGACATGCCTAAGGAGTAGAAAAACAGAGCAAGAGGTCAAAAACAGGAATCAGGCTGCCAGGCACGGTACAGAGGGTTGAGCAAGAAGCGTAGTCAGGAACGACCAGAGGCCAGGACTGGCAGATATGAATCAAGGTCAAAAAACAGGCAAGGGTCAATAACAGACAATATATGAAGAAAAGCACACCACCAGCAAGATAGATAAACTAACCACTATATCGGTCAAGGACCAATGGGCTAAGGGGTTTAAAAAGACTACAGGGACCAATAGGAGGATAGCCAAGAAGAAGAAGAGAGCAGATTGGATAACGGGAAGATTTTGAATAAAAAAGCGAACTGTCACTTTAAACACAGAACGCGCTTGCGCAGAGTATAAGAAGGCACGCCCACAAACGCGAGGATCGCCGAATCGGAGGTCGCTAAGTGCGAACGCCGATGAAGACCGAGGAGCGCCAGAAGCCGCCAGAGAAGGCTGAAGGTGCTCGGACGTGTAGGACGTGCCGCGGGATCCCCGAGCAGGTACATTTTTCTTTACATTACACCCCCCCTTGAGGAGGGGCCTTTGGTTTTTTAGGAAAGTCATCATGAAACTTTTTGATCAACTCTTTAGCATGAATACTATGAACAGGAACCCAAGATCTTTCTTCGGGACCATAGCCCTTCCAGTCAACAAGTTATTGAAGAGAGTTTTGAACAAATCGAGAATCCAAAATCCTGTCAATTTCGTATTCTGCTTCACCATGCACTTCCACAGAGGGTGGAGGAACATCCAGAAGATCAGTATTATTAGCTGGTTTGAGTAAAGATACATGAAAAGTGCCGACATTTTAAAAAACTTTTTGGTAACGTTACCTTATAGGTCACCCTATTGATCTGTTGTTCAATAGGGTAAGGACCAATAAATTTAGGACCTAGTTTAGAGGAAGCTTGGCATAAAGGAATATTTCTTGTGGACACCCAGACCAGATCTCCAGAAGATACTTGCGTCCACATTCCTGTTATCTGGTTGAGCCAATCCACTAGAACTGGTATATCTGAAGACGAATTTGAGAAATTTTAGGATTCATGACATAATTACAGGGGGAAAATTTAGATGATGAATGGACAGCATTGTTAAGAGCAAATTCAGCAAAGAGTAAAAACTCTGACCACTTTTCTTGTTGTTCAGCAATGAAACACCTGAGGTACTGTTCTAATGATTGGTTCATTCTTTCAGTTTGACCATTAGATTCTGGATGGAAACCAGAGGAGAAAGAAAGAAAAATCCCTAACCAGGCACAAAAAGTGAAACGAACTGGACTCCCCTGTCAGAAACAATATTTTCTGGCATACCATGTAATCAAAATATGTGAAGAATAAATACCTGTGACAGTTCTTTAGCTGAGGGTAGTTTAGTTAACGGAATGAAGTGTGACATTTTACTGAATCTATCGACGACCACCCAAATTACAGTATAACCATCGGACCTGGGCAAATCTACAATAAAATCCATGGATATATGGGTCCAAGGCTTTTCAGGAATAGGAAGAGGTAGAAGAGTACCAGAAGAAACATTACGAGAAGACTTACTACGGGCACAAGCCTTGACATAAGCTTACAGTTTTAGTTTTGCCAGGATGGCCAGCCAGCTTAGAATCATGATATTGCCTTAAGGCCTGCAAACGAAAAGACAGAGGAATGAACAGACAACCATCAGGTTTACTTGGAGGTGCATCTACCTGATAAGGAATTAACAATTCAGATAAAATTAGCTATAATAGAGTCAGTAGTTAAAGCTCCTAAGATACGCTGAGGGGAAATAATAGGCATAGGAATTTTAGTGGGCAAGGATTCAGACTCTATGAAACTGCGAGATAAAGCATCTGCTTTGAGGTTTTTTGACTCGGGTCTATAGGTAATACTAAAATTAAACCTAGAAAAGAAAAGTGCCCAACGGGCCTGTCTAGGGTATAATCTTTTGGCGTTCCCGATATTCTCTAAATTTTTATGGTCAGTGTAGACCGTAATAGGGTGTAAGGCCCCCTCCAGCCAATGTCTCCATTCCTAAAGGGCTAATTTAATAGCTTATAATTCCCGGTTACCAATATCGTAATTCTTCTCAGCAGAAGAATATTTTCGGGAGAAAAAAGCATAGGGATGAAGACGTTCTGGAGAGCCAGAGTATTGAGAGAGTACAGCTCCCATCCCTACCTCTGAAGCGTCAACCTCTACAACGAAGGGCAGTTTAACATTAGCGTGAGTTAATATTGGAGCTGAGCAGAAAGCATTTTAAGGTTTTCAAATGCCATGAGAGCTTCTTCAGACAAATTAATAATATTACCTCCTTGAGATTAGAAGGAGGTTTCCAGTCTAGAATGGCAGAGACTTTCTTAGGATCCATGGTCAAACCTTGATCTGAGATAATGAAACCAAGAAACGGGATGTTCAAGTGTATGTTCAAACATACACTTCTCCAGTTTGGCACACAAGCGTTCTCTTAAAGGTTATGTCCACCCTTCTTAACAACTTTTAATATAATGTTCTGCTTCATCCCCCAGCCCCAACCACAATATTTTTATTGCCAGAAACTTCCCCAAACATTACTTACCTTTCTTCTTTCCTCCGCCACACTGCCCGGCCCTCTGCTTGCGCAAAACTGCTGAGAGGCAGCCAAACGTGGCTGCCGGTAGTTCTGAACGGCGGAGGAAAGAGGGAAGGTAAGTAAAGATTGGGGAAGTTTCTTGCAATAAAAATATTGTGGTTGGGGCTGGGGAAGAAGCAGCACACGATATTAAAGGGATTTTGAACTAGGGGGAGGGAGTCCAAAACGGGAGGGAGGGAAAGGGAGGGAGCGGGAGGTGGAGAAGGGCTGCAGTGCGCATGCCAAAATTCTCCCGTGGAGAGACAGGAGGCAGAGTTCTATATGGACTCTGCTATCCTCCTGCTGGGCAGTTTTTGGGACTTTGGGGGGACATTACAGTAGAACCATATGGAGCTGGGAAGTGAGGTAAGGATTTTTATACACTACAGAGTGGGGCCAGTAGTGGGGGGAATTATAGTTTTGGGGGTGGACATGCCCTTTAATTTAGTAAGGACTAGCTTGACATGATCTCGATGTTCCTGCAGAGAGGAGGAATAGATTAAGATGTCGTCAAGATAAACAACTACAAACTTATCAAGATATTCTCGGAATGCGCTTTCGCAGAGTATAACAAGGCGTGAACACGAGGGTCGCCAAATCGGAAGTCGTGAACAAAGAGCGAATGCCGCCAATGGCCGCGGAGTGCCAGAAGCCCCCGGAGAAAGCCGAAGGCGCTTGGACGTGGAGGACGCACCGCGGGATCCCAGAGCAGGTACGTTTTTCTTTACAAACTTACTTGTATTTGCTCTACCACTTAAGCCAATGAGTAATTTTGTAATTTATAACATTTTAAGTAATTTAAATAAAACAAAGGGACTTAAAGGGCATCTATACTGGAAAAAAATGGCCATTACTGAAAACTATAATTCTTCCCAACTATCACAGTAACAATTTTTTTCCTTTTTATTTGTACCTTATTTCTTTAGATATCCAATATGAAACCTCTTACATTTTAGCTGTAAGGCTGGGTACACACCATCCAAGTGCCATATAGGCCTAAACTTCTGCTGTGAGCTGTTGAGCTGTAACTTGAATGGTGAAAGTTGAAATGTAAATTGCATGATAAGAAATTCTATCTTCCAGTGCTGCCTCATTACTGAGTATGCTTGACTTCATAAAAAGTCATGTCACATGCAGGGGCAAAACTGCAGGGTCCTCAGCATATCTATAGAGGTACATATTAATTGTCCAAACATGACTGAAGTTACAAATATGTACTTTACCTATTACTATTTATTTTCTAGTGCGGTTATTAAAAAACTCAAAAAAACCCAATCCCCTAATAATCAGTATAAATTTGGGCTGCTTATACCTATGCAGTAACAGATACAAAATAGGTTAAAAAAACTGGGCAAGCATGAATCCCATGGTAAGAGAGTGTTTACTATTCATGTTGTATTAATGTTGAAAATTGATTACAAATGTGTAAACAGAGCCAAGCTAAATGCTAGGAATGTATTGTGGGTTTGTTGTTAACAAGAAGATAGCCTCCAGAAACATCCATTTAGCACAGATCAAAGTTTACTAAATTAGCTTCGCTCTCAGTAAGTAAATTGGAGCTTGGTATTTTTTGTAACATAAAATCTTCCAACATTGTGCTTTCCAAACAAAGCAAAGTGAGAGACATACATATTCACATCTTCTAAATATAATAAATACATTCCAGTTTGCGGAATCATTTTGACAGTGATGGGTACACAAGCTGTTTCACTCTGAATTCATTTTCTTACGACAGCTGTAGTGAGAATAGGACACATTTACAAACTTTTAGGAATAATCAGGGAGATTCAATAAAAGTTCTTATTTTTAAAATGATGCTAATTTTGTCCCAACCAATCAGATCTTATTTAATATTTGAAAGCTAACATCTGATTGGTTGGGGCAAAATTAGCACCATTTTTACAATAAGAACTTATTATTGAATAACCCTGAAAGTGGTTTAAGTATTTTTAAAATATTGGTCACATTTTTTGACTTCATTTACCCTCATTTAGTGTTATTTTTTAAGATGAGTTATTTTCTCATCTTTAAGGTGCACCCCTTTTTTTCTATGTCATGAAAGTGATAAGGACATACTGCAAAACATATTTTTGATTGGTCAAAAAAAGATTCTTGTTTTCACTTTAGTTCCATAGACTGCTTGTCCATATTGAGCAGTTTTTCTATCGGAAACTGTCACATCAGTTGAGCATATTTAGACGATCCCATTGAACCCAGCAACATCTTAATCTGCTCAGGATCAACAAGATGAGGCAAGATGGTATATTGCAAGCTCCAATTTAATCAATAATTGTGCACTGTGCATTTGTTGACCCTTGTATGGGCTGCCTTAGGCTGGACATACACAGTTCAAATGTTTTGCAGATTTGATCACATTGATTAAATCTGCCAAAATGGATTCCCTCTAAAGGTGGCCATACAGTACCTCTACATTACACCAATTAGACCTTCTGTCTGAGATGAATGTTGAATCTATTGTAATCAGGGGTGTAACTACCAGGGAAGCTGACCCTGCAACTGGGGGGAACAATCTTTTTATTTTCTCTATGACAGATACAACCTCCACCCAGAAAAACACTATTAATAAAGCAGGGACAGGGGGCCCGCCATAGTTTTGCTCGGGTGCCCAGTGATTCCTAATTACTCCACTGATTATAATGTCAAATGGAGCAGTGTGTCAAGTGGAGCAGATTGTTCACATTTATTTTCTTAATTATGATGAATAGTACAAATGTAATATTGAATGTAAAATGACTGGGCCAGGCATGTCATAAATTTGCTTAAACTTTGGGAGGAAAGTTACACTAGGCAGACATTAGATAGATGTGTGATATCTATCTAATGTCTAAAGACCACATATTTCAAGCAGCGGTTTTTATCTTGAGATGTTCCTATCTAACCAATTCATTTTGTTATCGCCAATTGATTGTATGAAAGAACCGGCTAGGTGGTTCTAGATAGATTGGGCAATTGTCTTATTAGAGATAATGTCTAATGTCTAATGTCTTACAAAGTGTATGGCCACCTTTAGTCTGTTTCAGAGAAGCAACAGGGGCTGGACTGGCAGCTGCCAGCTATTGAGAGAGCCGAGGGAACGAAGTTGAGTAAGTCTGTTTCAGAGTAGCAATAGGGGTCGGACTGGAAGCTGATGGCTATTGAGAGAGCCAAGGGAACAAAGGTGAGTAATTTATTTCACTGTGCATTTCTCCTAGTTATAACCATTGCGTTTAGGGTTGGGGGGAGTCACCTACACTGCAGAAAATATATTTTTTTAAACATTTATTGCAGCATGGAGTGATCTGGAGGGTGGGAGGGAGCTCCCCTGCTCCCGAAGGACAGGAAAGGGGCAGATATATCAGTAGCGAGGGGGGGGTGCACTTTAAACATTAGAAATATTCTCATAAATATATTTTATACACACACAGTACTCTCTCACATATGCACACACAAACTAGTAGCAGGGGCGTAACTGCAGGGACCCCCACCCTCCCCTGACTGAGGTCCACGATCAGCTGTTTTTAAGATCAAACTTCCGGTTTGGTTCCAGAAAACATATTACGGAGGTTGTGGCGGGCCCTCTTACCGTCTTGGCCCCCAGTGGGGGAAGTGGTACTACTAGCAGTAGTTGAGCTTAGTAGTTTCTCAGCGAGAAGTTAAACAGACCTACAACCAGGTCAGCACGCACTACCTGATACAACTTGAACCTACAGCAACACTCAACTTAAATTTTTAACAGACCAGCATCCCGCTACTTGTGCCGACTAGCAGTTTTATAACCAAACCTGGCCTGAAACACATTCAAACTCACCGGTTTACTGGAACCCGACCTGTAAATTGGGTAAACAGCGGGTACCTGTCCAGATGCAGGATTCTTGGTCAGACCTCATGCTCAATTAACTTGGCAATCACTCAATTTATCAACAGATTACAGCACAAAGGTCAGATCTCATCTACACTCATCTACAATCACTAGATTTACCACTAGATGGCAGCACACAGGTTAGATCTCATCACCAATAAACTTAAAAAAAGTTGATAAAAGGGATAAGTGGTGGTTTATTGTAAAGTAGCCTATGCTATTTTCGAGGTCCTGAAACATATAAATACGTTTCATAAGTGTCATCAAAATTGTCCCAGCCATTCGGAAGTTTTTTTAAAACATACATGCATACATACATTGACTTATATATATGTAATGTAATACTATATATTTGATTTATTAAAACTGCCTGTCTTTCTATTTGTTTGTTTATTATAACAGCCTTGTATCTGTAGTAAAACTATTTAAAAAAAAATATGAACAAACTGCTTGTTCCTTCTTTTGTTGTTAATGCCATTTGTGTGTTGTTAATGTACAGTGTGGTTCTAAATAGAATCTCTATGCAGTAAAGCTGTAAATATGGCAACTCTAATGATTAATTCTTATACACATAGATGGAGAGCGTTCCTCAAACATACAACAAACTGCAGTAAAAGAGAACCATTGTCCTTTATAAGATGGAAGGTCAGAAATAATTAATTTAATAAGTGATATGTAAAGAAATTTTTGCATAGAAAAAAGGTTACAAAGTAATGGCACAAAGAAAGCATCTATTGACTAGTGTACAGTATTTATAAAACACACACTGGGCGATGCACCAAGAGGCGCACCACTCCTGCTCTGGAGTTAAAGTCTCGCTAACCAATGTTATATCGGTTAGTACGCCTTTAATTCCTTCATTGCGGAGGTTGCTT
Organism: Hymenochirus boettgeri; assembly: GCA_019447015.1. Taxonomy (NCBI): domain Eukaryota; kingdom Metazoa; phylum Chordata; class Amphibia; order Anura; family Pipidae; genus Hymenochirus; species Hymenochirus boettgeri. Next base: position 90,257,286 of record CM033473.1, read on the forward strand.
GGATAACACGGAAGTTAACCATGCAGCCTCCTCAATCTATGTTATATGCCAATAGCGGCTCTTGCACATCGTCCCCATAGTTTAGAAGAATAACTTGCATAATGTTTAACATTCTTATACCATTTATTGCTTTCTCCACACAGCAGAGAAATAAAATGAAGTGCATAATGACATGTGCTGTGTGTATACATAAATCAAAATGACTTGCTCATAAAATTGTCTGTTGCCAAGGGAGATAAATACCCACAATTCCTCTAATGCACTAAAGGCAAAATGGAAATGCATGGGTCTAAACACACTGTGTGATGTAATAAAATGCTGTACTGATGTCACTGCCATTACAGTTCACCTTTACATCTGTGGGTATATATTCTCTTCTTGTAAACCATATCAATATTTATTAAAAGCAGGACGTCAGTCAACAGGCACAGTTACATTAGACTAGGACTCGTGTCAGCAAAGACATGGCTTTTTGATCTGATGATACAAACACACTTTTACAGGAGAAGTAGAGGTTGAGAACTACTTTAATGGAGTTTATTGCATGTGTCGCTGAATTAAACAGTGATGTTCTAGTCTGTTTCTGTATTAAAATTAGGATTTTTTTTATCATGTTTAATACAGGTGCATACTGTAAAGGTAATTACTTTTTAAGCAAGCATGCATGTTGATTCTCCCTTTTCCCTCTTTTTGTTTATGAATCATTCAAGACTAAAGAGCAGCACACCAATAAAGTGGGTGTAGCCAAAGGAGTGGGGCTTAATGGAAAGACTCCATAAATGCTTGAGCTCAAAAATAATGTTGGAATGATTTGTAAAGATGGAACTTAGTGGTTCCAGTGTGTTGTCACCAAAACGTTAATTTAAAAAGTTATTCCAAAGTGCCATAGCCCCTATAACCCATAATTTTGAAACATTTCTATTATTGCAAACTATATAACCGGACCAATGATGAAGCAATCTCCTGGGTTTACATAAGACCAGGAGTTTGCTTAATGCAAGCAGCAGTTCAAAACAATGTTTTCTTAACACAGATTACAATAAATTCCATTTCCATCGTCATTTAGTTGCAGATCAGACATTCCAATGCTCCAGAGGATCTGTGAAGATGCAGGACAGTTTAGTTTGGGTGATGGGTAGAGTTGCTGCAGTTTTTTTCTTTCAATCATTTTCATGTCTGTAAAAAAAATTAGAATGCCCCTACTTCAGTTCCCCATGGTCTGTAAGGCTTACTGTTTGCACTCGTTCCAGCTTGCCGTGGACTTGAAGTCACAGCCAAAGGGGTAGTAATAGCTGTTGCAGCAGATGCAGCCATTGCAGCTGCTGCTCCTGGAGGAAGAACTGGAAATGCTCCAGCAAAGGAAAGTGGAAAGCCCTGTGCTGCTGCAGCTGCGGCAGCAGCATGTACTGTGGCCGAAAGTGAGAGCAAAGAGGTAGAGAGTGGGGGAACACCAGGGGCTACACTGCTTGTTGAGGGTACTCGAAGAGCAGTATCAGCATGAGCAAATGTCGCTGTAAGTAGAGCAGAGCCATGCTCTGTACCTGTAGAAAGTCTGCAAGGGAGGTTTTCAGAGGTGGAGAGTCCATTCTGCTGCAGTAAGGCCGCAGGGAGGTGATGGAATGCTGCAGCCCAGTGATGAGGGTGCAACGTATGCTGGGGTGGTGCCACTGTTGAAGTCATTGCAACTGCTTCCCTTTGAGAGGCACATGAGCTAAGATGAGAGACAAGACGCATCCGTAAAGGGTCTGAGGAATCCAAGCCTTCCACAGAACTTAGGTATCTGGCAACTTCTGTTAAACATTCCCGAAAACCAACGCTCATAAAATCCATGGCCAGGGCATGTGCATCAAAGTAACCTGGATGAATAGATAATTACATATTATTGACTAAATTATTATAATTTTGAATAAACAGTGAGACACAACCTGTAAAAAACTATCTAGATCAATAATTTTGATGATGGTATTGCATTGATAGACAACGTACATTAAAAATACCCTTAAACTTTATACCAGTAAAAACAGTGAACCACTTTCCTGAAATTAAGTACTTCCTGATTTAAGGGTTTTCCTATAATTTGATGAGCGCTGCACCTGATTACACACTCCATTTGCTTTTTTAAAGAGAAACAAGCTTATTTTTTAAAAACCTAATGTTAAAACTTTACTCCCCAGAACACCAATACATTGTAAGATTCATCTCTAGTAAGTTGCATTTACATACATGTAAGAAGTAGATTCTGTAACTAAGAAGGCTTCCTTGTTGTTGTTGTTAGTACAACTCACAGCCCATGTAGCCTTGTGAGCATGTGCACTTATTGGCTGACCCCAGTATTCACTGTCTCTATGCACAGAGGACTACATGAACTGGTGCTCAACATAATATCTCTGTTAGACTCGGGGTAAAAAGCTTTTAGCAAGACAGAGTACATGAGGTTGCAGGTCTTCCTTGTTTTAGAGCATGTCATGTGTACTATGTACACTAAGATGGGTGTCACCAAGCTAAGGTGGATTATGGGAGCTGACCCCAAGTACCTACAGATTCATTTTCATAAATTAACCAGCAGCCACAGCAAAGGGAGAGATGAGACACAGCTTGTTGTATGTTTGTGAATGTGCTCAGTCTATTGGGACAATTTTGTCTGGAGACTTAAGTTACCAAACATCAAGATAAAGTAATGGGGATACACACTAATATATGATATAACTTATTTTATTGTGACATGCAGTGCATGTTTCGGGGTTTCCCCCTTCCTCAGGTGCAAATGGTATGTTGTGCACATGGCATGTTGTAACCCTGAAACGTTGTGCACTGCATGTCACAATAAAATAAGTTATATCGTATATGATTGCATATCCCTGTTACTTTATTCTGAAGTTTGGAACCTAATCTTAGTGGAGGCAGCACCATTGAAGATTTACAGAGAAGGTGTGCGAGGAGACTATACGTACATATAAAGACTTTAGTTAACCTTTAACTGTCCACTGCTAACATTTAACACTCTGGTTTAATGAATTAATATGTTTAAAAACAGCTGATCATGGACCTCTGGGGAGGATAGGGGGTGGATTAGGGTACCGGCCTCCAATCTTGGGGGGGCCCAGGCCCCTGCAGTTATGCCCGATTATAGCAATAGAAAGGACCAGGCTTGAACTCTGCAAATCATTCCAACAACATTTCACTTTGTAAAGCATTTCTACAATATATAAACTAAATGATGGTTCCAAGCTCAGTTTCTAATAAACTGCGTTTGCGCTTACATAAAAAAAGCATTTCATAGTAATTGTGTCCACTTCTATCCGCTTCTGTCTGCCTTTTTAAACTCTTCCATAGACTTGTATTAAGTGTGATTTTGCCAACAACGGACCAAAAGGCTGAGGACACACTACAACGCACCAAATTGCACACGAAATCGCAAGCAATTGCGTGCACGGTTTCTGAGCATTCATGCGCGTCTGCGCATGTGGTTTCACTCTGTCCCGAATCCAGGGGCCCCTGTCCCAAGCAACCTTACCTGCACTCTGTGTAATTGCTGTTCTGCCTCCGTGTGTTTCCAGTGTTTCTCCCTCTAGTTGTGAGTCAATAGGAACTGCAGACACTCTCCCTCTAGTGGTGAGTCAATAGAAACTGCAGAGACTCTCCCTCTAGTGGTGAGTCAATAGGAACTGCAGAGACTCTCCCTCTAGTGGGGAGTCCATAGGAACTGGATTTGAGACAGAGGGGTGCCCCTGGATTCGGGAAAGAGGGGGGGCCCTGGATTCGGGACAGATGGGGGGCCCTGGATTCGGGACAGGCGGGGGGCCTCTGGATTTGGGACAGAGAGGGGACTCTGGCCTTGGGACACTAAGAGGGTCTCTGGCCTAGGACCACTAAGAGGGTATACTATGTGCTTCTAGCGCCTGTTTTTGTAGCGGGCTTAATGTCTAGAGGGAGAGTCTCTATGCTCACTAGGGAGTTCTGCATTCCTATTGACTCACCACTATAGGGAGAAACAGGAACACACGGAGGGAGAACAGCAATTAAACAGACTGCAGGTAAGGTTGCTTGGGACAGGCCCCTGGATTCGGACAAGGGGGCCCTGGATTCGGGACAGATGGGGGCCCTTGGATTTGGGACAGAGGGGGCCGTCTGGATTGGGACAGAGGGGGAGGCGGATTGGTACAGGGGGGGCCTTGGATTTGGTACAGGGGGGAGCCCTGATTTGGGACAGGGGGGGCTGGATTTGGGACAGAGGGCCCTCTGGATTTGGGACAGAGGGGGGACTCTGACCTTGGGACATGGAGGAGGACACTAAGGGGGCACTCTGTGCTTCTAGCGCCCGTTATTGTAGCGGGCTTAATGTCTAGTTATAAATAAAATGGAATTGAGGACTGTAAAATGCAAACGGATCGCAAAACGCAGAAAAAATCGTGTTAGTGTGGCCTAGCCCTTAAAGGGCAACTGTGGTCTCTGAACAAGTTAATGTTAAATAAAACCCTTTAGTCTCTCCTTTAAAATGAGCCCTGGATCAAATCTCTTACACATAAGACCACTATATGTAATAGTAATTTTGTCTAAGCATTGCTCCCACGCCCCCCTTTTTGTGTATGCATGTAGATGGCGTTGCTCTGCAGGAAGATAGACCTTTCTATAAGCTTTCCTGTGGTAGTAACATCCCCAAACCGGACCTTTTATTGGATGTCTTATGCCTTTGATACAAAGCATTGTATGGGAGGCCTCTTACATTCATTATTTAGGGCTTTTAATATATATATTTAGATGGGGATTGGGGTCACAATAATAGAAAAATGTTTCCCGTTTAAATATTGCAGATTATTAGTTATACAATAGACAGCCAATATCAGATTATATACTAACATTGACTCTCATTATTATTACATACATTATGTAATATGTATGTATGTAATATGTATGTATGTGTATTATTACATACATCATTTATAACCTTTTGTTAGTTCTTTAATATCTTTTTAATAGGGAGACAGTTAGCCCCATTGGCTAGAATAGCTTGTCCACTATAACCGCTAAACATTGTGCGACCCTCATAGTATAGTATAGTATTTGAGGTTGAATAAAGACTTATGTCAATCCAGTCCAACCCATCTAGCAATATCCTCATTTCCTGCCTAACTGTTCATCCAGAGGCAGGCAAAAAAAAACCCGCCAAATTTATGAAGGGGGAAAAACATTCCTTCCTGACTCCAAGTGGCAATCGGAAATTTCCCTGGATCAACTCTACTTTATGAATCAATACCAGTAACTCGCAACATTCCTTGTTTGCAGAAACTCATCCAGCTTTTTTTTTTTAAACTGACCAATAAACCTGCCATACCAATGTCCACTGGAAGACTAGCTTTATCGTTCTCACAATGAAAAACCTTTTTCGAACTTGAAAACCGGGACCCCCTTCCCCAGCCCTATCAGGGCCTTTGTGGCACTTACAAGTGCCCTTGTGGCCCTAAGAAGGGCCTTTATGGCTTAAGGGGTCCCACAGCTCAAACTGGGACCCCCCTCACCCCGGCCCTTGTAAGGGCCCTTGTGGCACTGGGAAGTGCCTTTGGCTGGGGTCCCGCAGCCCGAACTGGAACCCCCAGTGAGCGGTTCTTAAAAGAGCCCTTGGGCGGTGTCTTCTTTCTTCCAGCTCCGCTCAGCTCCGGAAAATCTGATTGGTTATTGTAAAGCATGTAAACCAAGCATTAAAAAATTGACCAATCAGAAACGGATTAGGGTTTTCTGCAAACCTATATAAAGAGGTGCACTCCGCCGCGGACCTCAGATGCCATCGCAGTAGATGGCTGAAGAAAGGAGATGGAGAGGGTGCCTCCACCCCTCCCAGCGGGTCCTTCCCTTCCTCTCTCCTCCAGCGGCGGGCAGGGGGCTTGGCGGGTGGTCCACCTGCTGCAGCCCCTTCCCAGCAGCCCTTCCTAGCCTCCTGTTCCATATGTTTGCCGCTAGCAGGGTTGGGGGTTAGGAGGGGCTACTGGGAAGCGGCCGCCACGGGGGTCGAGGGCGGGGTGGACCCATGCCCTGCCCCTGAAGCCAAGGCGCCGGGAAGGCATTTTAAGTCCCTTTGCGGCGATATTGTACTTAGCTAAGTGCAGTATTGCCGGGAAGGGACTTAAAATTACCACCGGACATCGCGGCGATGGTGCTGGTCGTTATAAATACGGCAATAGTGCTATTTTCACAGCCGCGATGTGCGCCGGTAATTTTTGGGTGCTATTTTCGGCCCTTTATAAATATGCCCCTTAGTGTTTCTTAATATTATACGGGTCGAGGGTGTGCTAGACTTTTTTTCAGAATTTGCTATATGATGATTGTCGATTTCCAGGTTAACTAAGATCGACATTTTTTCTTTTTGCCGCAATACAGGAGTCAAAACAATGAATAAGGTGATATTCGCCAGTGATATCACCGTATTCATTCCATTAAGTTATGTGTTGTGGTGAAAAGAGAAGTTACTACCTCCGCACATCACTACAGTGATACTTTATAAATACGGTGAAAATAATGATCTTTGCAATGGCAATCTGCTGCGGTAGCAAAGCTTTGATATTGGTGATCCTTTAGAAATATGCCCCTTAGTTACATTTGTATATGTATCAATTGAAAGATTGTTGAATAGTTATAGGGACTTAGAGCGACATCTGGTGGTCTATATAAGAAAGCAGGGGAAGCAGATAGATGGATCAACCAAGGAGTAAGGATGTAACTATGTCCGAAACACATCAGGTGTAATATTTTGTATGCGTTAAGAGTAATGATGTGGGTGTTACTTTTCAACTAACAAAGAAACAATATTTTTTTGTTTTCATGGTAAAGACTTCATATACTTTTTAACATTTTAGTTCTTGAACCTTTCATTTTGGATACGTATTAAATAGAAGTCTGCAGTATTCTTTGCTTTGTCTTTGTCTAATTTGCAAATGTATGAAAATGTAATTACCCAGAGTTCCCCTGTTTCATTGGCTGCGAACAACAACACTGCAATTTAAGGGTTAAATCTGGCCCTGAAACATTCTGCCCTGGACGTTGCTAAATGTGGAAAAGTCAAATTCAATGCACAACAGCCTTAGTAATACAATACCATGCTTTGCTGGAAACCAAATAACAGAGAAAGGAAAGAAAAATTAAGACCATCAGGCTTTTAAAAGCTTTAAAAAACCATAATAGTGCTCTCTTCCTGTATTGTGGGGTAACAGAATTCCTAGAGAAGTTTTCCCATGGTTCTACTGATGCAACACCCCTCGAACATAGACGCACCACACACCAAGATGAAAGGCTCTGACTTCCTCTGTACTTCACTAACATTTCCATTGCTTTCTTGATTTCTGTGCCCTGACAGTCTGCGGCATGGTAACATATGATCTGTTCAGTAGTATAATGCAGACATAAAGGACATGTTGTGTCACTTAACAGCAAACAAAACCCCTCTTTCTCAGGCATTCCTTTATGAATGCAAGTTTAATAAACAAATGTATATCCACTAAACATAGATATAATATATAAGGGATTATACGCCCCTTACGGTGTAATATAAGGGTATAGAGTCACAGAGGAGTTCCATGTCTTTGGGCAAGCCTTAAAAAATGGTTATCTTTTGTTTTTACTGCACTGTGTAAACTACAACTGACATTTATGGAGGGATGAAGGGAATTTTAGGCCAACCAGCTACCAGCGAGCTCTCCGCCGAGACAAATGACCGTCGTTATTTACCAATAGGTCTGATAGCTCGTTCATCTGATCTGGAGGAAAAGGCGAACAACATTGATTTCAGCCAACTAATACACATAACTATCAGTAAAAAAATCTCATTGTTATCAGTTTATCTATCAGATGCAGGCTTCTTTACATTTACAGCACATACTTGCTGAAGAAATACTGTATATTACAAAACAGAATTACAATATATACATGTTAGCATATCACGCAGACAATCACCCTCTACAAACAGATCATCACAACAGACCTGAAGGCAACCATAAGTATGCCAGTGCTCCATTTGTTAATGTAGTAAAGATGTGGTTTGCCTTCTTGCAGACCCTCACTGAAAACGTGCCAGCTTTTACTGTTAATAATGATATTTTAAACTGCATTAAAATACACAACCACAATTTTATTAATGCAAGTTAAAAGTACAGAAAGTAAGCAGGAAGCCAAACTCCAAGCTGTTCTTGGTGCAGGAACACAACCACTCTCTCCATTTCCTTTATGACTATTGTACACATGTACAAGCTTCAGAAATGTTTCCTTTTCTTTATCAATACCCACAAAGAAAAAACTAGTCTGGTTAATAAAGTCAGCCTCACCCCCCTGTGCTTCCTGTGCTTAAAGCAGACATATTGTTGGGTTGAACACAACTGTAAGCTTTTAGCACTACTGTTTATTTATTCGAATGTTTGTGTGTTTGTTGTGTCTCCTTACACAGATTTTTGCAGTCTTTGCAAAATCCAAACAAATCTGTGGCTGGACAGTGGGTGATTGAATTGTCTACTCCCACAGTGTTATAAAAGCAAACACAATCCCAGGGTCAAGTGCTTCTTTTGTCCCATCTACTTCTTTCCCACGAGTACAATCCTACTATTAGCATTGATTTCCAGTCTTTTTATCCTATACAGCCAACCACTGCGTGTCAAAGAGATGTTTGCTCAGATTTGCGTGCTCTGTTACAATAAAAGTGTAAAGGCAACAAAAGCCCTACCTTTGCCTCCTGTTGCCTGCAGCATCTTTAAATGATCCACTGTCATCTGGAGGATTTCTGCTTTTTCCAGCTTGGCAGATCCCTGTTAAAAATGGTCAAACAGTCAAACATTCCCAAGAACTAATATGTTTTCCAAAATTTTTTTGTTGATTTTTGTACTTTAAAGAGAGCCTAAAGACAAATGTAATATTGGGCTTCTCTTTTATTTAATTGTATCAAACAAGGACATGAGAGATCATATTCATCCAGTGTTACTACTGTACTTCTGTGAGCATTTTCTTTTACACTTAACTTACTAGTTTTCTTCATAGTGAATCTAGTAACTCCTTTGTACCTATCACTGTCTCAGTGATTACTAAGAGGCAAGATTAGCACTCTACAATAGGGGATTTAATCACATATATAATAAGTAAACTGTAACGATGATACACATAGATGATTATTACCAAATCAGGGTTGTACTGAGAACACAATCATCTCTCCGTTTTGCATTCAGAACCCTCAAGGCTCCATTTTATCTCCGCCAAAATAAAAGATTAATCAAGCAACAATAAACTAGTTCTACTGCAATCAGCCATGAGATTACATGGGTGCATTTCAGGAGAGTCAGAAGAAGATATGGCCAACATTTAGAAAATGCTTGGTAGACAGTGAGGGTCTGAGGTTTTTCTAGCACTGATCATTTTAAAAGGAAAGTGATGAAGTTTGGTGCCACTAAACATACACCATACACACAGAAAAAAAAGTTTTCAAAATGTACATCTACTTTAAACAAATGCTTGGCGCTCACAGCCTGTGGGGCTTATTTAATAGGAAGTGCAAATGTTTGCCTGTGCTATTAATCTGCAACAACTAATAAGATGCTATTAAATGTTTTAAAACTGTAGCAGACCAGTAAAAAGGTTGGTTGCTGCAAATTAAATGTTTGCACTTAATAAATAAGCCTGATAGTGTTATATAAAATAATACATATCCTCACATTCCCCCTTTAATAGATCCACTTATAGAAACAACATAGTGGCAGAGCTATACGAGGAGGCCAATGTATTGAACCTGATCTTAGCTCAGCTCTGTGCAATGCATTTCTCAATATTTAATATTACAATCCATAGATAAACAGTTAAAACATAACATATATGAGCACCCTTCATTAAATACAAAGATGCAAGATATTTATAAATAATCTTCCCTTAAAATAACCAATAGGTCTTTTTTATTAGGAAATTATACACTAATGTTTTTTACTGACTTTCTTGCAATCAGTTCCACACAAAACTGGGCCTCACTGTGTGTGATGCAGTTCTACTTTTTAGGAGTCATGCTGGCTAAACCTTTCAGTTTCTTCCTGGTGGGTCTGGCTTTTATAGTTCCCTTAGCGGTTTTGCGCTGTGCAGGGGTTTTTCTAGACCTTTTGGATAAGGTGCACCTTATACCCTTTTGTGCAGAACTGGGTGTGGTTTGTTAAAGTGGCTGATTTAATGCTGGCTGGTGAACTGGAGGGCTGACATAACAGTTGCTGGTGAACTGGAAGGCTGACTTGACACTCGCTGGAGAACTTGAGGCCTGAATAACACTGGCTGTTAATCTTAAGGGCTGATTTAAAAGTGGCTGAGGAACCGTAAGGCTGGCTGTAACATTTGCTGGCGAACTGTAAAGCTTACTGTAACACTGGCTTGTAAACTGGAGGATTTAACGTAATGCAGGGCGGGCAGGGCTGTGATATTGGCCACGCAGAGAGTAGTAATGTATGAGCCAAACATAGAATTGTAGCATTTATGTGCCCCCGCACAAATAAAAGTAAATATAATATGGGTGCCAAACATTGACACACAGAGAATAGTAATTTGAGCCCCCCCCCACACACACACAGAGAATGGTAATATGAGTGCCCTGACACAGAGAATAATAACTAGTAATATAGTTGCCCACACAAAGAGAATAGTAACAGGTAATATGGGTGCCCCACATAGGAAATAGTAATATGGATGTCACACACCAAGAATAATAATATTAGCCTCCCACACACACAGACTGGTAATATGGGTGCCCCCACACAGAGAATAGAATTTCCGGTCAGGAAAAGGAAAGTTAATTTACTGTAATTTAAGGCTTTCAGGAATTTTTTTTGTCTGAATTACGTTTCACCCTATGAAACTACCCAAATGCAGGTGCGCATGCGCCTACATTGCAAAGGACCTGTCAGAGGAACAGTGGAGGATTGAGATCACAGGTAAGTCCTTTGCCTTTGCTTCAGTCTCCTGCAGGTTTAATTGAAGAAGGGTAGATCGCTCCTTTACACCCTGTTCATCAATTAAACTGAAAAAAAGTCATATTTAGAGTGGATACCCTTTAATATTATTAATATTCTTAATTGTACTAAGGGTAATATATACTAAAAGCTAATAAATGACCCTGCATGAATTGTTTTATCATTTCTAGAATTTACATGCTTAGCGAGTCTCCAACCCCCCCCCCCTCACCCTTCCCCCCAGCAAGTTACTGGGGGGAAACAATTGTAACTCACTAGGAATTAGAATTAGAGGTAAAACTTTCACCTGTCTGCTAGTTAGGAATTCCAAAATCCATTCAGGCTTCGATATTTTTAACTTAATTTCTCCTTGAAAGAAAAAATATATACAATGATATGGGAACAGTGCCCTGTTGTAAAATTCCATGAACAATGTTCTACATATATTTTCCAGCAGAAAAGAAAGAAACATGATATCTCCCCTGTCTAAGAAAAAGACCACAGTATTTTTGTGAAATAAACTACAGCAAGATGAAAACAAAAGGCAGTCGAAGTGGAAATATTTTCTCCCCACTTTCATGGGCAAATTGTATTTGAACGGATTTGCCACAACAAAGGAGTTAATTGAAAGGTTCATTCTGTTCCAGATAATGCCACATGCAATGATATGTAATGAGCACAGAACAGAACCAGCAACAGCAGATCAGAAGGACACAGAAATGTTTAAAAAATAGTTTGTGAAAATATCTTACTTGTTTTTCAAAAGCAGTCGGCACAAGTCGCCTTAATTCTGACAGGCTGTTATTGATACGATCACGCCGGCGTTTTTCTATAATCTGTTGGAGAGACAAAAGGCATGGTCATGCTAAGACTAAACAAAAATAATTTGGTTGCTTTACATAGATTGTAAGTTCTTAGGGGACTTTTAAAGAGTTTTAGGGCTAGACCACACTGCTGCACTTTTTTGCGCTTGCGTTTTTTTCATATCATTGAAAAAGCGTCAAACACGCGTTTTCGAGTGCGTTGCGATTTGTGTTCTGCATTTTAAATTGCAATCACATGCGTTTTCAATAGTTAATGAAAAAACGCATGCGCAAATGCAACAAAATCACACATGAAATCACATGATTGTGATTGCTTTTGCGTTGCAGTGTGGCCGTGCCCTCAAACACCTTTACTTATTTCTATATTTTATGTTATTGTTTCACTTGTCTCTATTACTCCTGTGATAGTGTTGAAAGGGAAGAAGGAATTATCTCAACCTACCAGAGAAAATTAAAAAAACAGAAAAAAACAGTATAGTGTCCCTAATCATACCTCTAAATGCAGCCTGTCAGAAGTTATGGGGCTGAACAAGTGAACATAGAGATCTGATCCTGGGCTTTAAAAGATAGACTGCAGGCTTTTATTTAACCCATAATTCTTTTTTAAACTGAAAACTCTCGTAGCCCAGGAACTGGTGATTGAAATAATGTATCTCTTGTCGTTCTATGTGATTTACCAATATGTTCTCACGTCTCTCTAACCTTGGTGTCAGATTGGAGAGCTGCTTTCCCCTTTCCCCCCTGAAGCACACACTGAGCATGCCTACTCTGTAAAACAGGTGGTTTTCTATTGAAAACCCCCATCCCCTAATAGTACCCAGTTATCCAAATCAGGATTGTAGTGCTAGTTTGGCCCCATCCCCTCTTATAGTGCTAGACTGATTCCATTCTGGTGAATGGGAAGACGCATGTCTTGTATAACACATCTTCACACTGAGTAAGTGTGCAATTGCGGGGGAGGATGGGCCAGACCAGCAGTATCCAGACTTGTATGGGGAATCGAGGGAAAACACAGGGGTGGGGGGGGGTGAGGACATAGAAGTTTAGACCCTCAACTTGGGTTCTATTAGGGGATGGGGGGTGTTTGAGGAGTCTTGGATACTATTGTTGAAACCAGCAATTTTTACATTCTAGATCAGAAATAAATATATATATATATATATTAGTTTGATGTGTTATAGGTAGCCAGGCTGCTATATGTTTGATTAACATAAAAAATGGTTGTCCTACCTGTGCACGTCCGTGTGAGTAGCACCACAATATCTTCCAATACCAACAGGTATTCAGGATAAGTAAATCAAGAAACATGGGCCGAGTCCTCAATCTGGTGCAACTTTATTCAGGCATAACAAAGAGGTGGGATAAAAGAAACCCAGCCCCTGGGGAGAGGTGCATCACTTAAAGGTAATGTGCAAACAATCACGGACATGTGAATACATATGCAATAAAAAGCATAAAAACTAACATTGTTATTAAATCAGTGCAAATAACAGATACTAATAAACAAGACGTTATCCACATAGATACATCAGTACACATAAACATATATATACAATGTGCATAAATATATAAAGGTCCTATAATAAAACCAATAAGTATCCACATACAGTATATACATATGCACTCATATCTGTATGAAATACTGAAAGTTCTACATAATCAGTGTAAATATTATATTGTATTATATTCTTCTATACTCCACATAGACACATTTACTATCTGTCTTTATAGAGTGCAACAGTGAGTGTGTTCATTTATAAATATTAAACAGGATTGTATCACTTATAATATTTACACTAACTAATTTGTTTAGCATATTCCGTTATCACATAGTTTGGATTGGGTTTTATTAACATGGCTCATGTATATTTATGGTTAACTTTTAGATCATTATATTTTTTTTATATTTACACTGATTAGGTATAACTTCCAGTATTTCATACAGATATGAGTGCATATGTATATATGTGGATATTTATTGTTTTTATTATAGGACCCTTATATATTTATGCGCATTATATATATATGTTTATGTGTATTGATGTATCTGTTATTTGCACTGATTTAATAACAATGTTAATTTTTATGCATTTTACTGCATATGTATTTACATGTCCGTTGTTTGCACATCACCTTTAAGTGATGCACCTCACCTTTAAACAGCTTTTTTAAGATGGAGTTAGGGGGTGGGTTTCTTTTATCCCTCTGAAGTGACAAACGGTCACAAAATGCGCCAGGGAGCTTGATATATGTGTGTTTTACCACCTCTTTCTTATGCCTGAATAAAGTTGGTTTCACTGCTCCAGATTGAGGACTTGGCCTGTGTTTCTTGATTTACTTATATGTTTAATTCCCTTAAAACAATACAATGAACGATGCAGCCCCTTCCTGTTTACTTTGGTTTGACTTTAAAAGTGGTGAAGTCAAACCCATTTAAGACTATTGTGTTGGTGCCAAATTAGGATTTGGCTGGCTCGAAGTTGTTAAAGGCAGAAAAGTAACTAGTAATAGGATGCATTCTAATATTTTCAGTTTTAAGTAAAGATCAGTGTGTAACAACATAAATGGGTCCAGGACTGGCAATACACATACAGGGAGATGCAGTATCCCATGCTACTATCCCATGTTCTTACTGTAAGGAAACCTTTTCTAGGTTCTAGGAAACAAAATAGGAAGGATCTTTTAAAGGGGGCCCAATATACCCATTTAGATAAGATGCGGACTAAAATAGGCAAACCTAATGGAATTTTTTTTTCGACCTCTTACAGCCCGCAGTATAATAAGATAATTTGCATCATTCGTAAGTATTTTCCGGTACTGGAACAGGATCTAGAGTTAAAAGAAGTAATCAAAGGAGGTTGTAAATTTGTCCCCAAAAGAGCGAAGTCTATAAGGGATATGGTAGTCCCTAGTATGATACAGTCCCGAGATATTGGGAAGGAAATGTGGTTAAAAGTAAAGGGGACCTTTCCGTGTGGATCTGTGAGGTGCATGACATGCCATCACATTGATAAAAGTCCGGAATGTATTAGCACCACTAAGAGAAAGGTTTATCCATTGAAACAATATATCAACTGTAATTCTGACTTTGTGATTTATGTGTTAACTTGTGGCAAGAGCAGTCTCCAATATATAGGCTGCACAACAAGAACCCTCAAATGCCGGATTCGGGAGCATTTAAGAGACATTAAAAACAAGAATCAGAAGAGTCCATTGGCTAGACATTTCTCTATATGTAATGGAGGGAATGATAAGTACTTGAAAGTTCAAGGACTTCAAAAAATTAAACAGAACAGTAGGAATCAAAATAGGACAGCTTCCATCAGGAAAGCAGAATTCAGGTGGATTTTTGAATTGGCCACCAGAATGCCTAGATGCTTGAATTCTATATATGATGTGATGTGTTACATAGATTCATTTGTCATCCTCCTACTCCGAGTGTGGCAATCAGGTGGCTTTAAGGTGAGGTCCTTTTATCTAGTATATCATGCAAGTATCTATATATCTTTAAGGTTGAGTCCCTTTATCTAGAATATCATGTTAGTATCTATACATCTAATTATTATTTTGTTTACTAGTGCCAAAAAGATATGTAAGAGAGTGACTGGGGTTGGTAATGTATATACTTTTTATGCCTTTCCAGACATTATGTGTAATCCCTTTCTGTAAAATTGGAACCATATGTTTCTATGTAGCCCGGTACCATTTAGGTTGGGGTATACAGTTCACCCAATGTATCTTTTATGTGGCCATTGTCATGTAAATGGTCTTTTATGTGGCCATTGTCATGTAAATGGGAAAGTTCTTCCGATATACAGATACTTTGTTTGGATCATATGTCTAAAGGTTTCTTTCCTATATGTCAAAAATTTGTGGGCTTTCTCATTGTGGCTCTCTTGTGTTTTGCGGCTTGGTGGGGATTAGGGTTTTTTGTTTGTCTCCAGACGGACTGAGTTTCCCCTATGTTAAGACGTGAACGGTGGTGTGTCTATTCACTTCCCCCTCACGTCACTCATTTCAGGCGTACACAAGAGTGTCAAGATGGCGGGGGTTTTCACCATGATTAAGGGCTAAAGGAAGCCCAAAACGCATCAGGGTGTACTCCTGCCGTTGGGTTACATGTTGCTTTTAACTTTTGTTGAATAAAGCATGTAGATTTTAATACAAACTGCTGTGTCGGCTGTACCATTTTCCGGAGTGCGCCAGACCCTCAAGTATCTTATTACATTTATCAAGTGGATGGAACCATAGCGAGGGGTTCGGGGCAGGCTGCACCCAGACCACCAACGGAGAACGGTGAGTGCCCTATATAGTGAATATATGGATAAAGGTTTATCGTCATTGATGTTTGTAGTTTTTACAAGCGAACAAAGTCAAGAGACAGGCTCAGGGCTAAAGCACCTGGGCCAACAAAAATAAAAGGTGGGATTTGCATTATTGGGTACCACCTTAGTTATCCTAACTATTGGGGAAATTGTACAACATTGTACACACGTGCTACTAACTTAGTCACAAGTGGCTACTTATGCTTGTGAAGGTTCTCATTCATCCAGGTCATGGTATATCTGTTGTATTCAATTAGATCAACTGGACTTGAAATGTAGTTCTTGAAGACGTTTCGCTAGTCATCCGACTGGCTTTCTCAATTCAATCACTTAAATAATATTTTTTTACCTAATCCAGATTAGTATTAGCACAGGAGAAAATCTTAAATAATATTTTTTAAGTGATAAGCTGTGTGCCGATTGGGGGAGGGAAGGGGTTTATGCTGCAGAAAGGGGAAGATTTGTGTGTTGGTAGGGGGGGAGAATGTGCTGGTGGTGCCAGAGGGGTGTGCTGGTGGTGCCAGGGAGGTGCTAGTGGTGGCAGGGGGATGTGCTGGTGCCAAAGGGCATGTGCTGGTGTGCCATGGGGTGGTGGTGGTGCCAGGGGGATGTGCTGTGTTGCAAGGGGGTGCTGATGGTGCCAGAGGGGATGTGCTGGTGGTGCCAGGAGGGGTGCTAGTGGTGCCAGGGAGATGTGCTGGTAGTGCTGGTTTCTCTGAATTGAGAAAGCCAGTCGGATGACTAGCGAAACGTCTTCAAGAATACATTTCAAGTCCAGTTGTAATTGAATACAACAGATATAAGTGGCTACTTATATTTTCAGAAACCTTTTCTAGCCCAAAGATGCAACTTCTAATCTGAAAAGATGTTCATAAGTCCTCTGATATGAGATGTGTGCGGTGGTATGTTTAATGGAAGATTAGGGGGTGGCCAAAAAATCTGACTTGTGCCTGGGCCCCATTTGGTCTTAATCCGGCTCTGGTTCTTTTTGCATCCTATGTCTGAGGAGACTAAAACAACCCAAATGCCCGAGTCCCTGTATGTCCTGACAAAAAGAGGAAAAATCTTCTAATATGCAAAAGGCAAAGTATTATTTCACAGGAAAAACTCAAATAGCCTGTCTCTTTTGTCTCAGGGGCCAATTAAACGAAAGGGCCCATGTGTTCCAGTAAAGTCAGTAATGCACAGACATTTCACAGCTACAGTGTCAAAAAGAATCAGGAAATGAAATAATATGATAATTGTTGTTGAAATGAGAATTTTCTTATGATACTAGTTTAAATCTTACATTGCATGTTTAGCCAGAATAAATTAAAACCTAACCCTCTGCGTTTTTTTCTGGCCATGATCTGGGAAGTTGTTGTTGGAGAATTTGAACGAATGACAGACCACTACTGTTCCTATGAAAGTAGAAAAACAGAAAGAAGTCACCAATACTGATCCACACATACGATCTTCAATCTCCATCAGGTGTACTGTACTTACAGGGAGATTCAATAAGGGCATGGCCACACTGCACGCAATTCATTTGCGATTTCGTTGCGTGTTGCGCATGCGTTTTTTCGTTAACTATTGAAAAACGCACGCGATTGCGATTTAAAATGCAATCGCAATCGCAACACACAGAAAACGCGCGTTACGGTGCGTTGCCGCGTTTTCAATGATATGAAAAAACGCAAGCGCAAACGCAAAAAAAAATCTTATTTTGCCCCAACCAATCAGATCTTATTTAACATTTGAAAGCTAACATCTGATTGGTTGGGGCAAAATAGCACCATTTTAAACGATAAGAACTTTTATTGAATAACTCTGTTAATTTATCCAGCTGCATTACAGTGGTCAATGCTAGGTTGTTGGATTGCTGTATGTTAATAGTTACTGGTAAGTCTACATCTTATGGTTTACTTGTTTAACAAATAGCTGTACATACAGTATACAGGTAGAACAACATTATGTATTTTTGCCATTTTTTAACCCCTTTGTGACACACTGATCAGAAACAGGTAGGATGTTTTTTAAACTTAGCTGCATTCTTTTTTGAGTTGGAGAAAATCCAATTAAAATGCAACAAATAGTTAATGGTAAATGAAAATGTTAACATTAAAAGAAAAGCAAAAAAAAAAAAAAGGATCCTTGCTCAAAGTTGATATTCACTTCTTTATATGGATATATATATTTACATGTACATTAACAATAAAATAATCCTTCATAATTTTATTTATTGCTTATTTTTTTCCTTGTTCCTTCACAGTTTTAAACTTCTTTTTTCCAATGCAATTTTATCTTTAGTGCCTTAGAATTTTAAACAAAGCTCACGCGATAGCTCCTGTGTGTGCTGTGTGATTAAATTACTTGGGATTCATAGGGTATGTCAAGCACTGGTCTTACCCAGTTTCCTGTCAGTGGGGAATAATTGTTATTTCAGAGTTACGAATGGTGATCTTGAATACCACTTTGGAAATATATACAGTGGTTTGCAAGTTTAAAAGAAGTTATAGAGTAAAGTGGTTACTGCACCCTCAGACAGCTAACTGCAATCCTTTAAATATCAGTCAACCAGATTAGGACAGCCCTGGGTCTGGTTCAGAATAATTACATGCTGAACTACAGTAGTTTTTGTATAACATTAAATTTTACTAGACTGTATCTGTTGTATTCAGTTAGATCAACTGGACTTAAGTTTAGTCCTTGAAGACGTTTCGCCAGTCACCTACTGGCTTTCTCAATTCAGAATGACTTGTACAAGAATTGTTGGCAATTAAGTTCCCTGGAAAGTCTCAATTAGCATATGACAGCCAGTTTGCCTTCTAAATGCAAGGTTTGGATGCATTGAGGCTAAGGGGTGTTATTGAAACTGCACAGGGTAAGGTGTCAATCAGCATTGTACAGTTGGTGTTGAACCCCCCCACTTCTAGTCAGGCTTGGCTTCTTCATTTTCACATAAATAGCCTCCTTGACACCTCTCTTGAACTAGTTATGTTCTTAGCCAAGATGTTGACATTACAATCTTTAAAAGGTTTGTCATTTTTCTTTAAGATGCAGGTACACGGCTTAATCCTGACCCAAGGATTCGGCTCTTTTGTGCTGGGCCATACATTGGTGTAGTTGCTGTTTGGTCTCCCCCACATACAAATCAGAGCACTCTTCACTGCACTGCATATATGATGTCACCTTTCTTGTGTTTCGGTACTGGTCTTTCCGATGTACCAATTATTGGATCAGAGTATTTGGTTTAAAGCAGACAGGGATCATGTGTTTTTTTTTTAAATTCTTATTTTTTCAGAGACCCCTGCTACATATGGGATGACCATGTTCTTTCTCCTCTGCTTTTCCCATCACTGTTGGTATTTGGTATTCGTTTCTTTTATTCCTTCTTTTTAAGGGCTCTCCGAGATGTTTCATTTCTTAGCCTTCGCTCTGTGCTAGTGGGAATGGGTGTTGGGAGTAAAACATAAATATGGTCTGTTTCTGTAAGTTTCTGTAAACTTCTACTCGAGTTTCTTCCTGACTACTACTATTTCTGACTTCTACAAAGCGTTCAAGAAGGCTAGTGGTTTTTTTGTAATCTCTCTTGTATTGGATGTTCTGTTTTTTTTTTTGTTTTGTTTTAAATCTTGTAAATTTGATGTTTTCGCATTGATGTGTTCTGTAAAGACTTGAACTTCCTTCTGGGGATTTTAATCCAGGTGTCATTCACGATTGTGTACCAGTGGCTGGGTGCTATGCCCTTAAAGACAGTCCAAAGAACACTCCAGCACACCGGTGTTGGCTGTATGCCAGACAAGTAGATAGGTGCAGTTCCTCTAGCCCTCCACTCCAAGGGCCAGAAAGTTTTCTAGCACAAGAAAGATATGGGGAAGCCACACATCAGGTGAATTCACAACTATTTATTGTAACAACACATACAAAGTTTCGGGACGCCCTGTCCCTTTCTCAAGTATGATCTATTGACAATATACCAAAGTGGTTGCTATGGGGCGCAGAGACAGGGGGGCCGGGCTGTACAAACCCTCACCCACAAACCTTAAAATGCTGCTGTACGCCACATAGTGTATTCTGCTTGGGCCAGCTCGGGCTCTGGTGCTGGCCAGTCAACAGAGTCAATGGTGCATGCAGTATGTGAGTCATACTAATTGATCATTCATTTTGGCATGGGGGAGGGGAGGGCTAGAGTCTATACTGACTGACACCACTGAGTTTAAATAAAAAGTTTTTTTAAGAATATTACACTAATGAATAGAATTGATTGTTGTATCTTGGGCGACGGGAGTGTTGGGGTGAATAACGCAATTAAGTCATTTGTATTTATTTATTTGGGGGGGGCAGGTAGGATTTGCTGCCATAATCATTTCTTATTTTTTGGGGGGTGTGCATTCTGCCACTTGGGGGGCACATGACATTCGCTATGGGGCCCCATAATTTCCAGCTAAGCCACTTAGTCTTCAACCTCCTGTTTCTCGCTGCTTTCAATGTGTACCCTTAATCCCATACTCTCCTCTTACTCCAGACTTGCTCAAAATCCTTTCCTCTGATTGCTCATATTTTTAATTCCTCCCTGACCTCTGGGATTTTTCCTGCTGCCTTTAAACATGCATGCATCAAGCCTCTTCTTAAAAAACCCTCTCTGGACTCTACCTGTCCATCAAACTACCGCCCTGTCTCCTTTTTACCATTTGTGTCAAAACTCTTAGAACGTCTCATCTCTATACGCATTACTAATTACCTCCATGCTAATAACCTATTGGACCTATATGCAGTCAGGATTCTGACCGGGTCAGAAACAGTCCTCTGCAAAGTCTCAAATGACTTACAAATTGCCATAGCCAAGGGCTAGTTCTCCTCAACCTATCTGCTGCCTTTGATACTGTGGACCACTCTCTTCTTATGCAAATTCTAAATTCTCTGGGCTCTGAAATCAAGCTGTGGCGTGGTTGTCTTTTTATCTTCTAACAGATCTTTTTCTGTCTTTTTGCTAATAAGCAAATAATAATTTCCCCTCCTAAACTAGGACAAAATCCCGGTGAGAATGTCGCATTCCATATGAACATTTATACCTAGTTAACCACAAAACCACCCGACGAAGGGGTAAAACCCCGAAATGTTGTTTTTTGTAGTCACTAATTAATAAATCTTCATTTGGAGTGCAACGTTCTCACTTGTCTTAGATATACTGTGTTCCTATGCATTTGGACCTTTGCTGATACATAGGACCTAGTCCACCCTTCTCCATCTCTATTGCAATATGGTCATTAACCCAGTTGAATCTGCATGCTGCCTTGGAGTAATCTTTGACTCCTCACTTTCCTTCATCATCACATTAACAATGTCACTAGGACGTGTTGTTTTCTCCTTTGCAATATTGCAGAAGATAGCCCTTTCCTCTTTGGCACCACTGCTCACAATGTAGCATGCATAATCTCCCGTCTTGACTACTGAACATTCTGTTTGGTTTCCCAGGTCTGTCATTCTCTCCTCTCCAGTCTTAAACTTGGCAGCTCAGATCATCCCGCTCTCCTCCAAAGGAGAACCCAAAACCCGATACTGCAGTGATAGGGTGGTTCCAACAAACAAGAATCTTATTCAATATTTTATTTTTACATTCTAATCCCTTCACTCTACTTTATCTCCCTCCTATCTTCCCTCTTGGTCCCTTATGTTCCTGGACATGCCTTGCGCTCCTCACAAGGTAATCTTCTCTACAACCCCCCCACGAACACTGCTTCCTCCTGACTTAAATCATTCTCTCTGCTGCTTCCTACATTTGGAACTCTTTCCCTCACTTTCCAGGTGACATCCTTTAACTCTTTTAAATTAACAGTTATCCTACATTTCTGAAAAACAGCATTATATGATGTTGTTAGCTGTCTGGGCACTTTACCTCCTCTAATTGTATCTGCATGTTGTCACTTAGATTGTAAGCTCTTCAGGGCAAGGACCTCTTTTCTAATATGTCAAGGCTCACCTACCTATTTTAACTTATTATTCAAAGTGGTGCCCATAGACAGGGACACCCGATTACTGCACATGTTATGTGGGGAACCTGTTTATGTGCACTGTCTGCTTGTGCCAGACCACCAGAGTAACCCATGTGTGCCTGCTACCCATATTCATTCCATTAAGCAGTGATCTGGGACAAATTGGTGGCAGCGGTGCTGGTAATTAACCTGGTAGAACCATTTATTTTCCCTGTTTTCTCTGTATATTTGTCCTCTGTATTAAGCTATGGAGGCTGCTACTGATAGTATTGATTTAAATCTTCCTGTCCTTGTACCTGCAGTTGAAATTCCCCAATTAGGTTTGGCATTTGGGAATGGTAGAGCTACTGAGTCTATTTTTAAACCTGATCATTTGATGGGGTAACTAGGGAGTGGACTGATTGGCTAGAACAATTTGAATTGGCAGCACTATTAATGGTTGGGATGAAGGTGCTCGCTTGCAAGTCCTTAGCCTTTTGCTTAGTGGTACAGCCAGGGAGGTATACCAAGGATTTACTGTAATACTGAAATGAAAAGAAGTTATCAGTTATTAAAAATTGCTCTGAAGCTATTTTTTCAATTAGACTGTGTAAAAGAGTATTTAAAGGATAAATCCATTTTTTTAGGTAACTGGGAATGAGAAATGTTGTGTTTAATACGTTTAGATTATTAGGGCAATGCTATTATAATAACATGACGCTTTTGAGGTACCTCCAGTTATAATGTATGAGGTACCATCACCACTTGCTGTGGTGAATACTAATAAGTATAACATAGCATGTTTAGTTTTAACCACACAGTGTGGCAGGATTGCCTGGGTCTATTCTCAGACCTGCAGGATTATCCTATGTGGATGCTTGGAAGCTGGTAACTGTCTGAGTAACAGTTTAAAATATCCCTGTGTAAAGATTCTATATCCACTACATCCACACATAGCAAAACATACACAAACAATTTCCATTGCGCACCAATGGGCACACTTTTGCTAGATATTATATATAATATATATATATATATTATATATATATATATATATATATAATATAAAAGCCTTCCATTATACATTTAAAATAAAACCTTAATCACACATAAGTTAGTGAGAAGTTATTGCTGGAAAGGTTTAGCAAGTTACTTCCTGCTTAACTACTTTCCTGTTTTTAGCCATGTGACCAGCTTGTAGTCATGTGAGCAGTCTCTGCCTGCATATTATAGGCTCTTTCTTTCAACTGTCAATTTTTTCCCTAGGTACTTCCTAAATTCCCATTAAGTCTTAACTGAGCATGCTTCTCCCGGGGTGGACGGGTGGGACAGAGGTCGGTGATGTCACTTAACCTACTGGATGCAAGAAGTTTGAACATTTACCCCAATGTATTTTCTCATAGACTCCAGTCAGAGATGTGATTCAGGGCTCATTTTAAAGGAAATACTGCAGGCTTTTATTTAGTCCTAACTTGTTTTGAGACCACGGTTGCCCTTTAACTTTTTATAATGGCTTGCACTTATTCCTCTGTTGTATACTCTGTATTTATAATGTACCCAAGTGGCACTATATTAATAAAATATTACATAACATACATACATACATACAAAGAGAGAAGTGTGTTGAAATACCTGGAGTCCCACACAGTATAGAACTTTCTCTTGCAAGCTGAATGTACAGCTGGAGTTGAAGAGCCACCATGGTCTGTGTGAGACTGCTAGACCCTTTTCAACACAGGCCCCCACCACTCTAGACCTCTGATGGCCTTACTTGTCTACCAACAGTAACAATTGCAACTGCTGGAATGCATCCTGGCAACACTCAATAGCTTGCAGAGATAAATGACACTAACAAACATGGAGAGCAGTAGGTACAGTTCTTGTATTAACTACACATACAACAGGGTTTTATCCAAGGAGAGAAATCCACAAAAGGGAAAGAACGGACTATAACCAGTGATTTTGAAATCATGAAAATTCTACAGAAGAAAAGTATGTATGATGTACTGGCTTTATCTTGACTCTATTTATATATTTCAAAGATCTATAAACATAAAAAAATAAGTAGGATCTGTAGAGTAACAAAAAAATATATCTGCGTAGTAGTATACTAGAAAAGTACTTTTTGGAGCTTAAGGCCTTAAGCTGGGTACACACGGGGGAGGGGGGGTTTGTCCTGACTGAGTGTTCTCTACTAGTTTGCACATCCGGTTGTGTGGTTCTATAGGGAAACGCACAATCACCCATGATTTAACAACAGATTTACGTACTAATGGGTGACCAACGGATACGAGCCGAAAATATTGTATGGTGTACCCAGCCTTAAGTAGAAATTTAGCATAAATATGTAAAATGGTTAAATGCTATCTTGAAAAGTAAAATACCAAATATTTCTCTCATAATTTTTACTATTTGTAATAACCATTTGGTATCTTCTGTTTTTTTTCAATGGCATATTCTGATGTCAACAGAAATGGACAATTTTTAAAGGGCCAAAAGTGGTTACCAGATCACCTGCAGACTGGTGGACTTCTTAATGTTCAAATTAGAGGATGTGCTGATTGCAATTTGATTGCATTCATTTTGACTTGCCCTCCTCCATGGCATTATCTGATTTGTTCAGGGATCTGCAAACCAATTGTACTTTTGACTTTTTTTATTCAAGCAAAATCCATTACAGCCTAAGGAACTTTTAGACTACAGGAACTTTTAGACTACGTGTGCAAGCACACGGAATAATTCTAAACTTATAACTATCATAAATCAATAAAAGTTCTAAAAATGGGCACGAAAAAAAAACAACAAAAAAAAACACATCAACTATAAATCAGCATTACCAACCAGAAAAAAAAAAACGTTCATCTTTCATTTTATTTTGATGGAAATTGGAAAAAGTTATTAATAATTTTCTATATACACTGGGAACCTTTTTTTTTTTTGCCAGGATACCGGTATATATTTTTTTCTCAAAATCAAATGAGGTTTAAAAAACATTTTTTTAAAGAAAAATAGAAGTTTAAAACATATTCTTGACTTAAAACACAAACAAAGAACAAAACAATTAAGTATAACAATATATCACTTGCTTTATAAATAATTTATGCACAAATGACACTAGTGTGAAATTAGTATACTCTAATACAGTAGTTAGTTTTCTTTAAGAGAATACTAAGCTTTTTATTTGAGCTCTTATTAATTTAAAGGAACTGTAAACTCCAGATTTTAGTCTTGGCCTCCGTTGTATTATTCACAGGGAGGTGAGAACGCTATTCTCACCTCCCTGTGAATAATATTTTGCTCAGGGGACCGGGAACTTACCTTCGCTCCGCTCCGCTCGCAGCCGATTCTGCACAGAACAGCTGTTCTGTCCTGATCGCGCGCCCTATCTCTTGTAATGGCGCGCATGCGCCTAAGAGAGTGCGCATGGTGGGACAGGAGCGTTGCGGCGAAGCGAAAGTAAGTTCCGGTCCCCTGAGCAAAATATTATTCACAGGGAGGTGAGAATAAGCGTTCTCACCCTCCCTGTGAATAATACAAACGGAGGGCAAAGACTTAAAATCTTTTTGTTATGTGGGTTTTACAGTTCCTTTAATAGCTCAAAACTTCATATGCTGTTGATGACAGCACTGTGGCTCGGTGGTTAGCACTGATGCCTTGCAGCGCTGAAGTTCTGAGTTCGAATCCACCCTTGGACACATCTGCAAGGAGTTTGTATGTTCTCCCCGTGCTTGCGTGGTTTCCTCCGGGCACTCCGGTTTCCCCCACAATCATAAAGACATACAGATCGGTTGTATGTGTTAAATTAATGTGCTTAGATTGTAAGCTCTTTGGGACAGGGCCTGATGTGAATGTATACATGTAATTGTTAAAGCGCTATGGAAGATGTTGGCGCTATATATATATATGGCTTTTTATAGATTTTACTTCCACAAAGGCTTTCTTACAAGATTTTACAAAAAATTCGCTTTATAATGTTTCTACTTGTTCTCTAAGTATTCTAAGTTACTGTTATACTTTAATTTGATTTTTTGTATAGGGACCGTTAGATGTATGACCTTATTTGACAAATGAAGTTGTTGGACAATATGCAAGAATGCTGACATATGAAGCACTATATTATAATACACTATATTATCTCAACGAGCAATACATAAGTGTATTAGTGTGGCAGATGTAGAATATTAGATCATACATAAGTATCTTAGACAATTTTGAATTATATGACACGTCCCTGTATTCTAATTAGCTGTTCCCTCTTATTGATATATTTTTAGTACACATATTCTGCATATAACTGGCCTTTTATCACTATATATTTTAGATGATACATATATATATAGTATATTTCACAATTGGCACTGAATGAACAGGCACATTGATTTATGAATATTTATTTATCACAAACATTTGTCTAATATTTAAGTGTATATTATATGATGTAATTTTTATAAAAGAGACTGTATCATAACATTTTTAAAATAGATGCACTAACAGCACTTTGAAGCATGGATGCACAATTGTGGGATAGTCAATGAAGATGAAGAACACAAGGGTTAAAACATTCAGTCACATGGTTACACCGAAAGGGGCGGCACTAAGAGTGTGTTTTGTGTATATAAGTTTGAAGCACTGTGTGCCACATTGTTCTGATGAAGGTGCTCTGTGAAGCACCGAAACGTTAATAAAACTTTTCGTGTGAGAAGGAGTGCTCGGAACCTCTTACTTTTTGGTTTATATATATATATATTATATATATATTATATATATATATTACTACACACACACAATAATAATAATAATTACGACTATGTATCATATGTGACACCAGCGTGCACAAGAGCACATACGCACTCTGTATGTGTGTAGTAGCGATATATTGTAGTACAACTTTCTCTGTTTCCCATGATTAAATAAATAGAATGTTATAAAATCAACATAATGAATTGATTAATTAGTTACAGGGTTGTTTGTATGCTTTAACATGGATGAAAAACTAACAGGGTTATTCAATAAAAGGTCTTATCGTTTAAAATGGTGCTAATTTTGCCCCAACCAATCAGATGTAAGCTTTCAAGTGTTTAAATAAGATCTGATTGGTGTTGGGACAAAATTAGCACCATTTAAACAATAAGACCTTTGATTGAATCTGCCTGACAATCTCCCACTATGTCTTCCTACCAAAAATAAAATGGATTTACTCTGGACACACAATTCTGAACACATACTATTATGTATCATTACCTAAGATTATACTGTATATACTTCATTCTGGCAAGCGCTGAAGGACTTGAACACAATCTTTAAGGGCACGTCCACCCCCAAAAACTATAATCCCCCCACTACTGGCCCCATCATGTAGTGTAGTTTAATCCTTACCTCACATCCCAGCTCCATATGTTTCCTGTAGTCCCCCCCCAAAGTCCCAAAAACTGCCCACCAGGAGGATAGCAGAGTCCATATAAGACTCTGCCTCCTACCTGGCCTCCGGGAGAAGTTTGGCATTGCATACTGCAGCCCTTTCCCCCTCCCTCCCCCTCCCTCCCGATTAGGATTCCCTCCCCCTAGTGTAAATCCCTTTATATGTAACATTCCCCCGTCCCCCCAGCCCCAACCGCTCTATTTATTTTGAAATTTTTTATATTGAAAGTGCCCCAAACTTTACTTACATCCCCTCTTTCCTCCACCGCCAAAGAACTCCCTGCAGCCGCGACCGTGATTGGCTGCCACTCAGCCAATCACAGACGCGACTGCGGTTCCGCCCCTCTGCTTGCATTTTCTCGCAAGCAGAGGGCCGGCAGCGCGGCGGAGGAAAGAGGGGAGGTAAGTAAAGTTTGGGGCATGTTGGGGCTGGGGGGACAGGGGGAATGACATATAAAATATTATTCAAGGGTGGACATACCCTTTAATATAATGGTGGATGCTCCTTTAAAATGTTTTGCTTCTAGACTTGCCAACAGTGTGTTGCTATTGACACCTGCAGTGTTGTGTTATGCAGTGCATCACCAGCTAAGTCAAGGCACCATTGTAATCATACCCTTTATTGTCCAATGATAGGTAGCTGTCAGTTTACACCGTATCATGTCATGAGAAGAGACTATTTGAATAAATGTGGTAATAAGACACGTGTTTATATTACTAATTATTACGCCATTAATAAACAAAAGGAGGTGACAGTACAGATATCACTGCCAGGCATGTAATACTCTGACAGGCGCGAGAAATCACAACAAAGGCAAAAATCCTATTTAAAATACAAATCAGACACTTTCTTCCCTGACGTAAATAGTAAAAATGAAACATTTTCAAAACATTTATTTTCTCAAGTTTCTCGTTTTTTTTCTCAGTCATAACAAGTACTAAGAAAAAAACATGTGACATTGTGGTACTCATGTCATGACAAATATCTCTTTAATAACAATGTATGTAATAAAATTATTTTCCATATAACCCCAGTGTATAATCTCTAGGCTAAATCTCTAGGCTTATATTTCTTTAAAAAATATAAAAAACCAAAAGTTTTAAGTTCATATGGCAAAGAACTTTCTAGAGCTACTGTACAAGGGACACAGCCTCTATTCCCTACAGCATTTAATGACAGGGGGTGGGTGGACAGTACAGTAAAAAGATCCAATTAAAGCTGGGTACACACATTAGCGATTAGGGCCCATCCCTTTGGTACGGGCAGGATTGGCCCTATATCACTAATGTGCGTACAGGGGCGAAGCCGTTCCGATGCCAATGAATGTTTGGCGTTGGCATTGGAAACGTTTATTCTGACCTGAAAAATTTATATAGGAGAATGTCGTGACTGTGTGTAGTCCCATCTGTCAAAGATGACAGACAGACTCATGTTGGAGTAGAATAAGGATGGATAACGTTGTTGGCTCTTTGCTGCATGAATAGGATTGTTAAACATTACTGATTAGAACATATATCACAATAACCTAGAAATTATATTAAGCTAGGGAAAATACAGAGTTTATACCAAGGACTTTCTTAAATTAGTTTTTATTCCATGTATGAATTTCATTTAGAACCCTCCACATTACTACTATATTTACAAGCAGTTATACACAGTCTAGCTTCTTCAATATAACGAGGCAAATATGTTCCCATGATGTTAATTGCAACAATCAATCAGCACAGGCCCCATCTTTACCTTTGTAGATCAGGAAAAAATGATATTTATGGTGTGCTGCAGATGAATAACACATCCTATAAGCCCACCTAGTCTTTCTGTTATTCTATAATGCTATTTTTTCTCAGAAACGTGATAAAACCCCGTGACACAACTGTACATTGACCGACCCCAGTCACTGTATTAAAGTTTTTAGAACATTGCGATCACTAATTAACCATTTTAGTTGTATGTATGATTAGTTTATTATTAAGTGCCACTTGGGGACGCAGTGCTGTACAGTAACGAAATACAATAAAGTCCATACAAATGAAATAAAATACATAGATCGTTCAGGACATAAATATATAAATTATATGAATAGAAGTGCTAGGGCCTTGCGACAAGAGAAAAGGAGACCCCTGCCCCGTAGGATTACAATCTAGTTATTTTATTTATTTCTTTCAGCTGAAAGTAAAAACACTAGAGGTTCAAACTAGCCTGTATAAGAATCTAAACATTGTAACGGTTAACCCAATAATAGAATCTTGGTAGTTGCCACTGTTGCAGAACTATCCCCACCCCCAATAACAACTAGTAATGGACTGTACTAATGTAAACTTTACCTACAGTTCTGGTGATTACCTGTACTGCCTTTATGTCAATCCTAGACACATGATGTCTCAACCACCCAGAATAATTATTCTCACTCCCACATCAAATGGGTTCATCCAAGTCACTGTCAGTGCTGGAGTCATCACAGGGGCGCTTCATTCACCTAGCTATTACAGTAAATATGTGATGAGACTAATAATATCCATGTGGTGCTAACATGATGGAATCAGGATCTCCAGCAGTAAAGATTCCAGCAGTGTCAGGTGATTGTGGAGCAGCAGTTTTTCAGATCATTAGGTCCTGTCACACAGTAGTGCAGATTCTCAGGCAAAAGACTTTCCCACGCTGAACTCCACACGCCTAGCTTCCACAATTGGAACCACCCCGCCACACACCCAGCAGAGATAATACTGAGATTCATGAACTGGGTATATCCAGGATCTGTTTACAGTCCCCTCCTACCGCCCATTCAAACATATAGGAGCATCAAGTATATTAAATACATTACTGGCTATGTTTTGATTCACATAGATATTTCTGTAAAGGTAAAAAGTTGCTTCAGAAACAGTTTCACTCAGCAGGTCGTCTGTGGAGGCTGCTAGTAAAAGATACTATATATTGTATAAATATCTCGTACAATGATTGATCATTATTGTTGACCAATTCCCCATGATCCACATCCACGAAAAAAGTCCTTTTGGACATATTATGGGAATGTTACTTCGATCAGTGATGAGTTCTGTTTTTTTTAACAAAACCTGGTTCAATTGGAACTGTCGGTTTTTTGAAAATCTGCAGACCCGAAAGAGATATTTAAATTTTCGAAACTTTGAAAATTGATTTTGAAAATTCTAATAGTCCTACCGAATATTAGAATATAATACAACTAGGAAGCCTATTGCACACGCAATTCAATTTGCTATAGGTTTCTTCCTTCTATGATGCTGCTTTGAAAAAGAAAAAAAAAAATAGTTGCACCAGTTGCACTTTAAATGGTTATACTATCCCATCTTTATATATTTTGTGGGTTACAATGGGAGTTGACCGAGCTTGGAAATGTGCTACCACCCAAGGTAAGGTCATGTGCTCAGGTGAGTAAAGTACTTATCAACAGGACAGTCAGTCCAAAGAAGCTAGTCACAGTGCAACAAGGACTTTCAGCTAATAAAAGGCAAGTACTGATAGCGAGACAGAAAACCAGCTGAAAAAGCAAACCTTGAAGTTGGTGGTTGGGCTTAAAATAATTTGGGCAAGTTATTGAACCAATTGTTTTTATTTATCCCAGAGAGAATGGCGGGCTTTATAGCAGCATCATGAGGTAATAAACATGTAAGCAAATTAAATTGGGAGTGCAACTAGGCTTCTTTTGTATGTATCTATTAAATTGGGCACTAGTTTCATTTTATAATGGATGTATACTATCCCTCTTTATAGATTTTGAATATTTAGATAGGTTGCACGGAAAAACGTTAGAATAAAACCAGCTTGTTCATCTCTAATTCTGATCGATTCATAATCTTAAAACATTTTGTTCACCTTTTAATTTGCACTTGCTAGAGTAGATGATTTTGGGTAGGATTCCTGTAACACATCTTCTCTTGTAAATTTTAACTTTACGCTGCAATACAAGGAGATACTTCATGAAACTACAGTATGCCAGTGTTACGTGTTTAATACAGTGCTTGGTGTCCGAGTATTTTTTCATCTGGCAGGCCTACGCAGCTCAATAGAGATTTATTCACATGATAGAATTTAGGAAAGTTATTTCTTACAAAACCCTACTGTACCTTCAAATAATTGAATGGATCAAATAAAATCAGAACTAATTATAGCATATAGTTTGTTGTAGATAAGGACTTCGTACATTTAGGTATTGTGACTTTAAGAAACATGTAAATAAAGAATGACCTATTATCCTTTATTCCACCATCTGTACTGTTGCATATAGAATAATTCCAGTTATGGAACATGTGTTACATCACTGTAACAAGGAGAAGGATGACAAAAAAATCACTAAGCCATTATGTTAATTGATCAGTATATACTCTATTATAATAGTTTGTCATTTTATTTCATGGTGTTCGGCTGGAAAGTGATAAGAGGTAAAGATTATTATATAGCGTTTAGACCGGATTCTCGAACAGTGTGCCTCCAGATGTTTGAAACTACAACTCCCAGCATTCCTTAGCTTCCCATGTAAGAATGCTGGAAGTTGTAGTTTTCAAACATCTGGAGGAACATCATTTGCGAATCCCTGATTTAGACTACACTGATTAAAAAACTGGAAACTTTGAATCTCAGTTGATTCCAACCATGTGATGTTCCCAAACTCACCCAGAATAATTATTCTCACTCCCCACATCAATGGTTTCATCTAGGTCACTGTCGTGCTGGAGTCATCACAGGGTCGCTTCATTCTCACCAAGATATGCAGTAATTGTGGTGGAACTAATAAGATCCTTAGCAGAAACAAGGTACCAAAGCAATAAGAGCTGGAAAATCAATGACAAAGAGCAGCCCCGATTAGCAGTGTTGGGGTTCACTGGATCAGGTCATCACACAGAAAAAGCAGCACCAGTTCCCCTGCTTCCAATGCTTCCCACGCTTACATCTCAGCCTTTAGCTCTCAGCCCCAGCCCCAGCCCCCTGCCAGGAAAACCCTCCTCTAATTCACACTCAACATTATTATCCCTTTGCCAGGCTGGAAATGCTCCTACTCCAAAGAGGAGCATCTGTGTGTTCTGCAGATTCTTTATTAATCCTTTAATTTATAAAATGCCAGTGAAATACAAATGGAAACAAGTGTTCATTAAGTTTCCAGATAAAAAAAAATGTACATAGACACAGTGTCGGACTGACCAACAGGGTTACAGGGAATCCCCCGGTGGGCCCACAGCCCATTCACCCAAGAAACAGAGAAAAAACTGCTACAATATAAATTACAGAGCCAAAGGGACAGTAACTAAATGCATTCTAGTAAACAAGTAAAAAAGCCAAGAAGGAGAGTAAAATGGATATGTAAAAGAGTGATATGAGGTATGAAATGTTAGTCTGTCCGGTGGGCCCTGTCTCAAATCTACTGGTGGGCCCAACAGTACAAACGTTGGGAACTAGGAATCACCAAACACCACCCCTTGCAAAATAGTGATGGAGCCCCTTATCCATGCTTTATCCACACTGGTTTTCTGGGAGAAGGCTATATCTGTAATAAGAAAAATAAGAGATAGGGGCCTCTGATTCCTTGGCCCCCCTGAGGTTGCCCCCTGGTAGTTATGCCCCTGAGTCCAGTCCAACACCGAACATAGCACTGGAAAATAGATTTGATTATGGTAAGGTTAACATTTAAATTATGTGACTTTCTAAAGAGATCCAACTTGAGAGCACTATAAGCAGAAAAATCCCTTTCCAAAATGGTCCTGACCAATGTTGCAATCAATATAATGATTGGCAATCAATCAGTAAGATTAACCAAATAATCACCATTATTTGGTTTAATCTTTGGTTTCGCGTATCCCACACCTATCGTATGTCTTTAAGGGTCTCCACTTCCCTGGTCCCGGCAGCAATTTCAGCAAACAAGAAAGGAGACTTCACACAGTAATTACCGCAAACAATATTATTTCAGTGCTCTTAGCAACATGTCGGATCTTACATGGATCCTTTTTCAGCCTTGAAAAGTCTCCTTCAACCTTTGCTTGTTTGGTTAAAAGCATTGCATTCTTAAAATTATGTTATATATACTGTATATATATATATAAAATGCTGTTGGATAGGCACTCCCTCTTAGAGGTTTATAGCCCAGGTGGTATCTGCACTCACGCTCACGGCAGATACCTCTCTTCTAAATTTCACAACCTGCCTTATTAATAAACAAAGAAAACAAGATTGAGATATTAAGACGACCTGTGAGTGCATCGCATTACTGTTCATATATAAAATATTATTGTTCACAAAAACTCATATAAACCATATAAATTCAGAGCACTCGTGGGGCTTTTAACACAGCAAACATTTACTGTAGATACATCTATGCATTTCGGCTAGTGTATTTAGCGTCCTCAGGATGTTGACACTATGTGCAAAAGGAAAAAATATATAAAACACTCATTCCTCCCTGGTGTGGGCTACTTAGGAGACAACGATCCAGAGAGGGATGGAAAGCGGGGATGGGAAACGGATGAGGAGATGAAGAAACTGTGTACTGAGGTGGGGTGGTAATAAAGCCAGCTGAGGGGCCGCCGATGGTCGCGTCGCGCGCTCTAGGGAGAGGAGAGAGTATAGAGAGAGATATATCGAAGATAGAATATAATATAGATAATATATAAGTATTAGAATATATTATAGTAATTGCAACAAGCTTGTTTTAAAGGAAACCCACACGACGTTTCTGTCCCTGTACATGCTCCACCCTAGCTGCTGAGTATAACAAGACCAGTGCCTTGTTTCTTCGTGCGCTTCCCGCGTTTCGCACCTACACCCTTTCTTATCCTTATTATTTTACCCCTGATGCCTACCAATAACATCCCGCCTGCTTTTTTCGTAACCACCAACACCACTAGCAAGTTCGCGTTTGGCACCCAAAGACACTCTAGCTATAATCTCTTCAATTGCCCTGGGAATTAGCCCACAATCGGCATGAGTGAGCTCATGCGACGTAAAAAGAATAACGTTCTTCCTTTTACACAGTTGACATTTGATCAATATTACCCACTTTTTACTATAGACGCGAGTCATCCGTCCCCTTCCCCCTTCCCCTGTCTCATTTTTTTTACCACCCCCTCATACATCATCGGGTCTACACGATGGACCCCCTATTTGTTTCACCATTTGCCGCCCGCCCTCACATTTTTCCCCTTCTCACCTAGCTATATCCTCACGATTCTTTTTCCCCCATTTGTAATCATACGACCACCCCCTTTGAACTAAACGACCTCCGTTTTATAGACTTCTCCACGCACGACGTTATTATTTCTTGCATTTTGCCACACCATTTTCCTTCCTATATCCCATACAACTTACTAGTCCCATATACAATCCTCTACCCCCTGACCCACTCTATTTTTTTCTATCGTTTAGTTTTTACCCCTACCACCAGGTTCCTTACCTATATGCGCTGACTCCCCTATTCAATTCATATACTTGTTTTGAGAAAGGAACACTATGCTATCACTACTAAGAGTGCAATTCACCTATATGAACCAACCAGTACTCATTCCTAGCAAACTATTGATCACACAAATTTTGGACTTTTATCGTCTTACTTATGAAGACTGTTTTATTCTTGTAAGTTCTGGTCTTTCTCATTCATTGTATTTTCCCCTTTGTGACCTCCGCCACAACAGCTCCATAAATTTATATCCAACATTCACCCCACACCCATTGTGCTGGACTGCTGACGCACAGTACAACACCCTCTATAAAACATCAGGCTTTCACCTTGAGAATCACCACGGGTACCCCGGACCCATGCATGGAAACATCACAATAAGTCGATACAGGGTCAAAAAACAATGTGTGCACTGTTTACACACGGTTCAGACACCCCATAATACACTTGTTACCTCTTTACATCACCCTTTATTTCCTATCTTTTATGTATTATGTCCATTGTCCGAGCTAGTCATCCGTATTTCTAGCCGTTAGTCGTATGCTAGCATCTTATTTTGCCGCTATAGTTGACCCTCACCATCATCTCAGTCTATATAGCTTCACCATGTTAGATGACCATGTCCTTATTCTACTATTCACATTGCCCCCCTCACTCGTAGACTATCAAGTTTTTCACCGCTACTATATACAGATCAAGCCCCATTTATTATTTCAACAGTATCTATCTTACCTACTCAATTGTTTTCTCCATCTATTACCCCCTTACCATTATACTTTGTGTAATTCTTTATGACTTGGTCTCTTGCCTTTTTGCCTCCCCATATTACGTTTCTATTCTACCCCCATCTATCTATCTTTATTATCTACTCTATCTTCGCATGCTTATCCCTGTATCCCATTACTACTATACCACTAACGTACGTTCCACCCTAACATATATTAGTAATTGTATCCTATTCTATTTCTCGATCGACCAGCCTGATGCCCCCTTTCCCTTACGAACTATCCCTATATATTAAACTGTACAATAGAGACAAGACAAAAAGTTTTCTCAACCCCCTCATTCCTTCCCCTCGATATCCACTTATGCCTGCACACCCCTTCCCCCTTTTTTCCCTTACATTTATTAGTCTAGTACATATCCATATTAGGCACAATCTAATGATTTCATTTCTCAATTTTACTTGTTCGCCGTCCCCTATTAAAACCAACCGGTGTACCACATTTGATCATATTTATTGCTTGGACTTAGTGACCTCTTTCATCACAACTCGATTTCCTTATACCTTTTTCTGTATGCATTCTGCCTATTGGGCGCTTAGCCTTTTTGTGGACTGGTCCAGTATATCATCCGAAGCCACACTTTCTTTCCTTCTATACCCACAATGTAAGTGTATTTTCTTCTCATTTTCATTACGGCGACTCTCTCATTTTCTTTTTTCTATTTTTGTTCTCATGGTTTCAATTTTCCCTGCTCAACCTTTTCCCTTTTATTTTTATTGCATTAAATTTGTTAATTGTTGTCTTCGCACTTTTTCTGTAATATTTGGTTTAGCAATTATTGTTATTTTCATCATATTCCTATATTTTTAATTTCATTTTAAGTCAACATTGCAGATTAAATGGTCTGTCAGACCAAAAAAAACCGCACTAGCAATGTTAATCACCCCCCCAACCCCATTAGTTTATCCTTATGTTTTAAGCTGCCCTGAGTGTTCATTAACGCCCCGGTCTCCCCGCACCCTTCCCGCTCGGGACTGTCAGAAAAGGTTCCCCCTCCCTGTGTGAGGCCCAAGCAACCCTGACAGGAGAGAACCGTACCCCCCCCGTAGGGTCATGTCAGCGCAGGAAAGCCCACGACCTGTTTTTGCTGAAACGAGCCCGGAAACCCCCAGGAGCAGGGGTCCGGCCCCCCCCAGGCCATGAGGCGCACCCACGGTCAGGTAGTGCCTTCAGAGGAATTTTGAAACGGTAATAGTATAATGTGAAAGGGGTGGGGGTTTTGATGATTACGTTCTAAGGGTATTTTTTTAAAGCTTCTAAATTATGGTTAAGTATGTCACGTGTAGATCAAAAAATATCACCCAACCTCTCAACAGGTAACACCCCCACACAGGGTACCATATTAAATCAAGAAAAAAACCTTGACACCTACCAGGCAGTGCCCACCCGCAAGGACACCCTGGTGACATGGTGCCATCATAAATTGCCGCCCCACAGCCGATGGAAGGAAGAAAAATTTAAGTCCTGTACATTGTCTTTTTTTTATTTGTTTCACCCCCCCCCCCTCATGTTATTGACCCCCCCCCCCCTCCCACTACACATCCTGTTTTAACCAACCCCCCAAACAATGTGCTGGCCTCTTCCAACAAAATCTTTGGGTTCCTTCAAGAAAAATGTTTTAAAGATTTTTAAAATTTGTTTGTTATTTTTGTACCCAAACCCCCCCCGTTCTCTTCTGGATCTGTATTTGACTTTGAATTTCAAGAAACTTTGCTCACTCTGTTGCATATTTTATTTTTTTGCACAAGGACAGGTGTCCTTACTCTGCCTGTCACTTTACTTTAAATACCCGCAAACAAAACTGGATAAACTTGGACCACTTCCCAACCCTCACCTTCATTATGTTACTACTACAGCGAACAAAAGGAAATTCCTTTAATACGAGAACATTTAATTACAATGACCGTCCAGCCATTTTACCATTAGCCATCCACGTATTAGTATCACATCGAGCTGGCGTGACCTGAAATCATCTACCACTCCAGGACACAACCCCCCCCCCTCTAACGCTTCTCAACCACCCCACCCCCACCTCCCCCTGGCATTCTTCTTTATTCCCCCAACCGAAATCCCGTAAATAAAGGAGAATTAGCACCTGCAACTACATAAATTTAACACTTCAACAACTCATGAACTGTTACCCTCATAATGTCAAGAACCATGACTGAGACTGGATAAAATGTCGCACTCTGCAAAGCCCTTGAAAACCCCCTCGACCCAACAGCAAGATGCCGAACACCACCCTCCCGCACGAGACGGGTCTTCCAACGCCCAGATCCCCTCACCAAGCCCCCCTGCCCCGGACATTGGCGTTCTCTCTTGGCTTGCGATACACACGTCCACCCAATCCCCACCGACCCCCAGCATGCTCTAAGTACCCCACCGTATTGCCCGACCAAAGAGAGCTCCATTACAGTCCGCACATCACGCTTCACACCCTATGGTGGGATAACAGAATCGACCGATCGATGTGCCCCCCCCCGAGCGGGGTGGTACCCACCTATTTCGGCCCCCCCCCCCCAGAGTCCCCCAGTATAACGACCATTTATAAATATGCCCCTTGGTGAATTCACCTTATTGTGCCATCAAGGTATGTCCCCCCAGATGTAAACATACCCAGTTGCACTGGACCAACCCCAATAGTGAAGAGTCCCACCTCTCAAGGGGTGGGACACCAAGAGCACACCCAGTGTGCCCAGATTGCCCCCCACCCATTTTTTCGCCCCCCGTAAGCCAGAGATGGTAGTTAAAACGCAAACACTCTCGAGTTCGAACAGACTAGCGGACTCCACGCAATTATTCCCGGACCTGGGATTTCTCATTCAGGATTAGTATCGAATTCTAAAATGCGATCGCTCTTCCCGAATGGTTACGGCCTCCCCCCCCCGCACCTATTATCGAATGCCTTTAAGGTTATGGGATGATAATTAACAACCCGTCCGGATCAAAATATAAATGTTTGGTTCGATATTGCAAACATGTTCACACAGAACATTTCCCTCAGTCCTGAGCCATTCCTTACGTTACCATTTAATAGATTTTTAATGGTATTTCATTAGAATTTTTAAACCCCCCCCCACCCCAAATTTGACTCCCATTGACTTCGTAATGGGTCGTGTTCCCTCGAAAATTCGAACTCTCCCCATTTAGTTCCCAAAGTTCGACAAAACGCAAAATCACCCGGACCCCCCCCCCCCCCCCCCCCCCGGCCCCCCCCCCCCCCCACCACACCCCCCCCACCCCTTTCAAAGGTTGGCCGATCTACCTCCAGGTTAACACATGAATACAAGTTGCAAACCGTGCTTATTATAAATATTTATAGATAAACATATATCTACCCCTTATTATATATATATATAGATATATATATATATAATACCTTACACAAATGGCTCAGCACTCAATGACCACATGCACCCCCCCCCCCCCCAACCCCCCCCGATAATTGAATAAGTAACAGAGTAAGATTAGACATGGGGATGCAAGCAACTCCGGCCCGGCACATGCCCTGCACTTAAGTTCAACTGCGCACCCTACCTTTAGTTACATTGTTTCCGAATAAAAACTGCTTAGCTGACACGCATTCACGGGACCCAGTAACCCCCCACCCCGCCCGGAACGCCCTATTCTCACCTCCCTGTGATAATATTTGCTCAGGGGACCGGGAACTTACCTTCGCTCCGCTGCCTCGCAGCCGATTCTGCACAGAACAGCTGTTCTGTCCTGATCGCGCGCCCATCTCTTGTATGGCGCGCATGCGCCTAAGAGAGTGCGCATGGTCGGGACAGGAGCGTCTGCGAGCGAAGCGAAAGTAAGTTCCCGGTCCCCTGAGCAAAATATTATTCACAGGGAGGTGAGAATAAGCGTTCTCACCTCCCTGTGAATAATACAAACGGAGGGCAAAGACTTAAAATCTTTTTGTTATGTGGGTTTACAGTTCCTTTAATAGCTCAAAACTTCAATGCTGTTGATGACAGCACTGTGGCTCGGTGGTTAGCATGATGCCTTGCAGCGCTGAAGTTCTGAGTTCGAATCCCACCTTGGACACATCTGCAAGGAGTTTGTATGTTCTCCCCGTGCTTGCGTGGGTTTCCTCCGGGCACTCCGGTTCCCCCACCATCATAAAGCATACAAGATCGGTTGTATTTGTTAAATTAATGTGCTAGATTGTAAGCTCTTTGGGACAGGGCCTGATGTGAATGTATACATGTAATTGTAAAGCGCTATGGAAGATGTTGGCGCTATATATATATATAGGCTTTTATAAGATTTTACTTCCACAAAGGCTTTCTTACAAGATTTACAAAAATTCGCTTTATAATGTTTCTACTTTGTTCTCTAAGTATTCTAATAGTTATGTTAACTTTAATATATGTATTTTTTGTTATAGGGACCGTTAGATGTATGACCTTATTTTGACAAATGAAGTTGTTGGACAAATGCAAGAATGCTGACATATGAAGCACTATATTATAATACACTATATTATCTCAACGAGCAATACATAAGGTTATAGTGTGGCAGATGTAGAATATTAGATCATACATAAGTATCTTAGACATTTTGATTATATGACACGTCCCTGATTATCATTAGCTGTTCCCTCTTATTGATATATTTTTAGTACACATATTTCTGCTATAACTGGCCTTATCACTATATATTTTTAGATGATAATATATATATATGTATATTTCACAATTGGCACTGAATGAACAGTCACAATTTTTTTATGAATATTTATTTATCACAAACATTTGTCTTAATATTTAAGTGGAATTATATGATGTTATTTTATAAAAGAGACTGTACTATAACATTTTTTAAAATAGATTGCACTACAGCACTTTGAAGCATGGATGCACAATTGTGGGATAGTCAATGAAGATGAACATACAAAGTTAAACATTCCGTCACATGGTTACACCGAAGGGGCGGCACTAAGAGTGTGTTTTGTGTATATAAGTTTGAAGCACGTGTTGCCACATTGTTCTGATGAAGGTGCTCTGTGAAGCACCGAAACGTTAATAAAATTTGTGTGAGAAGGAGTGCTCGGAACCTCTACTTTTTTGGTTTATAATATATATATATATATATATATATATATATATATATCACACACACACAATAATAATAATAATGACGCTATGTATCTATGTGTACACCAGGTGCACAAGAGCACATACGCACTTGTATGTGTGTAGTAGCGATATATTGTAGTAACTAACTTTCTCTGTTTCCCTTGATTAAATAAATAGAATGTATAACAATATCATACATAATGAATTAGATTAATTAGTTACAGGGTTGTTTGTATGTTTAACATGGATGAAAAACTAACAGGGTTATTCAATAAAAGGTCTTATCGTTTAAAATGGTGCTAATTTTGCCCCAACCAATCAGATGTAAGCTTTCAAGTGTTAAATAAGATCTGATTGGTTGGGACAAAATTAGCACCATTTTAAACAATAAGACCTTTGATTGAATCTGCCTGACAATCTCCCACATTTCTTCCTACCAAATATAAATGGATTTACTCTGGAACACACAATTTCGAACACATACTATTATGTATCATTACCTAAGATTATACTGTATATACTTCATTCTGGCAAGCGCGGAAGGACTTGAACCATCTTTAAAGGGCACGGCCACCCCAAAACTATAATCCCC
Source organism: Hymenochirus boettgeri (assembly GCA_019447015.1). NCBI lineage: Eukaryota > Metazoa > Chordata > Amphibia > Anura > Pipidae > Hymenochirus > Hymenochirus boettgeri. The sequence continues at coordinate 90,298,635 of CM033473.1, forward strand.
CCCACTACTGGCCCCATCATGTAGTGTAGTTTAATCCTTACCTCACATCCCAGCTCCATATGTTTCTCCTGTAGTCCCCCCCCAAAGTCCCAAAAACTGCCCACCAGGAGGATAGCAGAGTCCATATAAGACTCTGCCTCCTACCGGCCTCGGGAGAAGTTTGGCATGCATACTGCAGCCCTTCTCCCCTCCTCCCCCCTCCCTCCCGATTAGGATTCCCTCCCCCTAGTGTAAATCCCTTTATATGTAACATTCCCCCTGTCCCCCAGCCCCAACCGCTCTATTTATTTTTGAAATTTTTATATTTGAAAGTGCCCCAAACTTTACTACCCCTCTTTCCTCCACGCAAAGAACTCCCTGCAGCCGGACCGTGATTGGCTGCCACTCAGCCAATCACAGACGCGACTGCCGGTCCCGCCCCTCTGCTTGCATTTTCTCGCAAGCAGAGGGCCGGCAGCGCGGCGGAGGAAAGAGGGGAGGTAAGTAAAGTTTGGGGCATGTTGGGGCTGGGGGGACAGGGGGAATGACATATAAAAATATTATTTCAAGGGTGGACATACCCTTTAATATAAGGTGACTGCTCCTTTAAAATGTTTTGTTCTAGACTTGCCAACAGTGTGTTGCTATTGACACCTGCAGGTTTGTGTTATGCAGTGCATCACCAGTAAGTCAGGCATCCATGTAATCATACCCTTTATTGTCCAAGTGTAGGTAGCTGTCAGTTTACACCTGTATTCAGTCAAGAGAGAGACTATTTGAATAAATGTGGTAATAAGACAGTGGTTATATTACTAATATACGCCAAATAACAAAAGGAGGTGACAGTACAGATATCACTGCCAGGCATGTAATCACTCTGACAGGCAGAAATCACAACAAAGGCAAAATCTATTTATAAATACAAATCAGACACTTTCTTCCCTGACGTAAATAGTAAAAAATGAAACATTTCAAAACATTTATTTTCTCAAGTTTCTCGTTTTTTTCTCAGTCATAACAAGTACTAAGAAAAAAACATGTGACATTGTGGTACTCATGTCATGACAAATATCTCTTAATAACAATGATGTAAATAAATTTATTTCCATATAACCCCAGTGTATAATCTCTAGGCTAAATCTCTAGGCTTTATATTTCTTTAAAAATATAAAAACCAAAAGTTTTAAGTTCATATGGCAAAGGTAACTTTTCTAGAGCTACTGTACAAGGACACAGCCTCTATTCACCTACAGCATTTAATGACAGGGGGTGGACAGTACAGTAAAAAGATCCAATTAAAGCTGGGTACACACATTAGGATTAGGGCCCATCCCTTTGGTACGGGCAGGATTGGCCTATATCACTAAGTGCGTACAGGGGCGAAGCCGTTCCGATGCCAATGAATGTTTGGCGTTGGATTGGAAACGTTATTCGACCTGAAAAATTTATATAGGGAGAATGTCGTGACTGTGTGTAGTCCCATCTGTCAAAGATGACAGACAGACTCATGTTGAGTGTAGAATAAGGATGGATAACTTTGTGCTCTTTGCTGCATGAATAGGATTGTTAAACATTACTGATTAGATACATATATCACAAAACCTAGAAATATATTAAGCTAGGGAAAATACAGAGTTTATATACCAAGGACTTCTTTAAATTAGTTTTAATTCCATGTATGAATTTCATTTAGAACCCTCCTACATACTACTATATTTACAAGCATATACACAGCTCTAGCTTCTTAAAAAGAGTTGCAAATATGTTCCCATGATGTTAATTTGCAACAATCAATCAGCACAGGCCCCATCTTGTACCTTGTAGATCAGGAAAAAATGAATATCTTATTGGTTGCTGCAGATGAATAACACATCCTATAAGCCCACCTAGTCTTTCTGTTATTCTATAATGCTATTTTTTCTCAGAACGTGATAAAACCCACGTGACACAACTGTACAATTTGACCTGACCCCAGTCACTGTATTTAAAGTTTTAGAACATTGCGATCACTAATTAAACCATTTATTTGTATGTATGTATAGTTTATTTATTAAGTGCCTGGGGACGCAGTGCGTACAGTAACGAAATACAATAAAGTCATACAAATAAATAAATAATACAAGATAGTTCGGACAATAATATATAAATTATATAGAATAGTGCTAGGGCCTTGCGACAAGAGAAAAGGAGACCCCTGCCCGTAGAGCTACAATCTAGTTATTTTATTATTTTCTTTCAGCTTGAAAGTAAAACACTAGAGGTTCAAACTAGCCAGTATAAGAATCTAAACATTGTAACGGTTAACCCAATAATAGAATCTTGGTAGTTGCCACTGTTGCAGAACTATCCCCCACCCCCAATATACAACCTAGTAATTGGACTGTACTAATGTAACTTTACCTACAGTTCTGGATTTACCTGTACGCCTTAATGTCAATCCTAGACATGATTCTCCACCACCAGAATATTATTCTCACTCCCCACTCAAGGTTCATCCAAGTCACTGTCAGTGCTGGAGTCATCACAGGGTCGCTTCATTCTCACCTAGCTATTACAGTAAATTGATGAGACTAATAATATCCTATGTGGTGCTAACAGATGGAATCAGGATCTCCAGCAGTAAAGATTCCAGCAGTGTCCAGGTGATTGTGGAGCAGCAGTTTTTCAGATCATTAGGTCCTGTCACACGTGCGCAGTCATCAGGCAAGAGATCTTCCCACACATGCACCACCCTCAGCCTAGCTTCCACATTGGACCACCCCCTGCCACACACCCAGCCAGAGAATTACTGAGATCATGAACCGGGTATATCCAGGATCGTTTACAGTCCCCTCCTACCGCCCATTCAAACATTAGGAGCATCAAGTATATTAAATACATTACTGGCTATTGTTGATCACATAGATATTTCTGTAAAGGTAAAAAGTTGCTTCAGAAACAGTTTCAACTCAGCAGGTCGTCTGTGGAGGCTGCTAGTAAAAGATACTATATTGTATTGTAATATATCGTACAATGATTGTATCATTATTGTTGACCAATTCCCCATGATCCACATCCACGAAAAAAAGTCCTTTTGGACATATTATGGGAATGTTACTTCGATCAGTGATGAGTTCTGTTTTTTTACAAACACCTGGTTTCAATTTGGAACTGTCGGTTTTGAAAATCTGCAGACCGAAAGATATTCTAAATTTTCGAAACTTTGAAAATTGATTTGAAAATTCTAATAGTCCTACCGAATTTTAGAATATACATACAAAATAGAAGCCTATTGCACACGCAATTCAATTTGCTTATAGGTTTTTTTCCTTCTATGATGCTGCTTTGAAAAAGAAAAAAAAATAGTGCACCAGTTGCACTTATATGTGAGTGTACTATCCCATCTTTATATATTTTGTGTGTACAATGGGAGTTTGACCGAGCCTCTGGAAATGTGTACTCCACCCAAGGAGGCGAGAGTAACATAGACAGTGCAGGTAGTAAGTAAGTATATAAGACAGTCAGTAAGAAGCTAGTCACAGTGCAGCAAGGACTTCAGCTAATAAAGGCAAGTACTGATAGCGGAGAAACCAGCTGAAAAAGCAAACCTTGAAGTGGTGGTTGGGCTTAAATAATTTGGGCAAGTTATTGAACCAATTGTTTTTTTATCCAGAGAGAATGGCGGGCTTTTAAGCAGCACAAGAGGTAATAAACATGTAAGCAAATTAAATTGGGAGTGCACTAGGCTCATTTTGTATGTATACTATATTAAATTGGTCACTAGTTTCATTTTTAATGGATGTTCTATCCCATTTTATATTTGTAATATTTAATAGTAGTAGTGCGGAAAAACTGTTAGAAAAACCAGCTGTTTCATCTCTAATTCTGATCGTCATACTTAAACATTTTGTCCCCCTTATTTTGCACTTGCTAGAGTAGTTGTGGGTAGGATTCCTGAACACATCTTCCTTGTTTTTACTTACGCTGCAATACAGGGTACTTCATGAAATACTAGTATGCCAGTGTACGGTTTAATACGTGCTTGGTGTTAGAGTTTTTTCTCTGCAGCTACGCAGCTCAGATGAAAGAAGTTTACCTGTAGAATTTAGGATAAAGTTATTTCTTCAACCATGTACTTTCAATATTGATGGAATCAAGAAATATAGCTATGATCAGCAGTATTAGTTGAGAAGAGCTAATGGATGACTTTAGTTTGTGCTTTGAAAAAAGTAATTGGTGTTTTATCTTTTACGAACACACAAAAAATCAAAGCTACTTGCATATAGAATAATTCAGTTATGGAGCATGATTTACATCAGTAACAGGAGAAGGAGTAATGTATATGCAGATATATTATTATAATATTGTCATTTTATTTCATGTGTTCGGCTGGAAAGTGATAAGGGGTAATGATTATTATATAGCGTTTAGACAGGGATTCTCGAACAGTGTGCCTCCAGATGTTTGAAAACTACAACTCCCAGCATTTCCTTGCTTCCCTATGTAAAAATGCTGGAGTGTAGTTGTAGTTTTCAAAAATCTGGAGGAACATCATTTGCGAATCCCTGATTTAGACTACACTGATTAAAAAACTGGAAACTTTGAATCTCAGTTGATTCCAACCATGTGATGTTCCCAAACTCACCCAGAATAATTATTCTCACTCCCCACATCAATGGTTTCATCTAGGTCACTGTCCGTGCTGGAGTCATCACGGGTCGCTTCATTCTCACCAGATATGCAGTAAGTTGGTGGAACTAATAAACCTTAGCAGAAACAAGGTACCAAGCAATAAGAGCTGGAAAATCAATGACAAAGAGCAGCCCCAGATTAGCAGTGTTGGGGTTCACTGGATCAGGTCACACAGAAACAGCAGCACCAGTTCCCCTGCTTCCAATGCTTTCCCACGCTGTACATCTCAGCCTTTAGCTCTCAGCCCCAGCCCCAGCCCTGCCAGGAAAACCCTCCTCTAATTCACACTCAACATTATTATCCCTTTGCCAGGCTGGAATGCTCCTACTCCAAAGAGAGCATCTTGTGTGTTCTGCAGATCTTTATTAATCCCTTTAATCTATAAATTGCCATGTAAATACAAATGGAAACAAGTGTTTCATTAAGTTTCCAGATAAAAAAAAATGTACATAGACACAGTGTTGGACTGACCAACAGGGTTCAGGGAATCCCCCGTGGGCCCAAAGCCCATTCACCCAAGAAAACAGAGAAAACTGCTACAATATAATACAGAGCCAAAGGGACAGTAACTAAATGCATTCTAGTAAAAGTAAAATAAGCCAGAAGGAGTAAAATGGATATGTAAAAGAGTGATATGAGATATGAAATGTTAGTCTGTCTGGTGGGCCCCTGGTCTCAAATCTACTGGTGGGCCCCAACAGTACAAAGTTGGGAACTAGGAATCACCAACACCCACCCCTCTGCAAACTATGATGGAGCCCCTATCCATGCTTTATCACACTGGTTTTCTGGGAGAAGGCTATATCTGTAATAAGAAAAATAAGAAGATAGGGGCCCTCTTGATTCCTTGGCCCCCTGAGGTTGCTCCCCTGGTAGTTTGCCCCTGAGTCCAGTCCAACACCGAATAGACATGGAAAATAGATTTGATTATGGTAAGGTTAACATTTAAATTATGTGACTTTCTAAAGAGATCCAACTTGAGAGCACATAAGCAGAAAAATCCCTTTCCAAAATTGGTCCTGACCAATGTTGCAATCAATATAATGATTGGCAATCAATCAGTAAGTTAACCAAATAATTCACCATTATTTGGTTTTAATCTTTGGTTTCGCGTATCCCACACCTATCGTATGTCTTTAAGGGTCTCCATTCCCTGGTCCCGGCAGCAATTTCAGCAAACAAAAGGAGACTTCACAGTAATTCACCGCAAACAATATTATTTCAGTGCTCTTAGCAACATGCTCGGATCTTACATGGATCCTTTTTCAAGCTTGAAAAGTCTTTCCAACCTGCTTGTTTGGTTAAAAGCATTGCATTCTTAACATTATGTATATATACTGTAATATATATATAAAATGCTGTGGGATCGGCACTCCCTTCTAGAGGTTTATGCCCAGGTGGTATCTGCACTCACGCTCACGGCAGATACCTCTCTTCTAAATTTCACAACCTTGCTTTATTAAATAAAACAAGAAAACAAGATTGAGATATTAAGAAGACCTGTGAGTGCTCTGCATTACTGTTCATATATAAATATATATGTTCAAAAACTCATATAAACCATATAAATTCAGAGCACTCGTGGGTCTTTTAACACAGCAAACATTTACTGTAGATACATCTATGCATTTCGGCTAGTTATTTAGCTGTCCTCAGGATGTGACATCATATGTGCAAAAGGCAAAATATAAAAACACTATTCCCTCCCTTGTTTTGGGCTACTTAGGATGACAACGATCCAGGATGGACTGAAACGCGTTGAGTGAACTGATATATATGAATAAACTTTGTACTTAGTTTCTGTTTGTTAATAAACCAGCTGAGTGCTCCGATTTTCTCATTCTTCTCTATGATATATATATATTATATATATAATTATTATATATAATATATATATATATATATATATATATATATATATATATATATAGTAATTGCAACAAAAGTTTAAAGGAAACCACGAGTCTTGTAATGCCATAGTGGAGTAAAAAGACAGGCATTTCGTGGGGTACTCACCCTTCCTTAAACCTGTGCCACCCAAATGTTGCCTGAATCACACAACATAGCAGTTGTTTTGACCAAGAATTTAGCAAACTTCATTGCTGGGATTTAGCCAAAGGCAGAGGAGCAGGAGAAAAGTTTTTCAGATGATATATATTTAATATAAGACGGAGTATGTATCATTAACATCCACATTCAGGAAGATTGGAATGAATGGGTCAATCCCCCATAGCCAAGATCTTAGTAATCAAGAATTGCAAAATGCTAGTGTTATAGACTTCCAGCAGAGTTAATGCATGGCCACCATTATACCTCACTTAGCCATACAATATGACCCCATTTTGTCGTAAAGTTTACAATGCGGATTCATGCCATATACTGTTTTTGGAGAAAAGGAAACACTATGCTAATACTAAGAGGAATCCTAAGAACAACAGACATTCTATCAACTAGATCAAATGGACTTTTAGTTCTTGAAGATGTTTCTCTTGTCATCTGGTGTTTTCTCAATTCAGAGTGACCGCAAAGCTCAAAATCTAAACACTACAGTGAGGATGCTGAAGTTACACATCTATAAACTAGCTTCACCTGAAGAATCAAGGGAAGCATGGAACATCTACAATAAGTCGATCACAGGGTCAAAAAAAAAAAATGTGTGCACTTTAAGAAAAAACATAAACATGACACACATATCTATCTATCTATCTATCTATCTATCACCTATATATGTATACTATCTACACTATTATCTATCTATCTACTATAATCAAACACTATCACAAACACTACTAATACACTAAACTAAACATCAAAACAATCAATATCTACATCAATCATCCACACTATCATCATCACACATCACATCTATCTATCTATCATCTATCTGTCTACTATCTATCCCATCTATCGTTACTAAACTAATTCTGCTCCATTCATTCTGATGTCAGCCTGATGCCCCCAGAAGTATCCTATATATACTACTACCAAAGAGACAAACAAAAAGTAACATTTTTCTTACACTTAGCCGCAACCTCCCTACATTATATTGTAATAATATAGCAAAAATGCTCTATTTATTGGGTAATTAAACAACGGTTACTCACATTTTGAATAAGTTGCATTAGTGCCTCTCCACCTTTCTCCTTACCTTTTCTAGATCTGTTGGGCGCAGGATGGCAAGATCATTGAAGCTAAAACAGTAAGGACATGGCGATCTCCATTCTTTTTTTCAAGTTCATGGTCATTTTCCCTGCTTCCTTATATCATAAATGTTCATATGTCCGCATGTAATATTTGGAGTAATTATTGTATTTATAATATTCATACTATTTATTCATAAGTCAACATTCAGATTAAATGGCATGTCCGCCTAAAAAAATAACCTTAGAAATGTTAATCACCCCCCCAAACCCCACTTTTGTTATCTATATGTTTTAAAGATGCCCCTGATGTTCCACCTGCCCGGTTCCCACCCGCTCCTCTGCTCTGTGACTGTCAGAAAAGGTGTGTGATGAGGCCAATCACCTGACAGGAAGTAGAGGGTATGTCAGCGCGCAGAAGCCCACTGATTCTGTTTTTGCTCGAAACGAGCCGGAAACAGGAGCAGGGGGGCACCCAGGCCATGAGGGACCAGGTCAGGTAAGTGCCTTCAGAGGAATCTTTGAACGTATAGATAATGTGAAAGTGGGGTTTGGGGGTTGATTAACATTTCTAAGGTACTTTTTAAAGCATTTTAATTATGGCTTAAGTATGTTACGTTAGATAAAAAATATTATTACTTAAAGTAATATATGTTACCATATTCAAATTTAGAAAAAAAATCTTCTTTACAGGAAGTGAGCAAGAACATGTGACATTGTGATCATTAACATTGGTCAAGGATGGAAGGAAGAAACATTCTACTTCCTGTAACATCTTCTTTTTTTTATTTTTCAATACATGTTATTGATCACTACACATCCTGTTTATTAAATAAACAATTGTGATGGTTCAAAAAATCTTTGGGTTCCTTCAAGAAAAATGTTAAGATTTTTTAAAATTTTTTGTTATTTTTCGTAAAGGTCTCTTCTGATCTGGTTGAATTTCAAGAAAACTTTGCTCAATCTGTTGCTAATTTATTTTTTTTGCAAAAGGTATTAGGTGTCCTTACTCTGTTCACTTTACTTTTAAATATAAAAAAAAATGGATACCTTGGAATATACATACTTCATATGTACTACTCCAGCTGAACAAAGGAAATTACCTTTAAAAAGTATTTATTACAATGAAGTCCAGCCTATTTTAATTAATAGTATTAGATATTCAATGAGCTGGGTGACTGAAAATCATTATAGACCCTACTCTAGCTGCTTCTAAAAATTGGCATTATTCTTTATTCCCCCAATGAAAATGTAATAAAAGGAGAATTGAACTAAATTTTTACACTTCAAAATCTGAACATGTACCTAATCATATTTCAGAAATGATGTTGAGTACTGTATAACCATGTGATTGCAAGCATTGAAAAATTGACCAATCAGCAGATGCGACCACCTGCAGCACGGTCCTTTCCCAGCAGCTCCTCCCAGCCCCCTGCCCCGTACATTGGGGTCTCTCTTTGCTGCGATACTGTACTTAGCGCATTGCTCTAAGTACAGTATTGCGACAAAGAGAGCTCCAATTACAGCCGCCAATCAAGTTACATATGGTGGTATAACGATTTTACCGCATCGATGTGCAGCGGTAATATTCGGCAGTAATAACGACCATTTATAATATGCCCCTTGGTGAATTCAAACTTTATTGTGACATAGGTATGTACTATGTAAACATACAGTGCACTGGTTAAATAGTGAAGTCCCACTCTCAAGGGGTGGACAAAGAAGTGTGCCTGATGCATCTTCTGGTGATAACTAGAGATGGATAAGTTCAAGCCGAACTTATCGAGTTCGAACAGACTCGGACTTCTCGAATTATCCCGGACCTGGATTTCTCATTCACTCGATTATTATCGAATTCTAAAATCGATAGATCTTCGAATGGTTTATGGGATAATTATCGAATGTTCTAATGGTTTAGGGATAATTAAACGTGAGAATAAAATATATTTTTGGTTCTGGATATTCAAACATGTTCCCCGACCATTTCCCAGGTCCCTGAGCCATTACATTAAGTTACCATTAATATTTTAATGTATTTCATTAGAATTTTTCAAACTATTTGACTCCCATTGACTTTAATGGGTCGTTTTCGAACTTTCGAACTCTCCATTTAGTTCAAAAGTTCGAAAATGGACCGAACATTTCAAAGTTTGGCCATCTCTAGTGTTAACATGAATACAAGTTGCAAAGTGCTTATTTATACATATTTATATATAAAACCAATATATATAATATATATATATATATATATATATATATATACATTACACAAAAGTCTCCAGCACTCAACTACACATGCAATTATAATTGAATAGAGTAAAAGAGTTAGACATGGATGCAAGCAATGGAGGCAAATCGCCTGCACTAAGTTCAAATGGATACCTTTAGTTACATGTGTTTGTACAAACAGCTTAGCTGACACGCCACTCACGGCAGTATCCCAGTGTCAGTCCTAACCTAATAAACAAAATATGTTCCCTTGGGGCTACCAGGCCATACCTGCTTCTCTCTTATCTGCATGACCCTTCCCTGCATGTGAGTTGAGTGCTGGAGACTTTGTGTTAATGTATAAATTGCCGTTCCTCCTGCCACCGCCACCAGAAAGTGTATTTGAATTAAGGTTTGAGCAGCATAAATTTGTATTTGTATATTCATATATATACACAAAGTGTTAAATTACTTAAATAGAAAGTGCATACATTGTTGATTTTTTCTAAGCGTTTAAAGGGCATGTCCACCCCTTTTTTTTAACTTTTGGCGTATAGTAGGGCTTTCTCCCCAGCCCCCAACTGCTATATTATTATGTGCAGAAATCCCCCGATCATTACTTACCTTATAATATAGCGGTTGGGGCTGGGGGGGAAGCCCTACAGTACCAAAGGGGTTTTACACTAGGGGGAGGGAGATGAAAATGGGAGGGAGAGGAGGGAAGGGGGAGAGGGAGGGCTGCTCTGAGCAAACCAAAAACCTCTGAGAGCACGCCTCGAGGTGAGAAGCAATTTCCCTCCCTGCAGTGCTCCTGGTGGCCAGTTTTTTGGAACTTTGGAGGGCACATTACAGAGAACCATGTCCAGTTTTGGGGGTGGACATTCCCTTTACTTACAAGTTATTTAGATAAAGTGATAAGGTGTTACATTTTAAAAGGTTTAAATATGATTATTCTCTTTATTACACATAAAGTGCATTTTTGTATTCCGATGGTCAGTTAAAGATGTGTCATTTCTTTCTCCCAACTTTGTTTCTTTTATAGTGATCTTTTCCAATACCATCTGTGGATCAGGGGCAGGGAAGACTTAGAACTGAGGTAAATTTTTAACATTCAATAGATTTCTAAATAAGTTTTTTAATAGGTTTTTAAATAGAAGCATAATTTAAAACGGTTGGTAAGTAATGGATATCATTTAAAGTGACAACTGTAAAATTATAGGTTTAACGTAAATATTCAGAAATTATTAAATCAGGTAGGTGGATAACTTAACAAACAATTAAATCTTCAGATTATAAAAAGCACTGAAGTTTATATCTTCATTTAAACCCAGGGGATGTAGGGTGTGAGGCGGTGTATCCAAAAGACTTCTCTTTGTAGGAGTTTTTCTCATAATTGCTCCTCGTGGTGTATTTTAACCACCTGCAACACCAGCCCATCTCACCTGGGCTGCATTATGGCCATTGTTTGTGGGTGTGACCAACTGTACCAAGTTTCCTGCAGTATCTTAGCACTAACCATGTGTAAAGAAATAATGGTCAGCGACCACACTGTGCGATACTGGAACACTGGGAATAAGACACAAACCTCATGTTAGAAGTTAAATTTCTCAACAACCATATTAAAATGAGAGCAAGACACAGATGACTGCTTTTATCACATGGAGATCTGCCTTCTAATTCAATGTTGTCTGAGGCTCAGTTGCCCTTTAACCAAATGCTAAAACATAATTTAACCATTTTAACTGATTCCAAGCTAATGAAAATTACACAAATATTTATGAATCTTGTATTGAACATGTACTGTAGGTTTCTCTATGTCATGTATGGCCAATAAGCAGCTAAAAAGAAGTAGTTTGATTCAGAGCCTTGAGTCAAAGATGTCCAAACAATCCAGCACCTTCTTGTGGCTATTGCTTTTTTATGGATTTACATTGACTTTAATTAGGTGTTACATAATGCATTCAAGAACTTCTAGCGCTGGAGTCGCTTAAAAGAGAACTATCCTGTGTATAATGTGTATAAAAAACTGTTAAAATGAAAGTACTTGGGTAGGCATAAACACTGTAATTCCTACCTCCAATATTGTTTCTGTGAGGAGCACCAGCCCAAGAAAACTGATTCTTCCTCCTGGCTTCAGCTCTAACTTTAATACAGGAATAGTCCAGGACTAATCTGGAAATGAAAACTGTATGTGCTGTAGCTCCTCAATGAAACTATTATTGTGAGGTAGGAATAATTAATTCAACCTCCCTGCACCAGGTACTTTACATTTTAAAAAAGTAAATTACAGTAAAGTTATCCTTTAAAATAAAGCTAAACTATTTAAAAAGCAGAGGCTGCCTATGACAAACATCTAACATCTAGAAGTTTTTAATGGATGCCAGCAGCGGTTAAAAATGAATTGGATTCATATTCACCATTCAGTGCAGCCAAGACCTACCCACTGTGCAAAATGACAAGCCTGGTGCTAAAAGATCCTGTTAAACCTTGTCTGGAACAATTGTGTTCATATGATCTCTCAGTTGCTGAACATACATAATATCCCCTGGGAGCAGAGTAAATTCTTATAAACCTTATTTTGTCCCAATTGCCGAGCTCTTTTTAGACTTTTGGTTTTTGTAGCCAAATACCTTTCTCTGATTCACAAGTTAGTAAAATTTGTGCTTCTTTATCGAAACAAAAAAATCTTCATTATGAATAGAATGTCCAAATCAATAGATCTAAATACATGCTAGGATTTGTGAATTGGGTTCAGAATCATTTCTAGAACCTTTTCAACTATTTGTCCTGTTGACTAAGTTAGAAATGATGTTTGAGATTATAGTGCATTGATCTTAAATTACAGCCACAATTTACTGGCAAACATCTAACAAAATGTCATAGTCATGAACTGACACCATTTAATACAGCAAACACTTCTTATAACGCCATGAGCCCAATGTTAAGGGATCCGGATCCTGTCAGATATATAATGGTTGTGTTTAGTTGAGGTCTCAAGTGCTGGGCATACATGATCATTATCTGATCTGATGATGTGAATCTCTGCTGCACTATAAGATATCTTATAAACACTTATCGGTATTTTTATCCAAATGCAGGAGTCTGCTTTCTTGGATTGTGTTATATATTATGGGAGAGTGCACTGCTCAATGGGTAGCCGCGTAGATCATGTGAATCAGTAGTGTGCACTACAGGGATATATCAATTACTACGAACAAATATATTGGGACATAAGAATTCCCACTATGAAAAGATCCCTGGATAAGGCACAAAACTACATATGGCTAAAAAAAATTTAACAACGTTTATTGGTGATCATAACAAAAAAATCCTCAATATTATAAATAATCTCCTACCTATCCAACCCCTATCCAATATAGAGTCAAAAATATACACCGACATAAAACGCTAAACAAACACCAGCCAGGCGTCCCTAGCTATAGCTGTATAGGCTGAATTCACTTTCCTACTGATCGGTCCAGAAATATAAAGTTATAAATGCAAACTGAGTTCCAGCATATAGATGTAACACACAGTACTTACGGACCACGGGACTTGGCGTGAGAAGCCAGGAATGAGGTCGGACGCTATGTCCTATACCTCAGACGGACCACACTCTTCACCCGCGTCTTCCAATTACCGTTGTCTAACTTCCTCCATGCTGGATTTGTTGCTTCAGTGCATACTGGATCATGAACCGGTCTGGTGTAGTTAATGGACTCCTTCCTCCTTCTGCATACCACCAACACGTGTTTCGCCCATCGCTCATCACTTCCGGGCTTCATCAGGGTCATGTGTTGTTCCTTACTCCTCCTCTTTTTATTGCGTTCCTTGTAACCCTATAGTGATTTCTTTAAACAGCACCTTTTTAATATAAACGTGCATCTGCCTATGTATAGTATCCCTATTTGGATTATCACTCTAGGTTGTACCTTCTATATACATTCCCAGGGTATCTAGGATGTTGAGACTTAAATTAGTCAAAAACATATTTACATAGCTCTTTTTAAAAAAGGACACATCATGTCAGCCTCCCCAAATCATTGCTCATCGTAACCCCACCTTGGGGAATCAGATACATTATAGGATCTCTCCTCATTTATCTAACATTCAAGAGAACCCTATTTCAAATGGTTCAAACGTTCCTACAGCATAGCCAGACTAATCTATCTCCGATTACTCAGATGCATATAAGGGGCTTAAAGCCCATTTCCATTGTTTTATTTTGATCTCGAGTACTTCATATTTTAAAGATAACTAGCAAATTGCATCTCTTCGTTAAGGCCCCTCGGTATCAACGTTTTCAATTATAAATCCATTGGACTTCTTTCTGTAGTATTAATTTAGGCAGATTCCCACCTCTTATACCAGTAGACACTATTTCTAATCCCTGAAATGACCAATTCTGGTTACAGCCTTGGTGCCTTTCTAACATAGTTTTGCCAGGGCAGACCTTTCAGGCTCTCTATTTATCACAGCCCTCCTATGTTCTTTTATCTGTGGATAGCGATCTCAGTGTTTTTCCCACATATTTAAGACCACATGAACAAGTGATCAAATAATAACACTCTTACTTTGACATATTATACATTGCTTTATACTGATAGATATCACCATCAGCTGTTACAATTTCATCTGTTTCACTCATAAAAGGTATATTATGCATTTCCCGCATCTTTTATTTACCCTTCCACCTTTTTCCTAAAGCCATCAGACCTCTCTTGGAGGGTTCAACGTAGTGGCTCGGGGACAATTGTCCTTTAGATTAGGGGCTCTTCTAGAGGTAAGTGAAGGGAAACTCCCCACCACTTCTTTTAACTCATTATCAAGAGAGAGAAGTGCCAGTGTTTTTGTAAGATTTTTCTTGGATTGTGTTTTTTGGCACAATCAGAAATCTTTTTTATAACTCCATGTTTATTTTCTTGTAATGTCATCTTTTGCCAAGGGAATTATCCATGTTCCTATGGACCACAACTGATTTTAAAAAAAGCAATTTTGCATACACATATGGGCATAATTATAAAGGATCGCACCATTTTACTATCAACGCACATCACAGGAGAAAGATCGTTATTTTCCTCTGTATTTATAAAACCAATAGTTTTCAGTGCGATATTTTGTTTAACCCAGTGATGTTGAGGTGGGGTACGAAGATAAGAACGATTATATCTTGGCAATGTGTATGAGAGATTGAGTGATAAAACTCCAACCCCATTTAAGAGATATAAGAACCCCCCATAGACAATGATAGCCAATTTCAACGTAAATAATCTTGAAAATAAAGTTGCAGCATCTTAATTAAAGCATATTAGATTCTCAGGTAGCAAAGGGATAATTTAGCAGGCAGATCCTCCTCTTTGTCCTCCTCTGTTTTCCCACAGCTCGTGTGAGGACACGATAGATTGAGATAATCTGTTTACTCTGGTAGCCCTTCTAGACCAGAAAAAGGATCTTTGCCATTCTGGAAGAAATTAGAGTTGAATTGAACGCCTTTGTTAAATCAGTGTAGATCAAATGCAGTTTGATGAGTTTCATAATCTGGTAGAGGCAGTTCTTGTTAAGTTATCAGATAAGGTGAAAAACATTGGGTTTAGAAATAATTTATCTCTGGGTGAAAGAAGTGCTCTACGATCCTTCAAGGACAACGCACCCTCATAAGAACATATTTTAGAAAGAATGGTTTTTTAAAATATGTTGATATATCATAGTTTGTCCTATGAATTCTTACTGTATGCTGCTATGCTTCTAGATGCCTCATGGAAACTGAGCAATTGAGAAAACCTGTACGAGTCTTGTACTGAGCCTGGAAGAACAGGAAGAGAGAAAAACAGGAGAAACAGGAGAAGCAGACTTTTGCAGGATTTCAGGTTAGACTTATATATTTCAGATTTCAAACTATTACCATTTAGGGTTTTGGGGGATGAATTACCTGTATGTAAGTTTTATTTTGGGGCTGGATTGCCCTTTAAAACATAATAATAACATCATAATATGGAATGCCGATAAAGGTGGTTCCGTTGTGGTCCTCAATAATCTGATATATAAAGAGGCAGTTATATGATGGCGATACTTTAGGGTTGCTTCATGGTAACCTTACAGGCACCTATAGTGCCAACTCACGCATATAGTTCAGTGCAGATACATATGCTTTTAAGAAAAAAGAGCAGCATTTTTTCATTCCGTGACCTTATCCTGCCCATTCAGCATTTTGTCTGTGTATAAATAAAACACCCGAAATACTGATTCCTGTTTGCAGGACCACTATATAGAGACTGTTATGGTTTTGCCCATAACCCAGCGCCTGGTTGATTCAGTTGCTCATAGAGATCTGAGCATATTTGACCCATCAACAGCCAATCAGTATGAAATTACTGTTAGGAACATTCCAAGGAATTTGGGAATAAGAGGGACTGTTAGAACATGAAATAGCAGCTCACTAATATCCCTCTGAGGAAGTGACGAGTGAGTCACGAAATGTGTCAGGTTTATGACGTGCTCCCCTATACATGGATCGTGTGTGTTGATAGCGGTTTATCTTTGTTGAATAAAAGTGGTGATTGCTGTTTATCTTTGTTGAATAATGATAGTGGATGTTATACAGTTGACCTGCTAGAAGTTTTTGTTTTATATATACTTACCTGATTGCTTTTGGAGTTCGGACACCTATGTGGACGGATCCTCGTGGGATGTGGATGGTTGAGCGGCCAGATAGCTTACCTACATTTCTTCTATTGCTACATTCATATCAACAGCAGGGAACAGCAAGTGTATAAAATCAACTGATTTTTCACAACAGGAGAGAATGAGAATATGTAGAATTACTAGGTATGCATATAACAAACAAGAATGTTTAAAAGATTGATATTTTCCACTGAATTTTCTTTAATAAAGGAGTGGAGGTGGGCCTTATTCTCAATCTATGAAAAAGTTACCTTTGCCTGCTCACCCTATTATTCCAATTTTTCAGATTTTCTTCATGCCCCTGGTTGGCATGGGTCCCAGGGAGGGCCTCTCGGACCTTATCGTACTTTGCTACAGCCACCAGTGCTTCACTTGACACTTATTTGAGAGACACAAAACATTTATTACAGGTCTTGTATTCTTTAATTCTTGAAGAAAGTAAGCTGCCTGCCTTGATAGATGTCGGCCCCCTATATCTATCCCTCACCAGAAGGGTAAGTGGCCGTCCAGTATCATTTGGATAAATACAGTGCTTTATACTAGACACCAGAAATGTTTATTCTAGAGGCTGTGTGGTTTTTACCTCAATTATAATTTTCATGGTGAACTCTGTGTTCTTTCTTCAAACCAATGGGGGCGAAATTTGACCCGGTTTATGCTAATCTCTACATGGGGTGGTGGGATGAGACTATGATACTGCTGAAAATAGCCATCACTTCCCCATTTAAAAGATTAAAATTAGAAAGTGATATATTGATGACCTGCTAGTGGCTTATAAAATATGGACCATAGTGTCGCAGGAGTCTCTGAATCTCCACACTTACATCTGATGATAGAGGTGACTCTGATAGTCCATCTCATCTAGCTCCAGGAATAGGGGAGTTAATAGGAAGTACCTTAATAAACAGACCTTGGATAAAAGGTGGTTTTTACTACTCATTTTAGTAATCAATATCCTGAGGTTGAAAAATTATAAAAGGTCCCGTCCATGACGGGACAGACCCGTTCCATGACGGATTTACCAATTATCGTTCAAGTGTATGGGCTTTTTCCCGACTGACAGTAGTGCCGACAAACGTCCGTAGTGCCACTATGGTCGTCGTGAAAGGTTGGAAAATTTACGTTGTGTCTTATCGGCTCCCTTTACTTTAGAAAGGGAGCAGCAGATAAGATTATTTTCGTGTATGGTCATACGACCAACCGATCCCCATACCACGTATGGGAATCGGTCGTTTACATGTGTGGCGGTTCCCAAAGCAGCAAGTGCCGACAGATACCATGTGATCTGTCGGCATATTGCGATGTAAATCGCAGTGTGTATAGCCACACTTTAGTGAATAATGCCCAGATATTTATGGTATGGCATTTCTCCAGTGTAAAAAGCCCTACTAAACTGTCTGCATAGTCCTTATTAATTTAGTTGCCCTTCTCTAAACTCTTTTCTCTTCTAAACTGTCCCCATTTCCAAGTCTGACAATCTATCCAGGTCCAATCTATCCAGCAAATTGCACATCAATCGAAGTTTCCAGCAACAAGTTGTCTACAGCAACTGAGACCTTGCTCTTAATGCCCCCTTAAGTCTTATAAACAGACTTGCACTTACAATTTAGTCCAAATTGATGAAGCCTCTATTGAACATTACGCTCTGTACATGAACTAAACAACTTTCTAACCATGTACAAATGTGTTTTTCAAGGCTGTAATAACCCCATACTGATGTTTCTGCCTAGCAATTTTATACAGTTATGGGAACGTGTAAGGTAAGCTGCGAAAACCTGTTTTGCAAAATCTTTACATTATGGGTGTGCTGTGAAATGTTCAAATAAATTTAAACCTTATGCAGGCCCCTGACAATGAGAGTAAAATCCACTCTAATTAGTGTGGGAACTTACAAGCAATCTGAAAATCCGAAACCCAACTGAAGCAGAATTCTCAATGTCATTTACAATTTTGATTACTATTTTTTCTATTAGAAATAATTCTAATTAATTCGATTTCTAAATTTTGATATTTGATTGTCAAATTTTCACTAAGTTCCAACTTTTGGAATTTCCGAAAATTCAGGAAACCAGCAATTTTGCAAAAACAATCGTCCTAACCTTCTCTATTTTGAATCCTCAAATAACACTTTATTACAGAAAAAGTGAATGAGTGCTTAATAGGATTCATTGGCAGGGGTCTACACCCCAGAAGCCATTGTCTACTTCCTACCAAAACTCCTCGTGTGTTTCTATGTATATACGTATATCCTCCAACCCTACCTCCCCTTGTGGTGCAATTCTAATTCCTTGTACTTTCACGTGTGTTCATGGCCCCCATTATGAAACTGTTGCCCCAGGGGCTACCCTATTTCACTTTGGGTAGCCATAATACTTATGGGGCAGGAAAGTAGATGTCACACAGACACATCTACCAGTGCACTCTTCCATGGCTCTCGTCTCATAAGGGGCACACTCTAGCTTGAAATTTTAATATACCCACATTGTATCTTCTAGCTGTCTTGTTAATCAGCATGAAGTAAAATACAATGTTCTATAGCCGGCAGCTTGGGGAGACGGAGTTTGAGTGCAAGACTTCTACTGTTCATCTTTAGCATTTTCTGGCTAAGTTCAATCGTATAGACATAAGGATAGGTTTGTATGAAAAAAAAAAAGTGGGGCCATGGGGGGGGTTCAGCACAGCTAGTCAGGTTGGTGAAGACAATAGTATAGGGGCCAGAAAACTGCTGACTAATTTATAGGGGACACAATTCACTATATAAATTATAGGGGGCAGTCATCACTGACAAAGGAGGCCTGTAAATGCGCGTCATAAGTATAGGTAACAGTAAACTTAGAATACTTAGAGAACAAAGTAGAAACATTATAAAGCGAATTTTTGTAAAATCTTGTAAGAAAGCCTTTGTGGAAGTAAAATCTTATAAAAAGCCATATATATATATAGCGCCAACATCTTCCATAGCGCTTTACAATTACATGTATACATTCACATCAGGCCCTGTCCCAAAGAGCTTACAATCTAAGCACATTAATTTAACACATACAACCGATCTGTATGTCTTTATGATTGTGGGGGAAACCGGAGTGCCCGGAGGAAACCCACGCAAGCACGGGGAGAACATACAAACTCCTTGCAGATGTGTCCAAGGGTGGATTCGAACTCAGAACTTCAGCGCTGCAAGGCATCAGTGCTAACCACCGAGCCACAGTGCTGTCATCAACAGCATATGAAGTTTTGAGCTATTAAAGGAACTGTAAACCCACATAACAAAAAGATTTTAAGTCTTTGCCCTCCGTTTGTATTATTCACAGGGAGGTGAGAACGCTTATTCTCACCTCCCTGTGAATAATATTTTGCTCAGGGGACCGGGAACTTACTTTCGCTTCGCTCGCAGACGCTCCTGTCCCGACCATGCGCACTCTCTTAGGCGCATGCGCGCCATTACAAGAGATAGGGCGCGCGATCAGGACAGAACAGCTGTTCTGTGCAGAATCGGCTGCGAGCGGAGCGGAGCGAAGGTAAGTTCCCGGTCCCCTGAGCAAAATATTATTCACAGGGAGGTGAGAATAAGCGTTCTCACCTCCCTGTGAATAATACAAACGGAGGGCAAAGACTTAAAATCTTTTTGTTATGTGGGTTTACAGTTCCTTTAATAGCTCAAAACTTCATATGCTGTTGATGACAGCACTGTGGCTCGGTGGTTAGCACTGATGCCTTGCAGCGCTGAAGTTCTGAGTTCGAATCCACCCTTGGACACATCTGCAAGGAGTTTGTATGTTCTCCCCGTGCTTGCGTGGGTTTCCTCCGGGCACTCCGGTTTCCCCCACAATCATAAAGACATACAGATCGGTTGTATGTGTTAAATTAATGTGCTTAGATTGTAAGCTCTTTGGGACAGGGCCTGATGTGAATGTATACATGTAATTGTAAAGCGCTATGGAAGATGTTGGCGCTATATATATATATGGCTTTTTATAAGATTTTACTTCCACAAAGGCTTTCTTACAAGATTTTACAAAAATTCGCTTTATAATGTTTCTACTTTGTTCTCTAAGTATTCTAAGTTTACTGTTATACTTTAATATATGTATTTTTTGTTATAGGGACCGTTAGATGTATGACCTTATTTTGACAAATGAAGTTGTTGGACAATATGCAAGAATGCTGACATATGAAGCACTATATTATAATACACTATATTATCTCAACGAGCAATACATAAGTGTATAGTGTGGCAGATGTAGAATATTAGATCATACATAAGTATCTTAGACATTTTGAATTATATGACACGTCCCTGTATTCTAATTAGCTGTTCCCTCTTATTGATATATTTTTAGTACACATATTTCTGCCTATAACTGGCCTTTTATCACTATATATTTTTAGATGATACATATATATATAGTATATTTCACAATTGGCACTGAATGAACAGTCACAATTGATTTTTATGAATATTTATTTATCACAAACATTTGTCTTAATATTTAAGTGTATATTATATGATGTAATTTTTATAAAAGAGACTGTATCATAACATTTTTTAAAATAGATTGCACTAACAGCACTTTGAAGCATGGATGCACAATTGTGGGATAGTCAATGAAGATGAACATACAAAGGGTTAAACATTCAGTCACATGGTTACACCGAAGGGGCGGCACTAAGAGTGTGTTTTGTGTATATAAGTTTGAAGCACTGTGTGCCACATTGTTCTGATGAAGGTGCTCTGTGAAGCACCGAAACGTTAATAAAACTTTTCGTGTGAGAAGGAGTGCTCGGAACCTCTTACTTTTTTGGTTTATATATATATATATATATATATATATATATATATATATATATATATATATATATATATATATATATATATATATACACACACACACACAATAATAATAATAATGACGACTATGTATCTATGTGTACACCAGCGTGCACAAGAGCACATACGCACTCTGTATGTGTGTAGTAGCGATATATTGTAGTAACTAACTTTCTCTGTTTCCCTATGATTAAATAAATAGAATGTATAACAATATCATACATAATGAATTAGATTAATTAGTTACAGGGTTGTTTGTATGCTTTAACATGGATGAAAAACTAACAGGGTTATTCAATAAAAGGTCTTATCGTTTAAAATGGTGCTAATTTTGCCCCAACCAATCAGATGTAAGCTTTCAAGTGTTAAATAAGATCTGATTGGTTGGGACAAAATTAGCACCATTTTAAACGATAAGACCTTTTATTGAATCTGCCTGACAATCTCCCACTATTTCTTCCTACCAAATATAAAATGGATTTACTCTGGAACACACAATTTCTGAACACATACTATTATGTATCATTACCTAAGATTATACTGTATATACTTCATTCTGGCAAGCGCTGGAAGGACTTGAACACAATCTTTAAAGGGCACGTCCACCCCCAAAACTATAATCCCCCCCACTACTGGCCCCATCATGTAGTGTAGTTTAATCCTTACCTCACATCCCAGCTCCATATGTTTCTCCTGTAGTCCCCCCCCAAAGTCCCAAAAACTGCCCACCAGGAGGATAGCAGAGTCCATATAAGACTCTGCCTCCTACCTGGCCTCCGGGAGAAGTTTGGCATGCATACTGCAGCCCTTCTCCCCCTCCCTCCCCCTCCCTCCCGATTAGGATTCCCTCCCCCTAGTGTAAATCCCTTTATATGTAACATTCCCCCTGTCCCCCCAGCCCCAACCGCTCTATTTATTTTTGAAATTTTTTATATTTGAAAGTGCCCCAAACTTTACTTACCTCCCCTCTTTCCTCCACCGCAAAGAACTCCCTGCAGCCGCGACCGTGATTGGCTGCCACTCAGCCAATCACAGACGCGACTGCCGGTCCCGCCCCTCTGCTTGCATTTTCTCGCAAGCAGAGGGCCGGCAGCGCAGTGGAGGAAAGAGGGGAGGTAAGTAAAGTTTGGGGCATGTTGGGGCTGGGGGGACAGGGGGAATGACATATAAAAATATTATTTCAAGGGTGGACATACCCTTTAATATAAGGTGACTGCTCCTTTAAAATGTTTTGCTTCTAGACTTGCCAACAGTGTGTTGCTATTGACACCTGCAGGTTGTGTTATGCAGTGCATCACCAGCTAAGTCAAGGCATCCATTGTAATCATACCCTTTATTGTCCAATGATAGGTAGCTGTCAGTTTACACCTGTATTCATGTCATGAGAAGAGACTATTTGAATAAATGTGGTAATAAGACACGTGTTTATATTACTAATTTATACGCCATTAATTAACAAAAGGAGGTGACAGTACAGATATCACTGCCAGGCATGTAATCACTCTGACAGGCAGAAATCACAACAAAGGCAAAATCCTATTTATAAATACAAATCAGACACTTTCTTCCCTGACGTAAATAGTAAAAAATGACACATTTTCAAAACATTTATTTTCTCAAGTTTCTCGTTTTTTTCTCAGTCATAACAAGTACTAAGAAAAAAACATGTGACATTGTGGTACTCATGTCATGACAAATATCTCTTTAATAACAATGTATGTAAATAAATCTTATTTTCCATATAACCCCAGTGTATAATCTCTAGGCTAAATCTCTAGGCTTTATATTTCTTTAAAAATATATAAAAACCAAAAGTTTTAAGTTCATATGGCAAAGGTAACTTTTCTAGAGCTACTGTACAAGGACACAGCCTCTATTCACCTACAGCATTTAATGACAGGGGGTGGACAGTACAGTAAAAAGATCCAATTAAAGCTGGGTACACACATTAGCGATTTAGGGCCCATCCCTTTGGTACGGGCAGGATTGGCCCTATATCACTAATGTGCGTACAGGGGCGAAGCCGTTCCGATGCCAATGAATGTTTGGCGTTGGCATTGGAAACGTTTATTCTGACCTGAAAAATTTATATAGGGAGAATGCTTGTGACTGTGTGTAGTCCCATCTGTCAAAGATGACAGACAGACTCATGTTGGAGTAGAATAAGGATGGATAACGTTGTTGGCTCTTTGCTGCATGAATAGGATTGTTAAACATTACTGATTAGATACATATATCACAATAACCTAGAAATATATATTAAGCTAGGGAAAATACAGAGTTTATATACCAAGGACTTCTTTAAATTAGTTTTAATTCCATGTATGAATTTCATTTAGAACCCTCCTACATTACTACTATATTTACAAGCATTATACACAGCTCTAGCTTCTTAATAAGAGTTGCAAATATGTTCCCATGATGTTAATTTGCAACAATCAATCAGCACAGGCCCCATCTTGTACCTTGTAGATCAGGAAAAAATGAATATCTTATTGGTTGCTGCAGATGAATAACACATCCTATAAGCCCACCTAGTCTTTCTGTTATTCTATAATGCTATTTTTTTCTCAGAACGTGATAAAACCCACGTGACACAACTGTACATTTGACCTGACCCCAGTCACTGTATTTAAAGTTTTAGAACATTGCGATCACTAATTAAACCATTTATTTGTATGTATGTATAGTTTATTTATTAAGTGCCACTTGGGGACGCAGTGCTGTACAGTAACGAAATACAATAAAGTCATACAAATGAAATAAATACATAGATAGTTCAGGACATAACTATATAAATTATATGAATAGAAGTGCTAGGGCCTTGCGACAAGAGAAAAGGAGACCCCTGCCCCGTAGAGCTTACAATCTAGTTATTTTATTTATTTTCTTTCAGCTTGAAAGTAAAACACTAGAGGTTCAAACTAGCCTAGTATTAAGAATCTAAACATTGTAACGGTTAACCCAATAATAGAATCTTGGTAGTTGCCACTGTTGCAGAACTATCCCCCACCCCCAATATACAACCTAGTAATTGGACTGTACTAATGTAACATTTACCTACAGTTCTGGATTTACCTGTACTTGCCTTTAATGTCAATCCTAGACACATGATGTCTCAACTCACCCAGAATAATTATTCTCACTCCCCACATCAATGGTTTCATCCAAGTCACTGTCAGTGCTGGAGTCATCACAGGGTCGCTTCATTCTCACCTAGCTATTACAGTAAATTGATGAGACTAATAATATCCTATGTGGTGCTAACAGATGGAATCAGGATCTCCAGCAGTAAAGATTCCAGCAGTGTCCAGGTGATTGTGGAGCAGCAGTTTTTCAGATCATTAGGTCCTGTCACACAGTAGCTGCAGATTCTCAGGCAAAGACTTTCCCACGCTGAACATCCCCAGCCTGTAGCTTCCACAATTGGAACCACCCCCTGCCACACACCCAGCCAGAGATAATACTGAGATCATGAACTGGGTATATCCAGGATCTGTTTACAGTCCCCTCCTACCGCCCATTCAAACATATAGGAGCATCAAGTATATTAAATACATTACTGGCTATTGTTTGATCACATAGATATTTCTGTAAAGGTAAAAAGTTGCTTCAGAAACAGTTTCACTCAGCAGGTCGTCTGTGGAGGCTGCTAGTAAAAGATACTATATATTGTATAATATATCGTACAATGATTGTATCATTATTGTTGACCAATTCCCCATGATCCACATCCACGAAAAAAAGTCCTTTTGGACATATTATGGGAATGTTACTTCGATCAGTGATGAGTTCTGTTTTTTTTAACAAACCTGGTTTCAATTTGGAACTGTCGGTTTTGAAAATCTGCAGACCCGAAAGATTATTCTAAATTTTCGAAACTTTGAAAATTGATTTTGAAAATTCTAATAGTCCTACCGAATATTTAGAATATACATACAAAATAGAAGCCTATTGCACACGCAATTCAATTTGCTTATAGGTTTCTTCCTTCTATGATGCTGCTTTGAAAAAGAAAAAAAAATAGTTGCACCAGTTGCACTTTATAATGGATGTATACTATCCCATCTTTATATATTTTGTGTGTTACAATGGGAGTTTGACCGAGCCTCTGGAAATGTGTACTCCACCCAAGGTAAGGTCATGTGCTCAGGTGAGTAAAGTACTTATAACAGGACAGTCAGTCCAAAAGAAGCTAGTCACAGTGCAGCAAGGACTTTCAGCTAATAAAAGGCAAGTACTGATAGAGTAGAAACCAGCTGAAAAAGCAAACCTTGAAGTGGTGGTTGGGCTTAAAATAATTTGGGCAAGTTATTGAACCAATTGTTTTTATTTATCCAGAGAGAATGGCGGGCTTTTTATAGCAGCATCATAGAGGTAATAAACATGTAAGCAAATTAAATTGGGAGTGCACTAGGCTTCTATTTTGTATGTATACTATATTAAATTGGTCACTAGTTTCATTTTATAATGGATGTATACTATCCCATCTTTATAGATTTTGAATATTTAGAATAGGTTGCACGGAAAAACTGTTAGAATAAAACCAGCTTGTTTCATCTCTAATTCTGATCGATTCATAAAACATTTTGTCACCCATTTTAATTTTGCACTTGCTAGAGTAGATGATTGTGGGTAGGATTCCTGTAACACATCTTCTCTTGTAAATTTTACTTACGCTGCAATACAAGGAGATACTTCATGAAACTACAGTATGCCAGTGTACGTGTTTAATACAGTGCTTGGTGTCCGAGTATTTTTTCATCTGCAGCCTACAGCAGCTCAATAGAGATTTTATTCACATGATAGAATTTAGGAATAAAGTTATTTCTTACAAAACCCTACTGTACCTTTCAAATAATTGAATGGATCAAATAAAATCAGAACTAATTATAGCATATATAGTTTGTTGTAGATAAGGACTTCCGTACATTTAGGTATTGTGACTTTAAGAAACATTTATTTGAGCTGTGAAAATAAAGAATGACTTATATTCCTTTATTCCCACCAATCTGTACCTGTTGCATATAGAATAATTCCAGTTATGGAAGCATTGTTTACATCACTGTAACAAGGAGAAGGATGACACAAAATCACTAAGCCATTATGTTACATTGATCAGTATCATACTCTATTATAATAGTTTGTCATTTTATTTCATGGTGTTCGGCTGGAAAGTGATAAGGGGTAAATGATTATTATATAGCGTTTAGACCAGGGATTCTCGAACAGTGTGCCTCCAGATGTTTGAAAACTACAACTCCCAGCATTCCTTAGCTTCCCTATGTAAGAATGCTGGAAGTTGTAGTTTTCAAACATCTGGAGGAACATCATTTGCGAATCCCTGATTTAGACTACACTGATTAAAAAACTGGAAACTTTGAATCTCAGTT